>CANUEZ040000167.1:3020000-3382500 GCA_948099385.1 Fasciola hepatica
ATAACCCAGTTTAGCCAGTCCCTAAAATCACAACTTACCGTTAGCCATATGTTATCTTTGACTAAAGCCAGAATACCTGAGGATCGAGCCTACGAAGAAGGCATCGAACTTTAGAACCCTTGCTTCCGTCTCCCCTCCCACTCTCTGCTATCCGTCGAGCTGGCCTCCAAAAACGGGTTCCACTACTGGGATCATGGCATCATATCCCAAACCTACCATTTTCTGCCTAACGACAGACGCTAGGCTTACCATTTACTATCACTTTTTTACGTATACCGTACATAACCCACATTGCAGAAGGATACAAATTTTGTCGTTTACAACTATAATTAGCTAGATGCCTGCCGGTTCTTGCTACTCACACACGTTCGCCTACTGTCACCTAACCCCTATACTACCCTTACTGCCTCCCTTCCTATATAGTACTAGGGCAGCCATGTAAAACAACCTTCCTCTAGCTGAAGGTTTTCAGCCATTGATGTTTTCTTCTAGCACCAAATTATTCAGTGGTGCTGGATCCTAGGACATTAAGTCCCACCACCCACTACTTCACTCCTTGGTCCTTCGGCTCTTCTCCTATTTATTCTGGATTCCTCTCTCCTCAGCTTCCTTGCCCGGCCGTAATTTGCCCTCCGTAATCATCCCGGTTGAAAATATTTCATCCCATACATCCACCTTCCAATAGCTACCTGTTGGCCTCAATTTCCTCCTTTTATATTTCCCGACATGAACGCTTGTCTGTTTAGCCAAGATTTCTGAATCCATCACCTAACCTAGACTGCTATCCTCTCTCCGTGTGTGCAGTAACATCTACTGGAGCAGCCTAAATCAACCACATCAGAACGGCCACTGGCAGTTTTGGGCACGGTCTGGTGCTGTACGAGACTGAGACATATATGCAGGCGCGTTCTTTACTACACTCGTTGTCCCACTCCATGTGTTTGCTTAGCTACATTCCGTATTTTCTCAGCCCATGCAAGCGAAACCCCTGATGTCAACGGCACCTTCACCATAGCTGCGTCCGGATGTGGGGTAAGCAGACCGCTCACGGCTGTTGCAAAAAAATGTTATACGCGGAAAAATACAAACGGGGGAGGGGCTATGGAAAGTTCCTATATGGGCTCAACCACCCGTCCGTTGGAACAAAAAGGTGGAGAACAAAAAAGACCTAGCGCGATTGATTTGATCTATACATACCATTAACATCGGGCTGTGAAGGAAATGGCAAACTCCAGTCATGGGTGTCTCCCATCAGCTCACGCCCGACCCCGCGAAAGGGAAACCCCCACACCACTCTTGCCCGCTTGACAGGCTTTTGGTTCCTATGCTCGAGACTGACTCGGGGGTGACAGCTAGCAGGTCTCTCCACATATGCTTACCCACCCTCCGCTCTAGTTTTCAATCACCTCGTACCCTCCTATGCACGCCTGGCATGTTTATTGACGTCAGCTACAAAACCACCGTGGCTCTGGACAACAAGTCGATACATCAGACGACAAACACGTTTCATCGAAGAGCTAATCATTTCCATGTAGATATTATTGTATATATAAACATACATGTAAAAACGTAGAGAAAAGCGCCCGTATTTTTTGCTTACCTATCTGTTTTCCTCCTTTTCGTAAGAAAGCGGCGTTCCTCTTGTCCTAAAACCCAGCCCACTCTCCAGTTTACAGCCTTACCTAACAGCAACCTGCAGCATTAGACCTGTAAATTCCGCATGATAGGATTTTTCATATATCCCCTAGACCTAGAATGCAAACTTGCCATTCAAGGTTCTTCGTATTGCCCAGGTGCTTTCTCACGTAGCCCTCAGACCCTAGTCCAAATGCACCTCCACGGCTTTATTAACCCCTAAAGATAAGACTTCCCGGTGAACGGCCGAATCGGTATTCAATAGTTTTGCCCAGTAGCGTAAACCCAGTTAGCGCTCACGAACCTCGAATCAAAATAACAACGACCCCTTGTTTCACTAAGACCGTTGTGCCCCTCTTCCAACCTCCGTACTCTCATCTGTTATTTTGGTCACGCTAACCCTCAGCTGGAACATCTCCCAGACTGCCTCCCTCCCTCTCTCAACTTCAGAACCACCCGGCCATCACGTTGCCTGGCTGAAACATATCGTGCAGACAGCTTGTCCTTTTCTCTGCCCGTCTACGACCGGACCAAAGGCTGGCTACCGCAAATGCGATCTAGCCACCGGGTTTTGTCCACTGGAAGCCCTGTTATTGCTGCATATGCCCCTCTGAGGCTTACTGGGGAATTCTCACTACAAGACCCTCCCGATGTCGAAGCCAGGGTGCGAGGACTCCTGATTAAATAGTGATCGGTCCAGATTCGAAGATGCCCGCCTCCTTCCCATGATGAAACAGCGAGCAAAAACTGCAGCCAGCCCTTGCCCAAAAAGCCAAACACGAACACAGCAAAGCCACAGGAAACTCAACAGAATGATGTATTCGCCAATTCACCAGCATAACATGGTCTATTGCAAAGGTTTTCACCCTTGTCTTGCCTTATTTTGTTCCTCGTGGACACGGCATTCCGATTGCTAATGACTCCTCCTGGAACTTCATCCATTTTCCACCACGTGCGAAATGCCGACACCAGACGACACACAATACTTCTCGTGGAGATTGTCTCACCTTTTCGGGGGGTACTGTTCTTTTTCATATCCGCAAATCTATAACAATTAGTATTCCTCTGCGAACCCTCCTGAAATTCCTCCCTGCCTCCTTTGTATCAACGCCAATTAACTATTTAAGTGAACATGAGTATGCATTACTGGCCATTCTCTCTCATCATTCCTGTGAACATTTTAGTCTCTGCGTCCGAAGCCAACGTCTGTCTGAACAGTCCTAAATCCGTCTGATTCATTACTATTGCCGTAGTTGACTCGAAATCAATTCGTATTCACCGTGTATTACCTGGTCATTTTGATTCATTTAAACTCTCCTCAGCCTTACTCCGTTGTTGCTGTGATGTCCGAATCTTTCTTTGAAATTTGTGAATTTTCTATCTCATTCAGTAATGTAGTAAACTCTGATCATGCTAACATGCGTGCCTCTCGACCATGGTCCAGAAATATGCCATTATTATCATCAATGGTCGTATACTCTTTCAGATGTGTTTGTGACGCATCTTATGTAGGTCGAACGGCACGACAGCTATCAACTCGGATTAAAGAGCATCATCCACACTGGTTGAGTCAAGGACAAACTGGATCGATAAATAGCGCAATCTTAGCGCATTTGGTCGATACTGGACATCAGGTGAATCCGGAAGCCGCTTTCAAAGTTCTTTATCGTGTCCCCCCAAACAAATGCAAAGGTGTTCAGTTGCGCACTCTAGCGATAGCCGAGGCAATCGGAATAAGGAAGTTGACCCCTGACCTGTGCGCCCAAAAGCGTTTTGTACGGACACTCCAACTCCCCTGGCCCAAGATTGAACAAGACCGCATGAATCTACCGTCCGTTTACCTAGAAGGCGTCAGCTAGATAAACCAATCACATGATAAGGATAATTTGACTGACAAACCCCTGCCCATGATTGGTGTTTATTCCATGTCTATGTTCATGATCTTTTGTCTAATGTCTACTATGTAATCTGTAAATGGCTTGAGAATGAATTACTGAAAAATAATTGTTTCGCCGATTTGGACTTCTATATGATGCAATGGGTATTTTTCAGACATTATTATTATTATCAGCATCCACAATTCCCACATCAGGCCTTCACCTGGACACTGCCAAGTTATTTTTTCCAACGTGAAAAAGTTTGAGAGAGTTGCATTATAAGTCATTTCAAGGCGTCTTATTAAACATTTACTTGGTTGGTCCACATCAATAGGCCACAGAGGAAAATGCCAGCATCTGAACCTCGACCCACTTTGGCTCCGCCGCTCGAGACTAAACTTAGTCTTCTTGCATGACCTGCTCAATAAAAGGTCTTTTTCTTCTAACCCACTAGTCTTCTTGTGTGAAAAATCTTACCCACTTCGGCATAGGTATCTTTCCATCCCCTCTATCGTAGCTGAATCGGCCACACGGCCACCCTTTTTCCTTTTCGTCTACTTCAAGTTCTGGAATAAGCTGCCCATCACCATTCGAGTTTCTGGGACCAAGTTAAATTTCTATTGGCACAATTTTCATAATTCAGCTTTATCCATGCACTTCAGTTATCTTGTTTGTGCGTAGCTAAAGATACGGCAAACTTTGAGGACCTCAAATTCTAGGGCTAACTCCTTCGCGGACCCTGTTCCCTCCAATTGAGGACACCACCAAGGGTAAACAATCTCATCTGTCTGGCTGAATCCCCGAAGCTTGACTGGCCGTGGACCTTCCCATGCTAAGGAGATGGAATTGGAACACCATTAATTTCCCACCCCTCGCTCCCTCCTTCTTCCGCAGTCTCAGACACACTTATGCATCGTCCGTTCTTGTTCTCTATTTTCCCCTGATAACAGTTACTTCACATCAGAGGCATATTTGGACTGCCTTTCCCTATTTGTTTTCCCTTTCCAGTTCTCCGCTCATGAACATTTTACCCGCAACCCTCGTCAATTGCCTCAGAATCGTGAAGATCAATCTCATTTTAAGCATGCTTGGGGAAGGCTGCAGTATGGAAGCCTACCAGCCGGCCGCTTCACTGGTGCCGCCCTCTGAGACCCCTTGCAGCCTAGCCATTTGATCGCGGATCTTATAATTTCATTGCTGAACTACCTCTCACATGCATAAACATCAGTGAAAACTAGTGCCCGTCCCAAAGGGTGCTGGGGTGGCGGCCCGGTCCACCACATTGGCTGGCGCATATCGAGCATGCAGGTCGTCTTAAACGATGTGCGGGCTCAACTAGTCCGGTAGAGTGCACCTTCTGTGTTCACTCACGAAGTGTTTTTATGGTTAAGTGCCCGGCGCATGGACAGCTCCACGCACTGGCACCGATTGTGGATTTGAAACTCCCACTGTCACAGCCCTACTGCATTCAAGATAACCGTCTACGAATTGTAAGCCTTCATCGCCTCCGCTCAACCACCGTAGGCTTACCTATCGAATTTTCATCACAGTAACCGCTTCCCGTTCTAACTTCTTGTAGGCACACCTATCCACTTCGCCTCTATCACCACAGTCGTAGTTCCACCACAATTTGCAAGCTCATCCTTTTTGCCTGTTCTTTCACAGTTTTTTATTATCATTTCCATCCGTGCACGTGGTAGATCCCCACTTCAAAACTTGCTACCCAAACTGCAAAGCGCTTTTGACCCATTTTATTACCGATTCATAACCACCATGTATTTTGTTCTCCGCCTTGCGAGTCCCTTTTTGTCTATCTTTCAGCAAACGCTTTGATAGGCATCGTTAGTCCGTTCCACTCAAGCAATTGTCTGAGGCATGCAGCTGTCTATTTCCATCGACTCATCGCTGCTACGCATATGTTTTTCTCGCTATTCCGTTCCATCTCGAGTTTTCTTGTCCTGGGGACCCTTTTTCCTCGAATCTTGATTTGGTAGACAGAATAGTATGAATCGAATTTGGTATGACAATTTGACACAAGTTCTGGAGTCGGAGGGACTTTTATAGGTCTCGTGAATGCCTAGAAGTGCATTGATGTGAAAGTTTTGTTCGGGCTATTCTGTAAATTATGACTCTTTTGACACAGCTCAGATGGAGTTCAGACCAAAAAGCTATCCAAATCAACAGCTATTTTGCAACCAACTACAGAAGAAGTCTTCGTATGACGGTCGGCATCTGGTAAATTAACCTCTTAGCAGGGATTACTGATCAAATATGTACTAGGTTTATCGTTTTTGAACTGCTCTTGTGAACCTCTTTGTGTGGTGGGATTTTGGCTCGAGTCCTGTATTAGCAATGGCAAAAGACTGTCGGCTGATGAATTCCTTGGCAAGAACTGCAGTAATAAACCGGAAGGGTGGCGGACATCTGTGTCCCTGAGAAGTTTTGCAAAGTGTGACACAGTGGCACGGTTACAAATTCAGATTGCCAGCCTCTCTGATTAAATTGTTAGCAGATGAGAAAGGAAATCTACCTGGAATGTTGGATACCATTGCCTTGTTGGCTTTTTTGATGCCCCTGAAGATTTCAGAGGCAGCAGTGTCGACGAGATTTGTGGCCGAGTTTGAGTTGGCCTGAGTGTGGTGTGCAGATGGGCCAGGCAAGAAAGCTAACTGACTCAACAGACCGATGATTTGGTTGAATGCTCCAAACCGGAGGGAAACATTTTTCACTTTTTTGCTTAATTCGGCCCTTGCTTTGGTAGCATCTCCTAATATATCTACAAAGGATACTGAAAAGCTATCAGGAGTGTTTTAGAGGTGATGGGTCTTGCAACAGCTTGTGCTGGCTGTGATTTTTCGCCGGTGAGTAGGAGCGGTACGAATGGCTGTGTTTTTGGAGCGACTGGTAGTTCTTCGTCTTCTTCTTTTACGCGGCTATCTCCTGCGAGAGGATAAGTCGGCTCCATGGATATCACGAACCACTGCTGACCACGCGCGGCGGTCGGAGGCGAGCTCCGTACAGATCTTGATCCAGTCCTTTTTCCATCGCCGGGCTCCATAGACTGACCGAAGGCCTAGAAGCTCTACGTCTTTCTCGATTGTACTGGTCCACATTTTGAGCTGCCCACCAAGGCGACAACGCCAACCAGGGCAGGGAGTGGGGCAGAGTGTTTGCTTGGTTATCTCTGACTCGGGTCGCCGAAGCGTACGGCCGAACCACTGAAGCCGTCGACGTTGGAGGAGGACAGGGAGAGCATCGATATCAGAGCATCGTCTCCTTACCTCGTCGCTGGACACCCTGTCGCGCCACTAGACTTTGAGGATTTGCCGCAGGCACCAGTGGTCGAAAACCTCCAGCCTTCTGGCATCCTCAGCTCGTAGTGGCCAGGTTTCGCAGCCATAGACGAGTACGGGCCGGATGGCAGCACAGTAAACACGAACTTTGGTTCTTAAGCTGATTTCACTGCGAGTCCACAGCGTTCGTCTTAGCCGAAGAAAGGCTCTCCTGGCGTTGTCCATCCGTAATACCACTTCGTCTTTTGCCTGGCCGTTCGGAAGCAGAGTTGAGCCTAGGTATTTGAATGAAGGGACGTATTCGACTGGTTGGTCATTGATCGACAGTTGTTGAATTGTCGGGCCCAGATGGGTTGTGAGAGCTTTTGTTTTGGTCGAGTTTACTTCAAGTCCGATGGACCTCGCTAAGGAATTGATTCGGTCGAGGATTGGTTGTAGCGTGACAGGGGAGTCTTCAAGCACGACAATATCATCCGCGAACTCCAGGTCCGAGATGTATATTTTCTGGCTAAGGTGAACGCCAGGGTAGTTGTGTAATGCCAGTCGCATTGTCCAATCGATGACGTAGTTGAACAGCACCGGTGAGAGGGGACAGCCCTGCCTAACTCCGGTAGTGAGTGTGAACTCGCGGGACTCTTCACCGTACATACGAACCCTAGCACCGGTTGTCGAGTAGTATCCCCTTAACAGCCTTGAAAGCTTATCGGGCATTCCATCGGATTGGATTATGGTCCAAAGAGACTCGCGGTTCACCGAATCAAAAGCTGCCCGGAAGTCGATGAAACAAGCTACCGTCGGCTGCTGAAACTTATAGCGGTGTTCCAGTATTCGGCGCAGTGTGAAGATTTGATCCACACAGCCTCTGCCATGGCGGAAACCCCTTTGGCTTGAGCGAGTGCGCTGGTCTCTTGCCTCGGAGAAACGGGTTAGTAACAACGCACCAAAGATCTTTGCGGCCGCATCGATCGGGCTGATCCCTAGGTAGTTCTCGCATGCCGATTTATCACCTTTCTGCGGAATGGGCAGCAGTATGGACATTCCCCAGTCGGGTGGAAATGCTTTCGCTCTCCAAATGGAACCAAAAGGTGTATGCAACCTGTCAATCAATGACGATGAACATGCTTTATACACTTCTGGAGGGATGCCATCTTCCCCAGCAGCCTATCTGTCTTTCAGTTTGTTTATCATCTCCGTGATTTCCGCAGTGTTGGGCGGGTCACAGTTGCTTTCGTACTGGACTGCAGGGGCTGATATTGGTTGGTCCGTTCGTTGGTCTGTAGGCCGGTTGAGCAGCTGGTCGGAAGCTATACTTATAAGGTAAAGAACTGCCAGTCGGGTGACAACTGAAATATAATGGGTAAATGAACTGACTGTGGTAATTTCTGAAGCATCAAAAATGATGAGAGATAAAGTGATAATTGTGTTTGAGAGGCTAGATAAAAAGGAACTACTTAGGAGGTGTTTAAAGCTATAGATTAGGTTTTTCAGGGATCACGGATCTCCAAAATGATCTATGGCACCATGTTTCCTGATGCCTCAAAGTTAGTGTGCTGCAGTTATTGTCATCACCAGGCCAGCAGATAAGATGAAACGGCAATAAATACTGGAAATTGGTAAATACTTGGTCCCACCACTGAAAGGGAAAGGGGCTGGGACAACCTGATTCCGAGCCCCGGGGACTTTGAGCCAACATGCAGGACCGATGAAATTCCTGTCACTTTTCTCTCCAGCGCTGGAAGGACGATGATAACCCGTCCGATGGTAATTTTCTTCCATGGAAGTTAATAATCTGGAGAAAACTATGCCCAGCTAAACATCGTTACACAGGAAAGAGGGGACCATGATTATTCATACATACTGCCGCGTTCTTTTGTGAGGCTCCGGCTGCAAGTGCGGAACTTAGCTGACTTTTTTCGAAGAAACGGAGGTTGGAATATGTTGCTCCGTTGCTGGAGCTAAGAAAGTGATTCGAATTGAAGCCAGGTGAACTTGTGATGCTAGTCACGGGGAAGGGACCCAGGAGAACTGCTGGCTTTTGGGAATTATGACAAAAACACTTCCGGGAAAGATGGATTTGATGGAAAAGTAATGGTTCGCATTGCACAAAGGAAATGAGGCTGTGCGAGAATAAAGCTTGTCTGCAGGAGGGTGCAGTCCATCACGCAGTGAACATTCTATAACTGTGCAACTATTGAATTCGATGATAAGATGAAACCCTGCTCGATGCCGCTTGCTGCCTCATTCGACAAAGATTGCCGTTGGAAATTTCTGATTTGTTGTCACTTTCGGACTTTTATACAGCACAAACGTGGACATATATCATTTCCGCTCCACAGCCTTTGACTCGGGAGGCTGTGATAGCTACAGAAGCACCGTGGTAGTTAAAAACTCGGTAAAATAATTTCGCAGGTCTTGGACTTTGCTCCTCTTTCTTCACTCCCCAGCTGTTTTAATGGTTTGCGCATTGCTCTTACCTGGTCAAGGTCGTTCATTTTACTCCCTGTTGACCCGGATTAAACACGTATTGTTTCCTTGTTACTGAAGTTATAAGATGCGGTGGATCCTGAAATTTGATTCATCTTTGAGATTGCCTTTCCTTCAGCCTACGACGAACCAAATTATATTCGAAACGCGTCATCGTTTATGCACGCACACTGATCATTTAGATACCACAATGATGCCATAAACGATTCTCTGACTATCGCTGAAACACTGGTTCGATTCTCGGGTCAATGTACTTCGGAACCTGCTTTCCTAGGCGATCGAAAACAGGCTACGGTAATGAATGAATCCAAAAATGGTGGATAATAATGTTATCCAGTCTTCAATCCCTTGGACTGCAACAGTGCTCTTAGTAGAGAAGAACAATGGGTCGTTAGGGCTTTTGCGTGAATTGCCGGAAACCAAACCTCGCAACAATGAACAAACCTTTTTCCGGTGCTGCATACCGACGAACTACTGGGTTTTCAAGGGGAAGGGGACCATGGTATAACAGAGTGGGCTCTGATTCTGGTTACTGACGGGGAAGTTTGGGGATCGTGACCGGAAAAAGACGACAGTTGTGCTGCTAGATTAGCTGCATAAATTTTTAACGGCGCTGCCTGGGGCATAGACGCCCGCAACTGTCCAACGCTTGAAGCAAAAAGATGTTAGGTGACCTGATATCCCGGTGCCGTCTTGTACAAATGACGAAGGAAATATTCTCAAAGATGACATCCAACGATCACAAGCAAAACTTGGATTGCGTGTACGAAAGTTTGCGGTGTGTAGGCTGTAAGTCATTTCTCGTAAATCAAGCAACGAGTAGCCAGTTCAAACGAATTCCAAAGCCAGAACAAGATTGATTCGTAGTTTTTGCTGTACTAAGTTGAACCCCACAAAAGGCACAAATATATACTAATCTCAAGTATGCTGCCTTAAGGACTTCACAGTAAAACCCAAAGGTTCAAAGCCCCGTGGCCCAAGCACGACAGTTGGAAGATGTTCAAGGCCAAATTCGAATGTCTCACATGGATAAATAAACGTGCGACAGTGTGGTGTATGGACGAGTTTTGCAGAGTAGTGTAAGTATGGCCAAATCCACGAAGCATGTAGATAGCTTGGAAGGATTTTCGGCGTTCGTCTTTACAAGGGCTTAAATCTCAATCTTCCCTAATAGCATGTTTGTAGGACAGGTGATCTTTATACAACACGTGACGTCAGCACCAGGAATCCAAAGTGAGGCATCAAAAAGAGAAGTGAATAAAATGTGGCTCAATGTTTCCGGTGCCGAAGAAGTATGTAGTTCCTTTCGATTGGTTTCTTATCGCCGCCGGTTTGTTCCAAAGTTCCCAACTACAGGGAAGCTGCATGGCTATGTCTTACAGCAAAACGAAGCGATTGAATGGGCGCGGAAGCGTCAGAGATCCTGTGAAAAAATACGCTGTCAGTTATGCTGAGCAGTTCTTCTGGCTTATCCTGACACATTAGACATCGGACAGTTACTTCTCAAAGACATGATTTGAGTTAGTGTTGTGGCAGAAATAGGTGAGACCCTCAAGGAGTTATATTCTTTGGCAGCGGAAACTCGAGCAAACGGTGGCAAAGTTTGTAGTGTGACACGGAAGGAGATGTTGGCGTTAGTTCGCTCCGCCCTGCTATGGGCATCTCCTTTTGGGCCGTCATTCTCTCGTTTGACCAAACCACCGTTCGTTTTTCTGACTGAAAAATTTATAAAGCACCGATGGACAAGTTGAGGAACGACAACAATACCTAAGGGGATTAAGCGTTCCTTCGTCTGCATTGTTCCTGCAACCTCTTTGAAAGACAGATGAGGAGCTCCTCCGGCTGCAGGGGGATAAAGGAAAATGTGGTTCTTGCAATTCACAAGCAACACTGATTGGTTTTAATGACAGATACAAAGAGAAGAGAACCCAGGCCGGGGAACAGAATCTTGTGTCGTATACAAAGACCTAAAGGACGATGGAGCGTGTCTAACAGCCAGGGAAATGTCCTGGACCAGTTGTGAAGCGAGGAATGAACAGTCCCAGTGGAAGAAGCCCAAATTATTCGAGGGCCTTTTTTCATACCTTAGGGCCCGGAACACATGCAGCGGCTTGTTGTCCCGTAGCCAGAAGTAAGGAGGGTGCTTGAAAGTCTCCACAGTGGCCACGGGCATTTAGGTCACGGTAAAATTCACCCGCAGAGGGAGTAACGTATTGGCTTCCGCATAGGCGAAGTGACATTTGTGAAGAAACTGGCAATCGTGATACGAATTAAAGGATTCATTTTGAATGGGGGGCACCTTTAATACCCCTTAACTTGGGTTATTCCAATAAACTGATGGGAAATGACACAACGAGGTCGTTATCTGAAGCTAGGGATTGGAAGTAATTTATCATTGTCAAGGTAGACTATTTCACAAAATGGGAAAAAGCAGCCGTTTCAGCCATAGGGGCAGCAGCTGAAGCTCAGGAAAACTTCGCCCGTCGGATTTGCAAAAGGAGCACGCCCGGTCAAGTTTACTTTGGTATGAGTAGTTTTTAAAACTGCACAGTGCATGAAACACACCAATTTTTATAAATTGACAAGGCTCAGTCAGCGTAATCCCACCTTGAATGCAACGGGTTAGTCAAACCGACCAGTTGTACAGTTAGAGCCCAGACGAAAACATTCGTTGAAGAAAAAAGACAATGGAATCAGGCGCTCTTTCCTTCCTCCGCCAGACAAACGCCACTCCTCCTGTGGCCCGGGAAGAAAAGCAAATGGGTTGTGATTTACGCAAGCCGTGCGTGGGCAGGTTACCCGAGACGACTTCGAGGTGCTACGTCGGTTTGAAAGGAACCTTGGTGAAGGAATACTAGCTGGCTCGATATCGCCTAAAGTAAAGTTGCCGCAGAATGGAAGAGTACTACGACCGCGGAGTACACGGTAGTCTCTTAGATCTAGGGCCATGGTGTCCCTTCAAACTTAGACCGTGCCTATCGAGATTTGGGCCAGGTTCAACAAAGTGCGGACAGGCCCTGATGCGGAAGGGGGAAAAGTTGCTTAGAGCTAGTGTGCCATATTTGGTGAGTCTAATCAAGGATCTCCATTCAAAGTAATTTATATAAAGCTCACAAGCGAATTCAGCCCCTGCACCTTCACTCAGCGCCGGGAGGAGGAAGGCGAGACGAGTGGTTAAAGTGTGGTTAAGGACTGGAATGAACTACCAGAGGGAGCGGTCGAGGAAACCACGGTGGCGGAATTCAAGCCTCCACTGGACCGGGCATGTACCCGAGAGTTCCATGATGGGCTACAGTGACCGGCAACATAGTACTGCGTGAATTAGTGATGGTTCGTTAGACCTTGTGTTTACTAGATTTACCTTCCGTCCACCTATTAAACTTCCGTACTCATATATAGCCACTCGCTTTCCTTCTTCTAGTCCATTCGTTCTTCCCCGTCTGTAGCCATTTTGCTCCAAAAGAGTGGTTGTCCTTTAACCCTCCACCTCTCCATGCCCTACCCTCCATCATGTGACTTACCATCTATGCATCCTTTCTCCTAAACCCGATGGACGAATCTGTCCACGTGGTGGTCCACTTTCACCAACAGTGAATCTCACTTGGGTTGATGCAGGAAACGAAGCTCGGGAAACTTGCGGCTCCTATGTCGCAGCATCGAGGGATCCGTAGAACTCACCTGTGCAAGGAACTGCCGTACAATCCTAGAGTCAACCTGAACCTGAACCTTCCGTCGGAGTGGAACAAGAAGCACCTTGTCGTCGTTACTTGGCCATGCACCGGGGCCTCGCTGACTGCCGGGCAGCTACGCTGTTCAAAGACTGGTTCACCAGTGGTGGCGGCGGTGTAGATTGAATTCTTGGTTTTGTCACCACACCTAAGAGTGTGCGCCTGCCAGACGGTCCAGTTCAATTCAATTCAGTCTCAGGACTTGAGGGTGGGGCCTCTGAATGTCCAGATTCTAGCACTTGGGTGCTCCTTTGATTCCCGGCGCTTCGACAGTTGGAAGGGAAGACTCCTCTTCAACACTTGGCTATAATCAATGAGGGTTCCGCGTAAATCTCCAACTCCTCTTCTCTGCAACAACTTTTTGGATCACAGCCGTTAGTAGCACACACCTCACGGTCAATCTCCGTGGTAATAGGATTAGTATGGTAAGAGGTGGTAGGTGCTAGATAAGGATAGCTCGAGGGTTGAAGTGAAAGGAACTAGTCAGTTGTCTACGAAAAACGGTATTAGACTACTGATCATATTTCTCCAAACACAATCATCCATTTCCTTCGGTTACAGAATTGTCGTCCGCCTTCGTAGATGGTCAGCCTCAACAGTCGCCAAATTTCCAACTGGTAATGCCGGTAATTTTGTCCGAACTGTGTATTATATCAGAAGCTACCTTGTATAAGGTTTTACCTGATGACAGACCCCTGGGTTCACTGAGTGATACTGCTTCATAAATGGTATCTTGCGGAGAAAATCATATAACGAGCAGTGTTGGGGATCGAGGGAGCTCACGGAAAACACGATGATCTTGAAACACAATCGGTGTAAACCCACTTTCGCCCAGTAAAGACGGAACCATACGGAACTAAACAAGAATTCGGTCTACAAGCAACTGTGTGCCAAGGGCACCAGAATGAACCAAACTATGAGAAGATGGAACGTTTGAGTCTGAAGATGGCATGAGCTTTAAATCGGTAGGTTTTGGGATGATCTTTGAGACGTTGGGTAGATTGTTTTAATGTGAGAAGAAAATACTATTGCGAATTGCTTTATACGTTTTCGCGTTGCGGAATGGCGACAGCAGTTGCAGTAAAGGAAATAGTGGGATCGGTAGTGGCCACATTTGCTTATTTTATCCCTCAGTGGTCTCGTCTTTTCCCGACAGAACTGGGAACAGAAATTTATTCGCTGGTTTTTGTGAAAAAACTGTTCGCTGTTGCAGTTTCATATGTTTTGTACCTCAGACGGCTGTTTCCGGAAGACGCATTTTTCGATAAGCAGCTTGAAGGTATTGTTGGTAGAAATTGGTAATTCTTCGAAGGTGTGAGACTGAAGATTCTCAGGGAGGATGTCAAGTTCCCATCCTCATCTAAGGTCGTTTACTGGTTGCGTGGTTGTTTCGATGCTATTGACAGGCAGTTTGTAAGTGTTTCAGCATGCTTTATCTGGCCCAGTTGAAATCAGCAATAATCACGCTTTACTCACAGGATCAATCTGACGGTATCACAAAACCGGATTACGAAGACTGCAAAATCATTGAGTCTTACTCGTTCAAGCTCACGTATGCATATTCCTCTATTTCTCTGCAGGTTTTGTCAACAAATGAAGAGTAAGCCTCAATAAACTGCGGAACACGTGAAAAGGTCTTCCTCTAGCACATTCAAGCTCTCAAATGGATCTAATGAGGATATCAAACGTGCTACGATAAACCTATTGGGTACCATTCGCTCGGCCTGCTCAAAACTTCGAAGAATTCCAGAGAACCTTTTCATGACAATGCGATTGCAGTACTTTGAGGAAAGTAAGTGGTTCGAACCAGCATGTCCATGTTAAATGTTGCGTTTTGGTGCAAATCTCCGAAGTCTCGCTTTCTTGGAAAGCACATATTGTCTAGTTTACTAGAATTTCCCGGCGTCAGGTAAGGTCAGGCCGGATCACAGGACTTGCGGCTAGGCCAACGAAAGTCCGGATTATTGTGCGGTTAAGCCCCAGTACCTCACCGCTCGGTGAGACTTGAATTCCAAAGTAACCCGCATTTCCCTGGGTAACCTAAACCACGGAAACGCGTCCATAAATTCTAGAATACCAACACCGAAAACCAACTTCGTTGATTATAATAATAAGATCACATATCGCTTGGTTTTCCATGTGCGCACTAGCTGGTTGCGTATTTGTTCACCGGATCGGTCGAAGGACATCTACTCCACCCCCTGCACCAGATGCACAGTTGACTGTTGCAATTTGCAACCTGGTTCCCCTGCAAATGTCACAGCTCATAAAACCAGTAATTGTGAAAAGTTTAAATACTTCTTATGGGAGTGCAATTTCATTCATGAGTAGCCAGTGTTTCAGCCTTGATAGCAGTGACGAACCGTTCACAATGTCACCGCCCTTTTATTGTCGAATTCTGAGAACCAGACGCATGACTTGATAATGGCACACAATGTGTGCATTAATGCGCAACTGTGATCAGGTCACCATCGGAGTGGCATGGCTGTCTGTTCGCGTGAGTGAATCCGTTGATTCACTTCCTATGAGAACGATTTGGTGGGTAGCCCACAGACAAATGGCTGTTCACGTGTACGGGATGGCAGCCGACACACCCTTTAGCACATGATTACCCCGCCTTTGGTATGTGACCCTGAAAACGGCTATGCGTCCCCTGCGCTTGTCGCGGCATGGGCGAACAGCAAGCAGCGATCGCATCAACGTTAACGGTTAGAGAGCTTAATAACCAGTGATGTGTAACAAATCCCAGGCGATGTCTGACAGAGTAAAGAGCTACAGAACTAACGGATTCAGACAAAATGTGCGTACACTGTCTCCACTGTTTCAGCTTATATACAACCGCAAATCTAATAACAGAGTGAAACATTTTTTGAGTAGCGAACGAAGTAAGTTTGTTTCTGCTGACACATTATGGCTAGCACAATAACAAACCTAGGGTAACTTTGTGAATAAAAATGCTGTTACGGTGAAGAATATCGTAGGTGACCAAAGTACTGATCATGAATATTATTACTTGCCTCATTAAGATATACGTGAAAGCAGTTATTTGCTGAACTGTATAACTGCTGAACATGCTCATTGGACCGTTTGACAAACTTGAAGATTTTTCACAGATTCATTTTTATTAACATACATACTTAGTTAGGTAGTTGAACAGATAACCTATTACGTAACTTCCATTTCATTTCATACACCTTGTATGGTAATTTTATTACATTGCTTTCTGTTATGCAAATACCATTTTTCATATTATCTGTTCCTGGCAGGCCGTAATACCAGGTGGATTTCTTCAGTATCTTCACCAATAATTTTCTGTTCAGTTACGGTGTTATAGTCCCTTAATCCGCAGGTATCACACCAACTCTAAATTCAATAATTCAGTTTCAGTGTTGACAGCTAACATATCAAAACTATGCGAGAATTTTGAAATTCGACGTGGTAAAATAAATTTGTTTCAGTTCACGAAAACCAAAGGAGGAGTTAGCGTATCATCGTCGACAACTATAGTTGTTCTATAGGAGCATCTTATGATAGCCGGTGGACTCGTAGGACGAGATCCTAATATACTCTCCCAGACATCAGTCGCTAGCAAAATTCGAACAGCGAAGTGTACTGCTTCCACAGTTCACTGATTAGTTCTGTTTCAGGATATTAGCTGGAGATTTCTCTGTAAGTTTGACACTCGTCCTACATCGCTAAACTGATCTTTGTGTGCACCAGCTAATAAATGGAGGTTAAGCAAAACAGTCTGATTTTTGTTCACTTTGAACTTGCTCATAGGCAAGCAATATGTTTGGTTGCATGGAACGGCTTGATGTTTTGCCATGGGACACAATAGTACACAGTGAACCGGCCTTCGGCAAAGCTTGTGAGGTCAAACAGCTCATCGTTCTGTTAGCCTTTGACTAATCGAGTAGGGGTGGGGAATATTGCCGTATGTGGGTGATAATGAACGAAACCCATTCACATCTATGGAAACGGTCCACAGCCGTCTGTGGCCTGTGAGTGAGTAAGAATCACCAAACGAAAGGGTCATTCTTGAGAACCACGATTAATCCAGGTACCAGAGATGAAATACATATTCCGTCCCGATGAACTTTAACGATAACAGTTGTTGACAGAACCAAGGCATTAACTGGATTAATTTTCTCATCTTTATGTGAAACAGAGTTTTGTTCATGGACAGGAAAGAAAAGTTTACTCCCTAATGGGATTAGTCCATGGGCTGTGAAAATGGCAGACTTCGCAGTTCACCAGTAAAATAATAGTTCACCATGGATTTATTTCCTTATAAAAAATAAGAATTCCTGTATTCATGAGACATAGCACTTGATGTGGAACCAGCTGGCAGAAAGCAACAGCTAAGCATTTGCGTGAAATAGGAAGGTCAGCGTGATGCACGTGTGGTTGCACTGATTCCGCGAACAGTATTTTCCTAATACGGAGAGGATAATATTCGGCTCACTAGGATAAGGCGCGTCCGTTATTGTTCAGTCTTATCCACGAAGTATTCACAAAACGTCGTTCTGTCTTGTCTTGTTTGTTAATTGAATTAATAATTTTTACGGCTCAGCCTCAGGAAGCGTTTATAACGTTGTATTATTATGGAAGAGTTTCAATAGCGTACTTGATTGTCAACTGCATAAACGTTTATAGCCGTAAAACACTTCTCGCGAGTTACGATGTTCTAGCCGCTCAAGCGCCAGTGATTACGAAACGCGTACTACTTACAAGAACCCCAAAATACGGTGTTGTGCTAATCACTTTATTTGTAGCATTTCTTCACTTTTAGTGCTACAAGTAATTATGGAGTTCAATGTCTCAGCTGGTATACATATTACCTGTACAAAATAACCACGTTTTACTGTAAAACCCTGCGTAATATCCGGTATCCGACAATAACAGAATATCCACTATTATATGCGCTACGGACAATTTCACGTACGAGTTCCAGAAATGTACAAGTCATGGCTATAGCTTTAAATAACACGTGTTATGATGTTAGTATGAATACTGGATGTGAATAATTGCTGGTCGAAATACTATGCCACCATACATTTTATCCTATGGTACGAAACTCTTTGGTATAAAATTCGAACACGTCTGTTGTTATCCCGTCCATTGTCGGACACTACTGATGTTTTACTCATTTACATGTTATAGTAATCATTCTTCAAAAAGATTCCTTTCCTCGTTATTTCACAATATACAGTATGACATACAACATAACATAAAATGTTACATCAGTTTTATAATCTATCAAGAATTAGTTTCAATCAGCTCTTATAATAAGTATTCTTTCATTTAGGGGATGACGGTTAAAATTAACGACTCAGTTGCTGTAAATCACAATGTCTGAAGCGTATTACACGTTTGAATTTAGACTTAATTAATCTGTATTTCAGTTACATTGACCGTCATAAACATAATGACGAATTCTATCCAGCGGGCTGGGACAAGTACGAATAATTGTCTGAACCATAAGTAGAATGTATTACAATTTTCAATGACATTATAATCGTAATGAAAACAATCGCTAAACTTCGTCGCACACTAGCAGCAAGAGTGTCCCCTTGACAATCACCAAGTATTTCCTTGAGTGTCCCCTAACCGTACCACAGAATGACCTCCAATGAAACAAGGAAGTATATAGTCAGAGGACTGTCAGCGCCAGCCTGTGTTCTGGTTTTCCTTTTATCTTTTAAATCACTCTGATTTATACCACGCTGTTTATCCACTGTTCAAACTCGCCTCATCTAATTTGCCAATAATCTACAACTAAACACTGCACCACGCCAAAAGGGAACAAGAACTACAGCCTTCTAACTGAATTTGGTCGTTTCATGTAACCCCCATTCCGCGTACATTAATCGGAATCAGTTTCCGGTTGCTCATATAAACACGGCTTCATGGAAAGAGTTCTATATTATGAACGGCAAAAGTAAAAGTGTACAAGGATTTGAGATCTCAATTTTTCATTTTTCATCTTCGTCAAGTTGGGTATTTGTCAGTCCCTGAAATACAATAGGCATAACGGAATTAGCGGTTGAAATGAGATTGTAAAACTAATATCAACTTCATCACTTGGTTCAATTCAACAACTTCTTTATTTTACCATACTAAACTAACAAGTCCATACTACTATATCGATATGCTAGTATTAGTGAGCAGTGGCAAATGAGCTTTGGTTAACTGAGCTAAACATCTTATGAACCACCCATCTGCCAAAAATGCTAACTTTGCTGACCATTGTAACACTACTGCAGTAGTGTTTTGAACAGTCTTTCAGCGCAGTCTTTTTCTACAAAAGGACTGACTGAACCCCAGTAGCACTTTTTACCTTGGCGAACTTACGAAAAAACCCTTCTAGTAACCATTATTATATCCATAGATCTGCCACTATAGCATAGGCATGGCATATATCACGCACTTGTGGTCGCTAGCGCAACAACTGCTCAGCGCACTTCCATTGGTTCCTGTCTTCTCCACACTACAGACTGGGATGTGGTCATTAGTCACAGTGGCGCAACAGCAGCTGATCAGACAGTTTGATAACAGAAAAGGGGAACACATATGCATTCCTCAAATTACTCACATAAGAATGCACACATTGTGCCAGCAGGGGTGCTTCGATTGCAGTTTTCTGCCGCTTAGATTCAGTGACGTGTTCCCGAAAATCTTTGGAAATACAAAACTTGCTTAAAACTTAAAATTTGGAAAATCATCCTGGATTGGCTTCGGATGTGTCAGTCGAGTTCTGCTCCTTGATTTTTATGATTATTTGCGGACTCACATTGTACATAAGCACCAAAGCAGCACGAACGCCACCTGAGCGTCATCTGAAAGTCACCTGAGTGTCCTCCGACCGTCACCTGAGTGTCCGGTTCGAAACAAAAAGGGGACACTCAGGTGACGGTCTGCGAAACTGATTAAAGCGGACCCCGTTACCACCAACTAGTTTGAAATACTAATTTGGACTTAGTACACCTAGATACACATATCCGCTCAATTAATATACTATTATTCTAAGATGTAATAGAAATTCGCCACCGGTGTAACAATCATCTTAACCATAATTCCGCTTACACCATTTAGCGGAATTAATTCCCAAAGTGCATGCAAAAGGCCGATGTTTAAAAACAGATATTTTATTAGGAAAATAAGTTCACATAAACATGTTTCACGAAACACAGTTACGTTTTGCTAATTCGATTCATGCACGTACACTGCAAATGTTATTCTCCCATGTGTTCTTGCGGTGCACTTTGCAGATTCTGGAACGAAGGAAACAATGACAATTTTTGTTGAACCAGGGTGGTGCGAAACGTGGTCATAATTTTTAACGTTACTAATGGACTTCTCAGATGGTTAAGCAAAGAATAAGAAATTAGCACTGGTCGAATCATAACTGATCTCAGAATCTTCAGTTTTTACCGCGATGTCTTGAAAGGGTGAATCAGTGCTCGCAACCTCATTCTGTCTACACCGCTGTATTCAACATTGTATTTTTTTCGTCGAGGAAAGGGATTGTAGCTCCAGGAAAATTGCCCTTAGTCACAGCACTTTCAAATACAGAATGAGATAACAGAAAGCCACACTCACCGACAATTAATCTGCAAACTTTTGTATTTGAAGATGAGTATCGCCGAAGAACACTCCGCCAATTTAATTTTTGCGGAAGACAATCCCGCGTACCAGACAGCCCGTTCGCAGCATCGGTTTTCGATCGGTTTGTTTAGTAGTCATTTTACACGGATCAAAAGTGAATTGACACAAAGAAAATCGATGACCGGAGTAATGCACTATGCCTAGTTGGCGTTTTATTTCAATATTTTTGTTTAATTTATTGAAATACCCTGGAAAACATCTTTAAAGACCGCTCTATTTTATGCCCTCGAAATGGGTGAAATAAGGACAATTGTTTGGAAAATCATAACTTGGAAGATACAAGTAAGCATCGTTAAACGTAACTTGGGAAAAATGACAGGAATTAACGAAGCATATCCCGTATTTCAAATGATTGGTACGAAGCACTCGGAAGCCGTCCAGAAACCGCCCGAAAACGATCAGAGTAATAGTAAACATTGCTCAAAAATCGGCCAAAAACCGATCGGTTTCGGAGCAGTTTTACTACAAAGGACCCTAAATTAATGTTTGCATGATTTAATGTACAAACGTTTTGTTCCTGTGGCAACCAGAAATCGTAACCGTGAATCTCAGAATTGTACAAAATGAAGGTTCCATTTGCTCGCAAAAGGTTTCACCCTCCGATTTTTCGTTCAATCTGTTGATCTCCCATGCATTCCGCACAGAAATAATACAATGCAACAGCTTCATCGATGCACCCGCATTGCTCAAATTTACAAATTGAAGTTTAAGGTCGTCTAACGTTTTCTGTATCTCGACAACACGAGTTGTGAGATCGTTCATCATGGCTGCAAATATTGAATGCAACATCCGAACATGAACATACAAACCAAAGTACTCGGTCTTTTACGCTCGTTGTCTTTGTTACTGTTTACGTCTCACTGGGAAAAGAATATGTAACAATTTATAATAAACGTATGCATACTCTTTAATGTATAGCAGTGTCTCTCATAGGGGTTGACGTAATTGGTATCACTGGGTGAGTTATAACTTGGGACCTGAGAACTTATTGAAATTAATAAATACGTACATTATTTCAAGACAAACAGTGCGTATGTAGTCGTTGAGAAACAGGGCTATCATATCCACCGGTAACACTTCAAACGGGGAACTGCTAGTAAGGTGACTGCCTTGGCGTTCATTTCGAGAATCAGCGCCACAGTAAAGCCTTCCGGTGGTTGACGGAAAAATGAGCCGGCAAAGGATGCAATAACCGCGATGTGTGCATCTGTGACAGCTCTATGACATTTTTAATAACTGTCTTTCAATAAGCCCAAAAAAAACATCCACCGGCTCCAACATTTTTCTTTTGGATCCTCTTTGGTGTCCACAGAAATGAACTCGCAACATCCCTGGCCAAAGGGACAACCAAGAAATATAAGTTTACAGACCCAGTTACCGTCTGCAAGCGTACTAATTTTTTTGCTCGGTGCCTTAAATTTAATTTTCCTAACCCTGAATGATGATTCTGTTGCAAATATTGCTGATCATCATGAAGCTTACCGTTCGTGAAGATGATCGCAGCCAAATCAATTGATGCTGCTTTCTTGTTTGGTACGCACGCGGTATTACCCATCATGTTCTCACAACTATCTATATTCCAAAGTTCAGTATGCATCACCTGACAGCGGTACAGTAGCAGCAACTAGGATTTGTTCCTCCGAAACTGTTACAGGTGAGTCCTTTGTTGATTTAGGACTGTCGATGTCATCAAAAAAATAATCTGGCTCGTTGCTTGTTGAACCGGAACAATGGCCTAAAAATTGTAACAAACATCATAGCAACTTACTCTCTATATCACCATTCCAAATGAGGGACGGACTGAAATCGGCCGTCTTAACCCTGTGAACTGCGATCTGCTTTTTGCACCTCCATATTGCAGTTCTGTTATAGCCAACCAATTCAGGGTGTGCTTTTCCATGTATACATATGGAGAGATACGTGAGAATAAACCACGTACATCCACCGGGGAACCGCAAGAATTGACTAAACGCGACGCAGTGTCCAACAACCTTGCGGAAGCAGAGAGAACGAACAACCACCACCAAAAAATAATGGCCATAATGGGAATGCAATAAAGCAAATGGAATATCTAAATTCATAATACACGGTTAACTGGACAATAGTTGTCCATATTAGTCAGTATAATGGTTTTTAACCATGGAATAGCAGCTTTGAGATTTTTATGCACTCACGATTGGAGACATTTTCGTATTTAAAGTCAGTCGAAGTCAAACTACTAAATATTCTGAAATAAGGCTTGACAGAGGCTTTCGTTCGAAATTTTTTGCATTTATGGTCGGTTCTTCAGTATTTCTTTAGATTTTGCTCGTTTTAGAGGTATTGCAATGGTTTCCTGTTACCGTCCCGTAGGGGACACTCAGGTGACGGTCGAGTGTCCGTTTGTGTTGTCTGGGCACCTACACACGCGACTTCTGCTCGCAACTGCGAGCGTATCAGCGCATTTATTGAAAAACAAAGAAGAGCATATCGCAACGCGTTAAAATCTGCGTATCTTATCAGAAAACGAGGTGCGATTCAGTGCGAAAATGGAAGGATAGCGAGCATGACCGTCCAATGGGATTGTTGCCTGAACGAGCACAGTTGATAAGAACCTCTCTATTTTTGCTGGACTCAGCTTTTTAATGTTCAATCGATTGGTCCGATTACATGTTTGTTAGGTAGCGGTATGTTGATCAGTTGACTCAGATTGACAAGTTTAGATGGTCAGCACCCAGCCTCAGAGGGGTTAAAGAGACTCCCTAAAAGTTTCTTTGTGTAACGGAGAAGCACAGTTAGTATCACAAATTTCAACAGTGACATCGATGAAACGAACATGCTTGCCACGATATTGGGCATTTACTACCTTAGATAAATTGATGTTGTTTATTTGTTTTCTTTTGAAATACTCGTAAGCGATTGAATAATGGCGAAGTAGCTCCCAGAGTCGCAACACGCATGTTATACTGCTTTGAGCAACGGGGAGCTGGCACACCAAGTATTTTGTTTCACTTCATGATCATGTTGAGGTATGGTTTTTCAAACAATTTGTATAAGCGCATCCCCATATTTTAGTCAGTTAATTCGGCCTTTATTTGCGCACTTCTGTACCGTGGTTTTGGTTGCCATATCGCAGTATCGTGGATCAGTGCATTGCCAATAAGTCGAGTCAATCGCTAATCACATGAAGTGAATTGAAAATGCTTTATTTGTCATGACCCGTAGCAATGTGATCTTAAGCAAAACTGGTCACTCTTTGGTAGAAAAACTGATATGGATGTGTGTGACACTTATTCGATCTTTTCTTGAGCACGCTTTTACTTGTGAGTAATCTTAATTACATGACTTTGAACCACCTATTCACAAGTCCTTATGCACAAGTGTTTACATCCCACAGTACAGCCTCCTTCTAGTCGTTCCAAACAATGCAATGATTGACATAATGAAAATAAATCAATATTTCAGATTTTCTAGGCCAACACAAAACATAAAAGGGTTAATTTGCTTCTTGTCTTAAGATGAATGCTGAGCTTTATTTAAGTGAGCCTCTTCTAGTAACTCAACTTGGCTTACTCCCTTTTTCATGAATAAAATGTCTTAGTTTATTGAATCATGAATACACGGACCGTTACCCTATTACTCCCGAAATAATTGATCTCAAAATACTGGAGCATAAGGTACGGAGACCACTAAGAAATTCGTTAAATTTGTGTTTCAGCTACCCCAGAAGATTATATTCCACCCGGATTTAGAGCTGCAGACGATATAACTTTTCTCTTTGATGGAAATCCAGTCAATCTCCGCATTGGAAATGTTCAAACTGTAAGTATTATGTATCTCACAACCGTCACTTGCTCCAGGCTTTTCACAGGTTTGTGCTTTATTTATGAGTTGAAAAATCTTTGTAGCATCAAGATGAATATACAGACGAACTCAGAGTTCCTCTCCAACTTTAAAGGAATTTCCTCAAGTGTGGATAACAATATCGAACTTTCCCAACAATCTGTTGACCTAGATGAGGAGGTAAGAAGTACTCATTTTCGTAATTTATTCAGTTTAGTAAAAAGATTACCAGCAATTAAGTCGAGCCTACCATTGAATGTGAAATCTTTATATATATATATATATATATATATATATATATATATATATATATATATAACGAACTGAACACTGATCAGACCACTGTCTGTAACAAATTGTTGAGAATTCGATCGTTTGTCGCGGTTTGGAATAAAACGGTAAAAAGAATGGTTAATATGGGGTCAGCATGGGAAACGTGCAAATTAACATTTGCCACACTGACAAGTTGCCCCGGAGCTTATGAAATACTCACACAACATTCAAAACCCCATGAATAGATCAAATGCAGCATTTTGTGAGCAGGCTCTTTTTTGTGTACACACATGGTCCAATAGTTTGCTCTCAGTAAGATCACAATGGTTTATTTTATCAAAAGTTCTGGTAACGACTGTTCCACGGAAGTCTTAGCATGTTTCATACATAAGTGACAAATTAAAATTCATTGACTTGTTATCCATCATAAGAATAATGTTTTCGTTTTGGCCCATCGTTCCAACTAGGAACATTACTTGTTTTGATAATATAAAAAAGCGATAGAATAATTCTTCTCTGTTTTTTAACCGGAAAAAAGGCTAGATGTTTGCCTTATCAATTATTATTTTTACTCTTCTACTAAATTGTGCTGCTTTTAGGTGGCCGGTGTGCAAACGCAATCCAAAAGTGCACTAGAAGATGAACTATCTTCATCTCTGCGTCAACAGTCATTGCAGTCGGAAACGGATCATTCAGAGACGTACGATGTCCGTTGTCCTTGTGGAGTTAATAAGGTAATTTAGCCTATCAAACTGACCAGAAAACTTTCAAAATAGTCAAAATGAGTTCCACACTAGACCGTTCTTCAATGAAACATTAACACGGTTTCAGTTTACCAGTAATTTCGTTGCGATAAATAAGTCAGCAATATTCATTAACCGGTGGGTTATATCAGTTTATTACATGCTATTTGCTTCAGTTTGTAGTAGGAAAGCGGTTTAAAGTAAACTTTTCATGAGGTCGTACAGAGGGCATCATTAGGTGAGAAAGTCACACTCCTTTAAAGATCTTACACCAGGCTTGAGTCCGGAGTTTTTGGCATTGCGCTTCACGTTGGTTAATAAATGCTCCTGTAAAACTGATTAAAGTAACAGAAAGCTTTTGATTATGAAATTAATTTATGGTGCAAAATAGGTGAATTTCAATAGTACAGCCGACCGTTTTCACCTTAATGAGCCCTAAATTCGAATTAGTTGACCGGTTGGCTAATTAAATGGATTCTCAATGAGTGAGACGATATATGCTTTCAGACAACTCATTTTTGAATAATATCGCAGTTACCATTGAAGCTCATGGGAGTTCAAAAGAATTCCGTTGCCGGTGTATGTGTACTGCGTAAGTTTTTCTGGTTCAATTTCTAAGCCAAATGCACAGAAACATGCTAGTTCCCAAAGCATTTTATGGGGGAAAAACCAGTGCAAATTAGCGCTATCTCTGATAAAGGTCGGCTAATATTATTTGCCAGGATGACGGTGTTATGATACTCTGTGACGGATGTGGCATGTGGCAACATGCGGTCTGTTTCCGTATCCTTGAAGAAAAGGACGTTCCTTCATCTCACATTTGTGAATTGTGCTGTGTTTCAAAGGTAAGTACGTTTCACTATCTAGAATGTTCCAACTTTAAAAACTCGTGTCCTACCGATTCAAAACAACTTGTCTGATTTATAAAGCCCTTCATTTTTTAATTGTTTTTATATGAAACCTTCTGTCAGGTTCCCTTAACGTAAACGGCTTTCTGGATTATAATCAATAAGTGGGATATTGTTTTTTCATAACGAGTCGGTGCATGGGGGTTCAGGCGATGTCTGATAGTGTTAAGAAATACTGACTTTATTCACTTTTGTGCGGCTAGCTCATGCGTGACGGTGAGCCGGTTTCATGGGTGTCCCGAATGGCCCCTGCCTTTGAGCGACGGTCAGATGCTAGACTGTGCACGGAAATTCGGGTTCATACGCCGTGGACAGACTGGAGCCCTAGTCGCTCAGCGTTCGTTTTGACGGTACTGATCCGTGTTTTTTGCAGTCTTCCGAGGCGAAAACATCATCCTAGACGTGGAACAAGAGAGATGCACTGTTTTGGGATGGCTGCGCCTGGAAGTCTTAGGACATGTCCAAACCACTGCAGTTGTCGGCGTTGAAGGGATCCTGACAGATTTTTGATATTAAAAGGGCGCCGTTTTATTGCATCTTTTGAGAGCATGTCATGCTAAGCCACTTTAAGGATCCACCGCAGACACCAGTGATCAAACTCTTCCAGCTTTCTGATGTCTTCAACGCATAGTGGCTGCGTATCGCAGCCGTAGGTCAGTGTTGGGCGGGTATCGGCCTGGAGGACATTGGTCCGGAGACTAATTCCGTTGCGCGGCCAGAGTGTATTGTGAAACTGAATAAACGCGATCGTAACACTGGCAATGAACAACTTGACGTCGTTTTTGACTTGCTTGTTTAGGAGGGTCGTAGAGCCCAGTTAGTTGGACGCCGAGACGTGCTCGACTTGTTCACTTTCATGAATGTCGGTAGATTGTACTGTGTAGCGCAGGTTGAAAGGATCTTGGTCTTCACCGTGCTGATATCTAGTCCCGTGGATTTTGTTACGGATTGTATCAGATTCAAAACTGGCCGTAAGGCAGCTGGGCTGTTTTCAAGGCCAACGATATCACCTGCGAATTCCAGATCGGCGAGAAAAGCATAGGTACTCAGCTGAATGCTGGGTCAATCGGCGCCTGACGCGCTATCTAATCTATGGTGTTGATGAACAGCAATGCCGACAAGGAGTAGCCTTGTCTGACACCGGGGTTGAGGAAGAACCCATCTGATTGTTATCCACAGATTTGCGTTCTTGTATGCTTATTTGTGTAGCACGAAATTGTGAGACTGATAAGAATCTAGGGAATTCTATCTGCTTGTAATACAGTCCATAGCGATTTTCTGTCAACTGAGTTAAAGACAACCCGAAAATCAATAAAACAAGCTGCAGTCGTTTGCTAAAATGTGTACGTGTTTTAATATTCTGCGGAAAGTGAACAATTGATCCACGCATCCTCTATCACGGAAGAAGTCTCCCTAATGGAAGTATGTGCGCGCGTGCCGCATCGTTAATAAACGTGGAGAATATCTCTGAGGACACATATTTCAAACTGATCCCACGGTAGTTTGCACCCACGATCCTGTTGCCTCTCCTCGAAAGAGGGAGTGATATTGAAGCTTCTCAGTCTGCTGGGGGTTTGTTTTCTCATACTGAACAAAACGAAATAGGCGCTGGCTCGATCGGTGTCAAAGGACATGATTCGCGTATCTCCGGTGGGATGCCGGTTAGAAATGCGCTCATGACCATTGTATTACAATGTTGTGGTCAAGACTTCAGTAAGTTAAGAAACCCACACTTCGGCCAACATGAGAGTAGGTGATTACGTCACTCTGAGATGAGCAGGAAAGAAGTACCTTAGAATAATCGGATTAAACCACCGAGGTTCATGCAAAGTTCCCCAGTGGCTTTCTATTTACCAATCGGAACTCGTGATAAATAAGCACTGCATAGTTGCCATAGGTATCTACATGGGAGAGGATAAATGGAAGTGCGAATGTGTAGGGTAATGTGAACGTAATGCAGATGGGAATTAGTAAAAGGGGTGCGTAGGCTCTGCAAGAATCTTCATAATGAATTTTTCTCAGGTCAAAATATGTAAATCGCATACTTTAGAGATGAAGGATCCTACGAGAATCATCATCATCATCATCGTACGGCGTTGAACAGTAGGGCAGGCCCCACTGACCACTGCCTTTCTCAGCATGTTGCACGTCGAATTAGAAAGTAGGAATATACAAGATGGACAAGGAGTGGACCTACATGGGTGGGAAAAGGAAAGAATGCCCCAGTAGCCAACACACGGAATACACAATCTTACCGTATAAATGCACATTGATCAGTCATTCTGATTCGATAGAAAGTGACAACACGATCGCTACTGTTCACGGTCCACTGCCATATCCTTCAGTGTCTCCAGCCAACTGATAGACGGATCTTTTGGACCCCAACCACGAAGAAGTGAAGCACCTACTTTTCCTAAGTTTGCTGTACATTTTCTCATTCCTCGCTGCCACGTCATCTGTTGACCTCCATGTGGTCTCTTCCACTCCCTAGGAGGAACGGAGAATAGGACGCGATACGGTAGACATGTGTTTGCCATACGTAACACGTGTCACAACCAGCGAAGTCTACTAATCTGGATACGCTGTGACAAAACGTTCTCTGAATTAGTACCCAATACTCGTTTTCTGACTCATCATTGCCCACTCGGCTACTCCACCCGATCTTAGTACTACTACGTAAACATCGGTGGTCGAAAACATCCAGACGACGAATGTCTTCATCACACTGACTCCAAGTTTCGCGACCATACAACAAAACTGAGCGCACTGCAGCACAGTATACACGACCTTTCAACTTCAGTGAAATGTCAACTCGGCGCCACAAGTGCTTCAGTCCAGCGTACACCGCTCGATCCTTGGATATCCGCGTTTTCACCTCTACTACTGTGCTCCCATCCGTCGTCACGCTGCTGCCGAGGTAGGTGAAGTGGTCGACAACTGCTGGTACCTCTCCATCGAGCTTCAAGCTCGGAAACGTTGACTTCCAGTCTTGTGACATCACTTTACACTTTGAAGGTGCAAAGCGCATGCCGAATGGAACTACAGCTCTTGAGAGTCTATCTAGTGCACGTTGATCATGTTCCGTGGATTCGAACAAACAGACAATGTCGTCCGCCTAATCTAGGTCACATAGATTTTCACTATTTCCTAGTTCGACGTCTACATCCTGAAGAGTTTGCGGTGCACTCTCTATTATTTCATCCATGAAGAAGTTGAACAGGAATGGAGACACGGGTCATCCCTGTCGAACACTGCTGGTCGTCTCGAACCGACCGGATAGTTCACCGTAAACCCTAACGCGGCCAGAAGTATGAAAATACAATGATCTCAGTAGGTTCGCAAACTTCTGGGGCATGCCTTTTTGATGAAGAATACTGAAAAGCGCTGTTCGATCAACTGAATCGAAGGCACCTTTCAAATCTAAGAAAACCATCATTGCCGGTCGGCGGTGCGTGTGACGCGTTTCAGGTGGTTGGCGAAGAGTAAAAATCTAATCGATGCATCCTTGATCTGGGCGGAATCCGGCCTGCTGTTCGCGGGTGTTCCTCTCGCCAGCGGGTGTAAGACGGTGCAGTAGAATTGAGGCTAATACTTTGGTGACTATCGGAATTAAGCTAATCCCACGATGATTACTACAGTCATTGCGTATTCCCTTCTTGAAGATGGGAACAATCAATGACTCACTCCATATTAACGGAATACCCTCCCCGTTCCATGTGTTACGAAGCAAGACGGTAAATGATTTTATCAAAGCATCTCCACCCAGTTTGAAAAGAACTGGGGGAAGTTCGTCGGGACCTGCCGCTTTCCCTCACTTTAGTAATCGAATGCGTGACTCTACTTCTACTTCCGATGGGGGCTCAAGTGATACCACCCAAAGAGTCGCAGTTGTTGAAACGGGGGTAACTACACTAGCGTGTGGCCAGCTAAACTGTTCCTTGAAGTGTTCGACCCAACGGTCAAGTCTTTGCTGTTTGCTATAGATGGGTTCTCCATTTCTATCCCAAATCGTTTCACTAACATGGGTGCGCCGTCCACCGGTGTCATGAATAAGTTTGAGCAGTCTTTGACTGTTACCTGAAGCAGCTGTTATTTCCATTTCTTCGGCTACCTTGACCCACCAATTTTCGCGATCATTCTTAAGGCTTTTCATAATCTGTCTTTGTGGCTTTCTCCGCATCTTATTTATCTCCTTACAGTTCGAGAGCTGACGCTTTTGCTCCATTATACTCAACGACTCTTGCGAAATCCAGTGTCTTTGATGGCCAACGGATCTAGGACCACAGGCAGAACCTGCTGCCACGTGCATCGCCTGTTTGATATGGGCCTAGTGCTCATCTACATTACTGTTCGTCGTAGATCCTTGCTCATGTGCTAACTTCTGCTCATAACGGGTGCGTACTTCTGGATCAAACATACGTTGTACGGCTAAACGGGTTTGCGGTTTGCGACGAATAATATACAGACGGAAAGGTGATCGCAATAAAACTAATGCATGGTCCGACTCTACGTACGTGGACCAGTAAGATCTACAGTTCTGAACAGAACTGCGCCACCGGTAGCTTACAGTGGTATGAACAATCTGACTCAAAGTACCTGTAGAGTTAGAGCGCCATGTCTCTGTGCGACGTGAGCTGTGTCGGAAATTGATGCTAGACAAGAACAATCGATTGTCTACACAAAACTGGAGAAGTTTATCCCCGTTATCCGTATGCTCAGCGGTTAAAGCACAACGGCCACCTAAACAAGCTCCTGACGCACTAAGTTTGTCAACTTGTGCATTGAAATCACCAGCTAGCATCACAATGTCAGAACTTTTACTGCTGCGAACGAGGGTGGCGAGCTCATCATAGAACTCATCTTTCTGCGTGTCAGAGCTGCAGTCCGTTGGGGCGAACGCCGAGATCACAAACAAGTTGCGCTGAACACAATTATCCTCTCGAACGCCAACTGACCCCTGGAGTCTCACAGCACGTAAACGACTGTTAATCGGGATCCAGTCTAAAAGGGCAGCTTCAGTCTTGTCAGTCAAGACTATTCCTACACCACATTGACCCACAGCTCGAGCTACTTCGTCTCCTGAAGTGTGCAGAAAATACCTCGATGAGATACCAGGAACAGCTAGTTGAATTACACTGCTCGAATCCTGTATACGCGTTTCACTTAAGCAGCAGACATCAGTCTTCACAGAACTCATTGTGAGGGCTAGGCACGTCTGCTGACCGGCGTGCATGAGTGTAGGCACGTTGAAGGAGCCGAGATTCAGAGGCTGACGAGGCTTGAAAAAATGTGAGCTACCAGACAGAGGATTATTCCCGACACTATTTGACAATAAATCGTTGCGAGTATCGGTCGTGTTATCAGTGGGAGCATTATGGGTGGATAGATGGGGTAAAGAGAGGTGGCTGGGGACAGAAGACAAAGGTTGAATGAAAGAGAGGGAACTCTGAGTAGTAGCCCACTTATCACTACCCACCCTGCTCGATAAAATGGGCAGTGCTGTCCTGCTTATCCTACGCGACGACTGATGCAGTATGGAATTTTTTATATTCATGCAGTTCATGGGAGATGTTCGATGGGTACTGCTAGGGTTTCCAGCCACAAAGCAGGAGAACGATTAGGGTCCTCATCCAAAGCCTTTAGTTCTAACGAGAGTCTATCCGCAGAGCAGCAGGATGGCTTAGTGAAAACCCATTTGCTTGGAACAATTATTCTTTCACTGATTTGCCGATTGAGTTGCCAGCTCAAATCGACCACCAACCTGGAGGACCAGGAGACTAGACTTTGTCTGACCTCCACCCATTGACCTGTCGTGTATGATTGCATCTCCGGTTCAAAGAAGCCATCCTGTATAGCTCTTTGGGTCATAGAGGCGCGCAAGCCATCACACCACCTCAAGGTGCAATTTCGTTGTGATGGGAATCAGAGAGAAGTGAATGACAATAACAGGATGTTTCTTAAGTTGACTAGGAATGATTACGGGAGAGCAGCAGAGTAAGATTGGAGGATACATTGGTGGACAAAATAATCTGAACTTTCACTTCGCATGGTGAATTATCTGCTAAAGAATAATATCTTGTTTGGCACCTAACGGCTTTGGCTTAAAAATTCAAAAAGATGATCTACGTAGTTCCTTTATGCAATCCAGAATATGGGAAGATCACTTTATATTTGGGCCTAAGTATTTGGACGAGTTGGCTCCGTAAACAGGAATAGGAACGAGAAAGAGAGGAAGTACACTCAAAAATTTGGAAGTGTTGAGATGTAGACCGGAAAGGGGCGAAGGGTTCTGAATACTGCACAAGTTCTCGGAAAAGAAGTTAAATTGGTTTAGTCTGTAATGCATGTAGTGCAAAGGTAGTAGGAAAGGACAACACATTGAGGGACACCAGTGTTATTCACTAAGGGATTTTATAAAATTGTACCGACTTTAGTAATTTGAGCTCTGTTGAAGCGGTAGTATTCTTACTGTAAAAGTAAAGACGTGGGACAGCAAGAATATTCCAGCTTTTTAAATAGTAGAAAACAGGAAGCCGAATCAAAAGCAGATAAATAGTTGAAGAAGACACTGCGAATTAGTTGCACGGAACTGCTCAAGTCTTTTGAAATGGAATAGAAAGCTGAATCAACTTTGTCCAATGTGAAATTGTTCGGTTTGTGTGCAAGCTGATACGGGCAATTTGGAACAACAAAAAAGTATAATGCGCTTGGTCAGCTTGGGCGTAAAAGAAGTGATGGAGAGGGAAGCAGAACGTTCTGATAAAATGGTAAAAGCAGTTTTCGGGAAAAAGTGCCACTGTTACGGATTTTCAGGAGGCATGAGTGGCAGTGATATCAACGGAATTGTTGATGGGGAAGTCATAATTCTGGATAGTGGATTTGCTCCAGATTTGAGGTTTGAAGGTAAGCCATCTGAACCCACAGCAGAGGCTGTTTTAGAGGTTCGAAGTAACTTGCTGGAGAAAATGACTCTATCTCTGAGGAAGCGGAAGGGTAAGAGGATGGCGGAGTATCCATGGCGGGATGAATAAACGCGGCCTTCAGTCTGTCGGCACTTACATTATGGTTTATTGACCGGACTCCTCCGCATAGAATCCGCACTGTATGCCGAGGAGGTTTGTTGTGATATGTTACTGTTAGGCAAAAGACGTATTTAACCGTTGTGCTTCTTTATTGATCAGGATCGAGTGACGTTTCACAGGATCCTGGTGTTTTGAACCGTCTCACTAACTCTTGCGAGAAGTATTTTCCGCCTACGAACCATCTGAGTTTATTGGTAAAACAATAGGTACATAGGTTGTTGGTCCATTTATCCAGACGACGTATTCAGCGTATTGGTCCGACTGGTGTGAGCAACCAAGCCTTGAGGCCTAAACAGCGCTGACGGGATTCATCACTAATTCTATCAGTCCACCCCCCCCCCCCACCCAGTCGGCTGTCCTGTCACTCGAGATTCCATTGTCTTAAGCCGTAGGCTTCGTACCGCACCAGTGCGGACTGTCAACGCGACTTAGCTTTCTGCCATCGAAGGGTTAACACGCACCCCCACCCATCCTAGTTGGGATACGACAGAGTTTACTTAAGCTAAAAGCAAATAGGGTTGCGTAGGTGCATGTATAAAATCTCCGGCAAAAATTGGTAAAAGGTTAGACAGTACTGGAATCAAAGCGGGTATGAAAGCGCCAACAAACAGCTTATTATTTTCTCGATAGCAGAATGGAGCTATCTACAAATTACTGACTCCAGTGCCTCGGATCAGCGAGAATCGAGAATGACATTTATCCACCACGCAGCCAGCATCGTTAGAATAGCAAGTGAAGCCAAATTCAGACTTTTCAGACGGACTAGAATTGATGTATGTTGGTACGCCAGCCTCTGCTCTCTTGTATTGTTTTTTTGTCCTAACGAAAGCCCTCTAAGTTTTCAAGAAGAACGGGCTTACCCTTGAAACTTAAATGTAACCAAGATTCTTTGATACAAATACACAAGTGTTTGTGTTAATCCAAGAGTCGAGAACACTGGTTAGAAACGACATCTTTCCCAATACTAATTAGCTTTTATTACTGACCAGAGCAAGACTGTAAAGAAGCTGGCGGTCCCCCCTTCGAAACTGAGCGCACTGAAATAAAAAAAAAACACATGAAATAACTATCGATCAAAATTGTACTATTCACAATCGTTTTGGTATTGTATTCAAGAGCCAAGTCGAGCCATGTGAATGAATGTGTTTTATGCATTCCATGTAGGGTGAATCTTCAGCGCACGCGTGGTTTTCCGAGAAATCCAGAAGGAAAGAGTGAAAGGTGGAGATAAGTGCGTGAAAGTAAAACAAAGCGTAACATGTAATTTATTTGATTACGAACGTATATAACAAGATCGCTGATTACTCGGTCTCAGTCTACGAGTAAGCGGACAAGGTAAGGGATGAGGCTGTTTCTATATGTTAACGTGCGTGAATGAAATATCTTGGATTTCGAGCAAGCGGGAATAGAGTGTGGAGTTAAGAAAATGACTTTCGTCGGGTGGTAACCTATTTGTTAATTCCTTACACGCATTAAAGTGCTTTCTAATGATAGAGTCACTAAAAATATCTCTAATAATGCTGGTAAAAGAAAAGAACACCTTCAGAGGTTTGGTGATAAGACCAAAATCTTTTCCTTTTGAACCGGCAGAAATAATAGAAGGGCAGTAAAGCCACAAAGGGAGAATACAAGAGGTTACAGATTGAAGTACAAGAATGTAAGGTAGTCTAAATGAATGATAGAAGAGAAAGCTTTCTGACTATGGCGAAGGCTGTTTCAGCGTGACTGGTTCAGCATGGGTTATGAGTTAGAATTACGTTACGGACGGGAGAAGCTTCGGGTAAATGTTGGTTATCAGTGAAAGATAAGGGATGTTATTGGGAAAAGTTTGGTAGCCTGACCCACATTAAAAACTGAAGGGTGTTTCAGCGCATTTAAAGACGTTTAAAGAAAGAGAATGGGAAGTAGACTAGTAGTCAAGTTCATTCGAACTGTTTTGAAAAAAACTCAAACTTTCATTTCCGTAATTACGACATCCAAATACAACATCGTCGGCATAATTGCAGTCAGTAAGGTCAGCTGAGGTGGGGAATTCACTAATACAAAGGGAGAAAGTAAATGGGATAGGATGGCACCCTGAAAAACACCAGAGTTAACCTAAGGAAAATATTAGTGTCGGCTACCACAAAAAGCGAAATGTTTGCGCTTAGAAAAATCACGAGTGGTATTCAGGGCATGACCTTCAACCTCATTATCATGTAAAATATTCAGGAAAGTACCGCCAGTAGGAGAACTAAATAGATTTGCGTGGTCACGAAAAATTAACCTGACGGTACGGTCACCGAGATCAAGAGTAGAAACGATAGAACTAGCAAGGTTGTTAACGGCATCGTGGGCTGACAAAGAGGTTTTGTAGGTAAATTGTGTCGGGTCAGGAGTCTAAATTTAAGGAATTGGGCGACGGAGGATCAAGTTCTCGAATACTTTCAGCAAAGCGGATGTGCGGATTATCAGACGATATTTGTTGGTTCTTTTCTTGGGTACAGGTGTGATGCTTACAGATCTCCAACAATCGGGAATCACCCCAAGATCCATACAACGATTAAACAGATCAGTCGAAGGTGATGTGAGTTCGAAGGAACAGGCTTTAGGACCATTTGTGATACAAAGTCGGGGCCACCAGACATATGGAACTTAACTTGTTGTAGAACTCCAAGGACAGGGCTCAGTTTCAGTTTATTCTACAATTACCTTGCGCTTCTGTGCTCTCGTTTCGTTTGCTACCTTCCAGCATCGTCCGGTAAGCGGAAAAAGAGGAACAGAAGCATAAAGTGAAAGATCAAAATAAATCAAAGTACTGGGCGGAAATCAAGAGGACAAAGAAAGAGTCCAAATGCAGCTTTGCCGCGACACCTAGCGACATCACTTAATTTCTTCAATCATTTGGCAGGTGGTTCGCGTGGACCCCAACCTGGAAGTCTAACACTTCCTACGTATCCAAGTCCACTGGTCAAGGTTTTCATACCTTTTTGCTATGTCATGGGCTGACCATCTCGACCTACCTTTCCACCATTACCTGCCTTGGAGACCAGCGTACGTCGAGGTAGTCTATCGGTGGACATGCGTAATACATGTCCAAAACACCTTAATCTGTTAAAATTCAGTACAGGATTCAGACTGACCTCCAGTTCCCAACACCTTACGTTCAACCTCAACATTGCTGATACGGTGTTCCCACCATACTCGGACAATGCTGCGGAGACATCGGTGCTCGAACACCGACAGTCTTTGTCTATCTTTTGCTCTTAATGACCATGTTTCTGAGCCGTTTAAAAGAACAGATCTGACCTCCACATTGTAAACTCTATCCTTAACAGACAATCAGATGTCAAGCCGATGCCACAAACGACGTAAGTTGGCAAAAACCAAACGGGCCTTCAGTATACGCGATGACACTTCATCTGATGTCTGTCCACCTGTTGAAATGTACCTGCTCAGATAACAAAATTTATCCACTTCAGCTAGAGCATCTCTTGCCAAGAAGAGATTTGGCGTTGAGCCAATCCGGTCCTGAAACAACAGTTTACAATTTTAAGGTGCAAAACGCATTCCAAACATTGATACGCTATTGCTTAGGCTATCTGAAAGAGCTTGCAACTTACCTGAATCTTCACTCAAAGGAACAATATCGTCCTCTTAATCCAGGTCAGATAGCTTACTGCCTGAGCAAAGATCGAAGCTTCTATTCTTACACGAGGATAGGACTATCTCAAGAATCAGTTCAACTATAAAATTGAAGAGGAAGGGTGAAAGAGGGCAACCCTGACGAACGCCGCTTTCCGTGATGAACTCGGGGGAAAGATCGCCATAAGCACGAACTCGGCTCCGGCTGTTCGCATACAAGCACTGGAAAAAGGAAATAAACTTCTCTGGCACACCCTTCAATAAGAGGCAGTGCCAGAGACCTGGGTGGTCGACTGAGTCGAATGCTGCTTTCAGATCAAGAATGACAGAGATTAGAGGCCTACAGAAGATGTGTCTGTGCTTCAAGGTTTGCCGAAGAGTAAAGATGTGGTCGGTACAATCCCTACCGGGTCTGAAACCGGCTTGATTCTCACGCATGCACATTACGCAAACGCTGGATAATCGGCAGAGAATAAGACCGGTGAGTAGTTTGGATGCGATACTTACCAAGCTAATTCTCCTGTGGTTTTCACAGAATGATCTGTCACCTTTCTTGTAATCGGTACAATCACCGATTTACGCCATGGCCTGGGAATTTGCTGACTATCCCAGATTACCCGGAGGAGTTTTGTTAACTCCGAAACCAAAGCTTCGCCTCTATCCCTGATAAAAGATGGGGACAACCCATCAGGTCCAGCGGCTTTTATCTCTTCAAGTACCCTATCTCCCGCATAATTTCCATTTCTGATGAAGGAGTGATATCTACCTGCATCGTTTCTGTGGCGTGTATATTTGAGAGACTACTGTCGAAGTACGGCAACTGAATGGGCCCCTAAAGTGCTCCGTCCAAAGCTCCAGAGGACGTCCCTGGGAATGAGTCAGTGAGCCATCGGATCTCTTTATTAGCTCACTTATACCGGGCTTCCTTGGATCGGTGCCTCTAATCTAGCGGGAAATTTTGCAAGCATTACCTATGGATGCAGCCTTTTCCATTTCCCTAAATTTCGCCATCCACCACTGTTCACGGTCATTTTTGAGGTTCCTAGTCAGTTGGCGTCCCAGGGATTTACGCACTTCATTGAATGTGGCATCCGGAGGGACGGATCTGCGAGCATCCAACAGAGCAACTGATGTCGAAGATATCCATCGTTTGTGAGACCGGCTTGAACCAGAGCCCTGGGTGGTATTTGAAGCAGCATACAAGGCATTGATCTTTTGCCAGCGATCATTTGGGTCCTGGACATCCAGCTGCATGAATAACCGTGCAGACAGCTCCACCTAAAAATCAGATCGCCTGTTATCATCCAGAAGCAACGGCCCGGGACGGATGGCATTTGCGTTGGTACGACCACGGAAGAGAAGTAAACGGAAGCGAGCACGTACCAAGGCGTGATCTAAGTCCAGAGGCGTAGACCAAAATGAACGACAATCTACAGTTGATCCAAGCCAGCAGTGACCAGTCATAAAATGGTCAATCTGAATCCAACTTTGTGAAGACGTAGGAGGACGCCATGTGAGTCTGTACCGCTTTCTATTGCAGAAGTTCGTACCTGCCAGAAACAATCAGTGGTGAGAGCACAGCTGGATGAGACGATCACCGTTATTGGTACGATCGGCTGGGTCAGCAAATGGACATCCGATATGCCTTTCGGAATCTCCCAAACGACTAGCTTGAACGTTGAAATCTCCAAGCAATGACCACCACGTCCGTTGAATGCACGCTTTGAAGCAGCTGGGAAAAATCCCGATAGTATTCGTCCTTGGTCTCGGCGGAACTGCAGTCAGTCGAAGCACACACAGACACGACGAACAAGCATCCGCGCTTATGTTTGCTGTTGTTGACACGAACAGAACCGTCCAACCGAATTGTACACAAACGACTGCTGACTGAAATCCAGTCCATCAGTGCACGCTCAGCTTTCATGATCAGAGCAATCCCAAGGCCAGCCTGACCACGAGCACTAGACACCAAATCACTCGACACGCGAAGAGTGAAGCGAGAGACTGAGGTTGTATCCGGGGTGCTGAAAGTTATCACAAAAGTGTGGTCTTGTATGCGTGTTTCGGAGACACAGCATACATCTATTTTAAACGTGTTAGGTGTTTTGGTTAGGGCATTCTGTTTCTCTATCTGACATAGTGTGTGGACGTTGGAGGCAGCCAAGTGAATTGAACCCTCAGGCTTAAGAAGTTCATCTGATTTATACCCAACTCCTAAACTACTGCTTTCATCAGAGCCACAATCCCCCTTGGCGTTTTGCATCGATCTTAAATTAAATAAGTAAAATTAGTAAGGCCCTTTACAGGAAAGATACTGGAGGCTTCTGGGCAAATCGTACTTTGCGGCTGCCCACATCAAAGAAGGAGTTTTTCCTTCGGGAACTCTAACCGGAGCCTTTGACTCAAAGGTCTAATCCACAAGGCAGTGGGATGTTAACCCAGCACGGGAATGTGACTGAAGCGCCCGTAAAGAAACTTCTCCTGGTCTGTCACGCGAGACCTGATTACTGCATGCGTTTTATCTTGTCTTCGCTGGTGCTTTGTCATTCATCCGCTTTGCTGATTCAATCTTCAGCCTCATACATCCCATAGAGCAAGCGGAACATGGACGAGGTAGCATCCTTTGGTCCGGGAGCTGCCCAGCTTAGACGGGCGATGACTGCTCAATGAAGTACGATGACTTCTCCCTCCGTCGAGAGAAACCCCAGGTACCCCACTCCTACGTCCATCTAGTGGAGGTTTTTAGACCGGTAAACTGTTTCTCTTTGTGTTTATTTACTGGAGTGTCCTCTCCAGAACAAAGTGGTTAGAACCAGATGTTGTCCATCAGCTGTTTCGGAGACTGGACTTTGTCTGGCCTCTATCCATAGACGTGTCAGGCATGATTGCATCTACTGCTTAAGGAAGGCAACCTGTATAGCTCGTTGTGTCATGGAGGCACACAAGCCATCACACCACGCCAAGGTGCAGTCTCGTCTTGGTAGAAGAACAGGGCTAGGTGTAACGGGTTTGGATTCATGGGATTCAATATATGGAGGGTGAAGTGAAGATGCGTCGGATTCAACGGTGAACTGGTGATTCAGATCTCCGATATTTAGCTTCAGCTTTTGTCTGCCATAGCTCAAGTGTTTTAGAGCTTTCAGCATCTCACGGCAGTTCTTGTTACCCAGCGCTGTGTCTATATAGGGTTTATTTAGCTTTCTTACTTCAATCATGAATAATGTGAACAGCTTTTTACAGCATGATGCCGACTCGTTTTGTATGCCTTTTCGTTGACTCTACGGTGCCTCTTCAAGCGAGGGGAAGAGAACCTACTGGGTTGAACATATTAGGATTCCGTGAGGCAGTATAAGCTATAACAAAAGTTAATATAGTCTGTTTAGTGTTCACAGTGAGAGGACGCATCATGAAGCCAAAAAATGCCCTGAGCTTATCGAGATTCTCGGGGATCCAAGCTCGTTAGCAGACGGTGCGTGATGAGTGCAGAAAGTCGGTCAAAGATTTGCTTTTGCAACAAATTTAAGGGTAAAGAAGTAACGTAAAGTGATCAGCAGTTCTAACGGGGACACGTTTAAAAACGGTGAAGATATTTGTATAATTAACTAGTACAGAATTCGGAAGCGCATCGAATCGCGTTGGGGAATGCAGATTTTAAACACCTACGGGGCTTAAAAATAATAACTAAAGTCTATTGAAACCACCTGACTTTATGCACACGGGCTGATCAAAACATGCAATATGATAGTTGGAAAAGTTGTCAATTAACTGACTGAAGTCGTCAACGGGAATGTATGGTGAGACATGAGAATTGACGAGGACAAGATGGCAAGAGAGACTTGGGAAATGTGGCTTTCAATGAACTGTAATGCAGTTATTCTTCATCGTGTTGAATTGGAATGAGAATTGAGAAATCGTGAACCACTTGTGACGAGTAAATGTGATTACCCCACTTCCTCGGTTTTTTGGGTTCACAGACAGACTGCCTTCGAAGACTTCAAACCAATTAGTATGGACGACATCACCACTAATTTCTTTGCACAACCAACTTTCCGGAAGGAGTGTGTTACCGACGTTTTTCATTCATTTCCCGAAAAGGTGACAGTATTGCCTTTGGGAAAATAGTATGATGGATTAAAGCAGCTTTGCAACCAGCACGCTTTTTCCTGAGTGCCCACGTACCTTCCGAAACAGACATTTTACGCGGTTTCCGACTGCATTCGAAAATGCTCAAAACTCGTTTTCAAGCGCGAATATCGGGAGAGAACTCAGTAATGCTGTAAGACAACGTTCGGCCCTGGAAGTTAATTCAACGTCGAGGTCAGAAAAAGGGGGTTCCGTGGTAAATCATGAACGTATTAAAAAAATAATTAAAGCACGGTCGGTATTAAAAGGGACCACAGTAAAGCAAAACGAGTCATTGCCACTACCATTCACCACAGTCTTGTGTTTAGACAGGTGTATCTGCTTGCCCGTTGGGACCTTCGAGAATGAGTAATACAATAAAACACTGGAAAACCATCCCAAGACTGGGTTAGGAATTGTTTTTTTACAGACTTTCTACGTTGATTTCGGTGTGGAAAATGACTTACGAGATGCACTTGGGTAAGTGAAAGAAATCCGGTTTTAATACTTTCGAGTAGCGATATTTGAAGTTACCGTATATGTTTTGCTATCACTGGCGATGGATAGTTCTCATTTATAACTTTTAGAATCTTCAGTGAGCTAAATAATCTATAAAGAAGGAGTTTCGTTTGCAGTTTGAGAAAACATAAGCTGCATCTGATTATTTGATTGTACGGTAATATCATAAAAAATGATTTGCCCACAAGCAGTCAGTCAGTCAGTCCTTTTAACTATCAGCCGCTCACTTCGGTTCTCTGGTTTTGGTCGCTAACTCGCAGCCTCAACAGGTCCAGAGTAAAATACGTGGGAGCATAAGGTGAAAAGAGTCGAAAAAAGTAATGAGCGAAAATCACGAAGAAAAATAAAGAAACCGAAATCAAATACCCCACTGGCCATGAAACCTAGTCCAATCACAATTTCCAGCCACCTGGAAGGTGAGTCTCGTGGACCCCAACCCGGAAGTGTCACACATCCTACTTGGTCTAGATTTTCGTGCCTTAAAACCGTGTCGTAGACTGACCAAATTAACCGACGTTCCATCAACCACCTACCTCTCGGAGCAGCCTACGCCGCGGAAGTCTATCGGTTGGCATACGTAAGCAAGTCTCAGCCAGTTTAACCTGTTCGGATTTAGTACCTGTTTCAATGTCTTCCCTGTAGTTCCCAGAAACCCACCTCGAACCTCAGCATTGCTGAAACGGTTTCTTCCATGTTCAAGAAGTGCTACGGAGACATCGATGCTCGAACACCGATATCCTCTGCGTATCTTTTAACCTCAACGGTCAAGTTTCGAAATCGTATAAAAGAACCGGTATGAACGCTGTGGTGTACACTTTATAGACAACCGGATGTTACACCGACGTCACATGACCTAGTTTAGGAAAAGTTAAAAGCACAATCTGCATACACAACAACACCTTATCAGTCTTCTGATCACTTGATAAGAAATTATTTCGATTAGCAAGTCATATCGGAAGAAATAATTCAGTGAAGTGCAACAGCCTAATGAAAGAAAGAGATAAAAGTCACTGAATGAGATGATAGCCACTCATGCCACGATTTGATTTACCGATTTCTTTTTTTCTACAAACACTTTGTGTGCTTATGCTATCCTGGAAGCACTCATAATACCAAAAAGGAGATGAAAAAGTAAGGCATCTATAAATATAAGACCTACATATCCAACGGTAGTTCTTGTTCTTTCAACCCCAGGAAGGAGATTGGTTTGCTCTAACAGATGCCAGCCTCGAGTGCCTCGATCGCCGCATCTGTCTTTCTCGTCACACCCTGGAGTTAAAAATGGTGAGAGAATATTAAAAAACAAAACAATAAACGAGTAGAAGATTTATCCGTGGATCCGGAACTATTTCCAACCGTAAGGAGACTGTGAAAACTCCTCAGCTCAGAAAAAACCCGATTTTGTTTGTTTGATATTTCCATCAAGCACGTACAATTTTCCGGGTACACCGAAATTTGAATCCGGAAAGCCGCGCAGTTTTCTGACAGTAAGGTAATTAGGCATGACAATAATACAGCAAAGCATCTCCCACTCTAGTCTGACGCACTTGGTTCCTCGAAGGGAGTAGAACGCTGTGAAGCGCGACAATTATCGCGTATTAACAAACGCTGTTATAGCTCCTGCTATTCATGATATGCCTCTCCAACAACTCCACCAACGGTGATGCAGCTTCCGAGGTACTTAAGGCTATGGATTATCTCTAGCTAATCACTGCAAATGACGACTACTGGCAAAAGTCTTATAAAGCTAGCCTGTTGCAACTGAGTGAAATATTTGCAAGCGGTATTGAACTTCTCCAGTTCCTGGGTCATTGCCATCCAACAGGACGATATCATTTGCGTATTCAAAGTCAGAAACTGTCCCCTAAGAAGAATTTAGTTTCTTCGTACCGGGCCAGACGCGACTTCCAGTGGTAATACATAGCCCGTGCTTGGTAAGGCAAATTTTTAGTACTCCATCGGAGAGGCTTATTTGTGGTGGCAGTTGATCGTAGGACCGCTTGAGGCACTAGTCAGTTGGTTTGACTGGACGTTTCTCAGTGTCTATCGAGATTGGTACTAAATTTTATGATTCCAACCCTCAAGAAGAATGCACATCAAAATCTCAAATTGGTTTAATCACCGTCGAAGCCAGAACAAATGGCTCCTGTTTTTCTGGAAGCCTAGTAATCTAACGGAAGATTTGCGAACAGAATATCTACCTGGATGATGTATGGTGAAACAACAAGACTGAGGTCAGCTCAATCTACAGTGGAATAGCAACAATCTAATGCTATCCCAAAGGCCTCACATCAGTCATTAGTAGCAAAATATATTGCAGAATCAGTTCGTCCTCACTGGTTTATAATCATGCTAAATAGATGGCATGGTCGGACCCGAAATTTTAACTGAAGATGACTTCGTGGTATCGTCGTGGGTTAGGCGAATAAGAATCGCGGATCACGAAATTTGTAACCTAGATCCCTTCCTGGGCCCGATTTGTATGTGAGCAGTCACAAATCTAGGTCACCTATCACAACTGGACGTCAAACTCACTTATTCTGATCTGATTGACAAGCAAGATATCCAGTCCACGATTGGCCCCGTGATAAACGCAACATAGTAACCTAGATGAACTTATGGAGACACCACATCATTGCTGCATTGTTACCTTTATTGCAGCCAAAGTCGGAACCTTCGTAATCTTATTCTTGTCCTCTATTAAAAAACTCACGCAAATTAGCTGTATCCGAAATAAGATAAATAACACCATTTTGACCGCTTATGTGCCTTGATTCACTGAAACGATAGATCCTATTGACTAAAGTTAGGGAGGTCTCGTAGTTTTGAAAAGAAATGATATCTTCCGGATTTTAACGCCATCCTTCGACGACACATAAACTAGTTTCACTTGTCTTGAGAAAACTGATGAAAATACTTCTGATTACGTTAAATACGGAAGGCATCGTTGGTTGCTTATATCGAAAATTCCTTGAGCTATTTTAATTGATTTTTGCATGACTAAGCACAACGAAGCCGGTAAAGGTTTATGATTTAATGATCATTCATTCTGTTAATTGATTTTTTTATTTATGTAGTACAATTATATCATTCCGTACGCGCATTTATACCTCTTCTACGATATTTGTTTTATTGAATACATATTGAAAAGGCAGCAGAATGCACTGCAGTATAGCTGCATAGTTGTCGCCTGATACTTAGTGTTGCATTGGCTTAGTAAATGGAGGTTGAGTGTTTGTATGTCTCAAAATAGTCAGTTAATTACTTTTCTTCTAAAATATGCAGCCAAATTTGCTTCTCGATGGAGGTTTGACAGACATCACCCTTCAAGGAATCACCAAGGAGAACAGGAAAGTATGTTTGATTTTGTCGTTCAGTTTTAGTCTCGCATTCTTTAAATTGAGTACTTCAAAGGTTCTGCTAAATGTATTTATTAAGTCGGTCACTACAATGATGCTGGTCTTTGTATGCCATAACATTCATGATGTGAGAGTCCCTTCAAAATACATCCACGTAGCACTGAGTATATATGGGCGCAAAACGATATAAAGTATAGTGGCTATGATGATGCACATGCCTTTAACTAGTATTGAGGGTGTCTGATATATTCACCGTCAATCGTGCGAACTTGGTGAGTTACGTTGTGCGGGTTTTTTCAGTCACGAATTCAGTCCACTGTCTGCAGGAATTGGGTGAACAGAAGTGAGTTCTCAGTGGCAGACTGATGACACAATATATTGGCTGTTGCCCAAAATGAGTTTCCGATTGTCAATTATTCACCAGAAATAATGGGCATGCCAGCCGTGGCGTAATAAAGATAGCAACGGCGATAATTTTGCTTACCCTACCTCATAATAAGCGTTTACTTTCGCATCTGTAGATAAACGTGTTTGTAATTCTCACAGGTCACCCAGTAAAGTACGGATGTCATTTGCAAGGTTATTGCGTTTTGTTCTTCTTCTTCTTCTTCTTCTTCTTCTTCTTCTTCTTCTTCACAGTCTTACCGAAAACTCTATTTTCTGTCCATTCCGTGCCGAATGTTTTCTATGGGCGCTGATACTAACAAGTAATTATAGACTGAATCTACTACTCTTCAGACGTGACATTCATTGTGATATACTTCAGCTATTTGCAGTCTATTCCTAAAAATGAAGAGTAATTCAGTTTTATTCTTTGCTACTTTTGACTATAACTCATATTGCATTAGTCGCAATGTTTACTGCGTCGGGCAATCCTGCTGTGTGCCAGCCTTGATTCGGTTTCACCGTCTTTAATTGCGAAAAACTTGGAGGTGGACTATACTACGGCTCGCGGGATTTTCAACCGGCTAGTGAAAGAAGGAGCACTGAAGGATGCTGGTCCTAAAAGGTATCTTTGATTTCCTTCACTAGTTTACAGATATACGGTATTACTTAGATGAAAGTTGTTAGTGAGAAAGTTTTCTACTCATCGCGGCCTCATGGAAAATATATTCAGTTCGCAGTTCTTTGCTTTAATTTTTTTGTTTTAGTTAAGATAGCAAAGTAGACAGTCAGATTCTGGTTGCTTCGAGTTGATAGCAGTTACCTAACTTACTACTTTCAGAGGTGAAAAACTAGTGCAAAAGGAATTCCTTGAAACTGTTGTTTTTGGTCGTGTCTTTCAAACGGACTCAAAACAACTCAGTGAGGTTCTAGAATCAAGAGATGCGAATCAGTCTCCGAAGGTAGGTGCTATGTCACCCGGGTACAAGCGCGCACCGATCTTGTTAAAAATATATTACTATTTGGATCTTTTGCTTGCTTTGTTAGCAACAGAATAGTTTTTTTCACTCAAAGGGGACCATCATTTTAGATAACGAAAATCAAAACCTTTTGGAATCATGGCTGTTTATATTTAGGGATGAACCTACTCATTTTTAATGTTCACTACCGTAAATATGCTAATGAAGTCGTACCAGTACCAGCTAACCGTGTGGTTCATTCCAGGTTTTTAAATGTGGAAATATATAACTTCAGAACAAGGGGAATATTTTTCTTTTTAACTAAAATCCAAAGTCCTTATAAGTCACTGAAAATTCGTTCTCAGTGCAGCAGTACACTGCTGTCACAAAAAACTAGAAATATTCATCACTTCGTTCGTTTCTGGGGGAGGCTTTATGAAAACTTCTGTGACGTTGTTTCAGTGGTCTGTCAAAAGGCTTACGGGAGTAATCTCTTAACCACTCACAACACCCAATGAATGTCATTAGTATATTTCTCTACCGGATGAAAAGACTGAGTGTATAGCATATTGCGCACAAATACTAGAGAGGAAAAACGTTGGGGTTAGTGGCGCGGTTTTCAAATAGTTGCTAAGTTTGCTTTCACAACAATCTAATTTGTGTATCAGGAGTGGGATTGGAGGCTCCTATACAGAGAGTTCACTGAGGAAATACAACGGTGGTTCACTGATAGTTTTGTGTGTTAGATACAGCTAACCTCAAGAATGACGACATTATGATCATGAGTTGACATTTTTGATTTAATTAGTATCTACAGATGGGTGGACAAAATACCTTGGAAGCATAAGACCCGTTTCACGGTTATTGCCGCATATCAAGAATGCTTATCCGGTGCCCTGTCCGTCCACTTGTTCTGATACTAGTACACTCCGTAGGTGTTTCTTCTCAACAATCTTACCTGTGTATCAAGAGAGTGAAATACCAACTCACAAACATAGTATTGTCGTTCTTGAGATTGGCTGTGTCCTACTCACACAGAACTATCAGCGGACGACCGTTGCGTTTTCTCAGTGAACTCTCTGAATGGGAGCTTCCAATCCCACTTCTAAAACACATTAGATTGTGGTCCAGAAACACCTACGGAGTGTACTAGTATCAGAAACGTGGATGGACAGAGAACAGGATACGTACACCTGATGAGCCACAATAACCGCGAAACGGGTCTTGTGCTTCCAAGGAACTTTGTCCATGCACCTGTAGATCCTACTTAAGTGAGAAAAGTCACTAAAATGTACGCGATATTTAGGTCGATAGATATACTAAAACAAAAATCATCTGAAGTGGCGATTAGAGTCCTGCTGGTAGTTTACATTCAAATTATTATCAGAGTAATACTACTTGGTCCATTTTATTGCAAAAGATTGGTGTTGAACGTATCAGTCACGTTACAAATTGTTACTCAGTGTTCTTTGACGTGCTTTGTTCCATCATCTACTTCAGTTAGATAGTTGGGAGTTGTAAGGATATGGAACTAACTCAAAGGATGCCCATCTAGTGCCTGGGCTTAAATTCACAAACTGATGCCAAATAATGCTAATTTTAGAATTCAAATACACCAACTACTTCCCATCCAATTGCCACTATGCGCCGAACACCTCGGGTAAGTTCTGCTATTATCTGTTCGTTTCTCTGGGAAACACCTCATTCAGTTTTATCAGGTTATTATTCCGCGCAACATCTTCTGCCCTTAAGGACAAAAGGATTTAGGATGCAATCAGATGTTGTTAAATTATTTGACTATCCGATGCGAAAATTTGTTGAATTTGTTTTTCCCATCCCGCAGGAGAGAATCACTTATAATCTCTTTCACCGGATTCAAGAATGGCATGCATTTTTTTATCCTCTCAGAAAGTGATGCTTTTATTTTTCTCAGGATTCACCGGAATTTCAAAACTACTACAAAAAGTTTATCTATGGGAAGGAAGAACAATATTTATGATGAACTTGGTAGTCACAAGGTCGCACTATATGAAACGTTACGAAGTGTCTTTCTTCAATCCTTTCCCCGGTTACTAGGTGTAATATACCTGGAGACCTACTATTATCAACGTTTCTTGGTCTTGATTTGATGGAATAATAGTATATATTTAACAGTAAGATTTCAAGATGCTTGTTAAAGTGCAACTAAAATACTTTCCTTTAGTAAAGTGTATTTGTGTGCCAAACCCAGTCGCCGGGGCGGGGTATGAAATATGTTGCCAAGAAAATGGTCAAGAACTGCATTGCAAACAAATCAGCTTTAAAGCTCGCGCTTATAGTTCATTTAAAGTATATGGACATTGTGCGCGACCTCGTACCAAAATCAATATTCTCATATACACCTGAATACTTGGTTGTCATAGGCATCAAAATCAGTCCTAGCTTTCCCAGTCAAACCAAGAGTAGTTCAGATTGTTTTCAGGTTTAGTTCACCACGTCAATAAACCAAAAATGCGAGTCTCAGGTCGTTTTGTTTACCAAAGCATTCAATAAAAAATATAATTTAGTGTAACAGCGAAAAACAGTGCATGTTATAACTACGTTGATGACAAAAAACCTCTAGCACAAATATCGTACTGAACGCGGTACTTGAACATGTAACTTTTGACTTACGCTTACCAGTAAGTGGATTTCTTGGTCCCCGTCCGGAAGCCAAACAAACCGCACACTATCAAGGTTACTAAAGAAGGATTCATACTTTCTACCGCAATATGAACTCGACAACCTAAAATAAGTACTTCAAATCGGTTTCAGAACCGATCGTGGTTATATCAACGACCTTATTACCTTTCGACAGCTTTTAGCACACAGGAATATCCTTCGTAGGTCCACATTACTTGCACTCCTCGATTTAAAAGCAGCGTTCATCTCAATCGATCGTACAGTTCTATGGCTCTGCCTCTGAATGTTAGCTGTGCCAGGGAAACTAGTTTTTGTTTTTGAAGCCTTGGAAACAAACTGCCGAAGCTATGTTGGTGCTAACAACGATCTTTCACCCGAGGTCACTACGAGAAGTGGTGTTCGTCAATGTTGCTCTCTGTTGCCGTTCCCTTTCAACCTTGTGGTTCAGATGGTTCTCAAGATAGCTCTATCCTGGTATGGGAATAGCAGTATCAACCCATGTTCAGGGGCTAAGCTGTCTGACTTTATGCACGCGAAATGGCGAAGATCCAATTAGATTTCATGTTTTTTCTAGACAGCCTAAACAAAAGTGAGGCGATGTTTGGGATATAGTTTGCACCTTTGACGTGCAGTATGCTGCTACAGAACTGAGTTGGCGTTAAACCAAATCTTGTTTTGTCAGGGGCTGATTTGGATGAAACAGTTAGGTGTAGTCACATACGCAGCTATATCTCCTAAGGTGATCAGAAATCGGATGAAAAGTCGTCGCGCATACAGAGGGCGCGTTTGACTTTAATGAAACCCAGCCATCTTTGACGCCGGCGTGACATTCGATTGCCTATCAAGGGTCGAGTGTACACTGTTTCGGTTTTATTCGTTCTTTTGTATGGCTTAAAAACATGGTTGGTACGGGTGAAAGATACGCGAAGAATGTCAATGGTCGATCACTAATATCTCGAATATGGTCGGAGGACCGATTAGGCGGAGCAGAGGTTAGCTGAAGGGTATTTAGAAGTAGATGCCAATCTTTAGAACGAAAACTGAATCTAAACAGGTTGGGGTGAATAGAACATGTGTCACGCATGCTCGTCGACAGATTTGCTTAGCGTACGCAGTTATCCGAGACAGGTAGTAGCTTGTAGGGTAGACCGAGGTGGTCAGTCCAGTGCATGTTAAAAATGTATGCTAACTCGAACAAGGGGATTCAGCCAAATTTAGTTTTTCAGAATCCCGGGTTGGGGTCCACGATGGTTGGAGTTATTAATTGATATGGCTTGTTGTCAATCAGTAGATTAATTGCATTCGGGCTCTTTGTTTTCGTATTTTTTTGCTCATTTCTCTGATTTCGGACGTTTTCTACTTAGTGTTTTCGTTTATTCGGTCACTTACTCGACGTTGGTTTGAGATAGAAGCCAAAGCCAAAGCGTAAACACGAAATTGATGGTTGACTGAACGTAGCTGTCTGTCTAAACGTGTATTTTTTCTTTGACGGATCAACGGGTTTCACGTTGACTCCACAGATAACTAAGTTTGGTGGCAACCAAATGCACCTCTCGTATGCGCGACAATACCTTATCCGATCTCCCTGTGGTAAGTAGTTTTCTGGAAAGCAGAACTAATCAACTTCGGTTGGTGCTTTCCCGATTTGAAAATACTGGAATTTATAACAACGCCGTTATGCAGAAACAGTTTACCTAATGTATGTGTACATTTCGCCGTGAACCTTACCAAATTCCTGTGATTTATTGAGACGTTGAGACGGAAACGGGTCTTTGATTGGGAGCATGCAGTCATTATTCTGTTCTTTGTCAGCCGATTTTCCATCCCATCAAGAAACAGCATTTCCAGTTACATAAGATATACTATCCCCTCTATAATATTTTCACACCTGGGATCAAAGACAAAGAATAACGAGAAGAAGCCGAGACGACCACTATTAAGCGTGTTGAGCTTCATACATTCAAATTTGACTGTTTGAATGAGAAATTCTTTGGCCAGAGGGAAACATTTCACCATTATATTCTGGAATAACAAGAATCGTCCAAGAACTGTGCATCTGACTGGGTAAAAAGTCGGCTCAACTCAAAAATAATCACAAACACTAAATCACACCAGATGTGCCTATGTCACGAGATCTGTTATACAGCAACAGCGTGGTCTGGAAACCCCCTGCTTATACCAGAATCGACTTGATTACCACAAGCACACCGCAAGCGAGCGTTAAATCATAGTTGAATAATAGCTTTAGCTATCAGTCTGAACGTGATATTAACCGAACCGACTGCATCAGGCTTTTCATTATATTAGACCTTACGGTTTTCCTAAAGCAATGCATTTGCTAACTCATGTGATGCATTTGAAATTTGTTCGTTTTCCGAGATAAGTGTGGAACGTTTTGTTAGCTCTGTCACCAAAGCTTGATGTCTAACCTCAAAACCAGACGAAGGAAGCCATCCGATTTACTAGCTCTGTGTCGTTCTTGGAGATCTATCAGGCGGACTCTATTCCATGTTGACTTAGAGTTATAGTCTACTTCAGTCGTGTCGTCTACACAGCCGCTGTGAAAGCAGTTCGAATTATCAACAGAGTTTTCCATTCGGTCTTGCGGTTCGTCTTTCTGAGAGCAAATTTTCAAGCCCGTGCAAGCTTTGGCTGGATCATTTAAAAATTGTTTTTGTGGATCATTATTAGTAGGGGATTGAAAATTATTTGATTGTTTACGGTTTTAATGGTCTTGCCTATCCCCTTCCTCTTTAATTATTGCTGCTTTTCATTGAAAAAGACCCAGGACAGTTGTTGCTTCGAAATTTTCATTGCTTTGTAGCTGGATTTCTCAGCTAAGGCTCTACGATCATCTACCAGTGTAGTTCATATCCCAAATGTCCGTCGTTTTGTTAGCTAACCATATTCCTCAGTTAGTAAAACTTGGGGTTTGTCATTCTTAAATTATGAAGTCGAAAACCATGTTTTGCTTTCAGTCCTAATTAAATAGTCGCTATGTTGTTTAACCAGAATGAAACCTTATTAGCCTATGAATAAGTCGGTGGTGGGTGATATTGTTTCTACGAAAAGAGTAGTGACCAGAGCTCTGACCATCATTCATTGAGAGGTAATTGCTCAGTCTGCCGACTTAAGTCACAATAAAAACCCAACACTGGAATCTTTATCTCCCGTTACTTTCTTGATCATTTTTATTGGATTTGCAAACAATATATTCGTCAAAATTTTGTAGCATTATGCGGCCCCCCTGAACTTCATCATCAACATCATGTAGTTTCATTGCACATACCTGACGTTTTCCCACTTGCAAAGCCAATTCAAGTTTATGTCTTATGGCTGATTAGGGTAAACAATGAGTGGCATGGGACAGCAAGACCTTGGTACGGACATGAGACAGCTCCATAATTCAGACCAGTGCTCAGCGTTTAGATCTGCCTACATCATCTTTACATGGGGTTCAAATCTTCGGACAGCTGCCGAAAGTTTCGTATTTCTATTTTGTCTACTGATAAGGATTTATTGCTTCAGCCGAAAGAAGCCGTCAGAATTTTCGCCGGAAATTACGATTATCAAAATTGTTATTTACGAATCATTACTTCAGAAGTGCAAGTGGCAATCCTGAAGGAATCGTACAGATATAGTGACTTATTCCGGCGGCCCCGTTATTGGCATTTCTAGGAATAAGGACTCGCTCATTGTGATTAAGATGGATCACCCGAGCCAATCTGTCCCCTCCATTGTAAACTCACTTTATTCGGGGTAATAAAATTTCGCTTGACTACAAGCACGTGACAGCGTTGTTTTATTTCCATGCAGAAATTTAAACGTGACTGGGAATTTTCGTTAGTTTTCTGAATATTAGAGGTGTAAAATGAATGGCTGCAAATATTTACGAATTTTGTCGGTTGAAACCGATAAGCTAACAATAAATTCCGGTGGACTACGCATTCATTGTGACCATTGGTTGCTTCGGTTCATCTTTTTTAAGTTCCTTTTGGAAGATTGCTTTCAGTAATACAAACTGATTTCCAAAATTATAGCATCGGACAGTTCATTGGTACTTATTCCCACTACTTCACTACGTCGTGATCAGTCATTGTGCCTCGTGGACTCAGTATTAGATAACTATCCAGACGTTTTCACTGTATATAAACATGTCCCTAATTGGCGCTCCTGATCTTAGTGCTGTACTTCTTTATCCTACCACTTATTACAGAAGAAACTCTTTTATCAGTTCCCTACACCCGTGCGCACTGTATACAAACGGGCTTGCAACCACGCGAATTTCAATACAGCTAGATCACTTGTTGGTTCAGCTGCATAATCGGCTGCAGATTCGCCTTCAGAAAGATCACCCGTGGTAACGGGAAGTTCGTATGAGCACATATATTTCATGAAAGATTGTGCTATTTAAAACCGATCTCGTTAATCTTAATCTTGAGCGGATAATGTAACGGCTTTTTGTGGCTGAAGCAAGAACTACTTACGAGAGTTACTACTGCCACCGTTATCACTAGTCAAGATAGAAATTCAAAACGCCCACGGTTGTTCATTATTCTTGAACGTCTCATACAAATACGCCCATCACCTACTGCCTCAGTCTTTTGGACAAAAATCATACGCAGTGCAATTTGTTGATGTGATGAAATGAAAAAAATAATGCGCTTGTTTCTGAAACTCATTTTTTCATATAAAGTTTCTATCTCTGAAGTTAGAATTGTTGTTAAGGTTGTATTTTCTCCTTTAACACACCACACGGCTCATCGTTTTTTCGATTCACTCTGAACTTCGTTTGGTCCTGGTATACTGAAATTAGAAGTGCTTTGAATCATTTTCTTATTGTTCTGGTAATCGCAAATCATCTGGGGCAGGATATCCGTGTTGGTCAATGTTTTTAGTTGGTCATATACGTTTTTCATAACAGAAAACGTTGCTTGATATTTGTAGTTACGCGGTCTAAATATTAGACATTCTTTTTACCATTATAGCGAAAACTAGAAACCCCATGCGAATCGTTTTTAGGGTCGCAACTGGACTGTAAAGTGAGTCATAATGGATAAAGTTGTAGTGGCTGTTTATGGTTACCGAGTTATATTGTCGAAGGCTTAAATATGCCTTTCACCTCCAGTCAGTGTACCGCCACTGTCTTGGAATGATTGTAGATTAATGACAATTTAATTTGATTCGTGTGAAGTGTATTCTGTTCTTTTTGTGGTTTTTTGGTTGATGGTTTTGTCATTGGTGGGATAAAACGCTGGCCTAAACTTCGTAATTCTGACAGTATACCCATGTGTGTGTGTGTGTGTGTGTGTGTGTGTGTGTGTGTGTGTGTATGTGTGTGGCTGCCCATGCGATAGGTGGCGTAGGCAGACAAGGTGTGTTTGAGTTTTCCCTTTTAATGAATAGGAAACGGATTCAGCTTTGAATTACATAGAATCAAATTCGATTTTTTTTTATTTCTAACTACCACTCTGTCCTATTTTAACAGGAAAGTCAAGCACCCGAAGACTCTCCTGTACAAGTTAAACGGCGCAAACGCTCGGGTATTGCTAACACCCCAATTCCAGTAGTTCATAAATGAATAACTCATTATGATTGCATTTATTGTCTGTTCTTTGTAACAACTATCGCTTCGTTATTGATCGCTGTTTGTACACATGTTGATGAATAAAAACTTGTTTTTATAGTTAAATCTGTTTTCTCCGGTTTCGGCTGTTTGTTTTGGTTGAAATTTTTACCATACTGATAACTGAGAAAATATTGCTGTCCACATTCCAAAAAAGTGTGAACTCATGAGTCATCGAGCCGTAGTTTACTGTCGAAAATGCATTACCTTTAGTGACATGAAACTAGTAATCGAATAAATTTCACTTTTTCAACACAATGCATACATATTCTGTAAAACAGCTCTATAAAGAACAATTAGTGAAAATGTCGTACATCACTGGACACCGTACAACTTTTGAAAATTTGGGGCCCCAACCTTCACAGGCTGCACATTAACCAGAGGCAATAAGTACTCCGTCGCAACCCTCTATCCGGACCTCTGATCATTAGAATATATAAAATGGTATACTATTGGCACGTTTTTATTTGTGAGTAACAGAAAGATTAGAATGAGTGAAATTTATGGTGTTAGTAAAATGAATAAAATGTTCTTCATTCGAAAAAAATATATATTCAACAAATCGTCTGTAAAAGAAAAATTGAGAAATATTATCTCGGAGTTTCCTTTCAATCATTCCCAGAAACACATTTGGCAAGGTCGGAACCAGAGGACTTCTCATAGCCACACTATCAATCTCTTAATAGGGTTTTAAATCAGCAATGCAATTGGCGCGTACTGAATTCTTCACTGAATGTGTGCGTTCTTGTCGATTTCCGAACCGATTCCGAAAACTGTTATCGAAAGAGACGTTGACAAAGAACAACGTCAATCTCGTTAGAATCACAAATGCTCACAATGAAACAACTCGAGAGAATTTGTGCAAATTTATCGAAACACAACAACGTTTGGCAGCTCTTCTCAGCCTTTTGTCACTAATGTGTCGAATAAATTTTGAGAACTTTTCGAGTAAAATGGTGCGAAAAAACAGTTCGAAAACAATGAAAATCCTTCAGGGCTGTTTGTGGAAAGTGCATGAAAGGTAACTATTCCTCGCAGATACGGAGGCATGCATTCACGATCTTTTTAGTTGCCAGTTAACTACGATGCAGCGTAAAGTGCTTTCATTGGGACTAAAATCTAAAGTACCACCTAGGGAAGTGGATCAGTTATAAACACGTGTTCAACTTGAAAACCTGTACTACCAGTTTAAAGATTTGGTGCTCAAGTCTTCCGAAGAAGCCAGTTGGTTCCAGGCAAAGTTAACTGATATGTCAGAGCAATACCTATCCGTGCCCATAGGCTAATGGCGTTGTTTGTCGTCAGAACATCGAATGGCTGTTAAACATCCCATACAAATGGGCGGTTCATTGTTCCTCCAGCCAGCAAAGGATCGGGTATTGTAATCATGAAGAAGAAGGAGTACACGCAGAAGATGGAAGACATACTTTCCGACACAACAGTTTTCGGAATTGGTTCGGAAATCGACAAGAACGCACACATTCAGTGAAGAATTCAGTACGCGCCAATTGCATTGCTGATTTAAAACCCTATTAAGAGATTGATAGTGTGGCTATGAGAGGTCCTCTGGGTCCGACCTTGCCAAATGTATTTCTGGGAATGATTGAAAGGAAACTCCGAGATAATATTTCTCAATTTTTCTTTTACAGACGATTTGTTGAATACATTTTTTTTCGAATGAAGAACATTTTATTCATTTTACTAACACCATAAATTTCACTCATTCTAATCTTTCTGTTACTCACAAAGAAAAACGTGCCAATAGCATACCATTTTATATATTCTAATGATCAGAGGTCCGGATAGAGGGTTGCAACGGAGTACTCATTTACAATTCTCTAGCTTTGCATCAATGGCGTACAAACATGGAGTACTTTGAACTCTCATTAACAGAGCATAGAAAATCTGTACGAGGGATCAGGAGGAAAATTGACATGAATTCACTGGAATAACTTTGCTGGCCATTGGTTATAGGGAAACGTTCATGGAACGTGGCCAAAAGCCCGGGAAAGCGTACGAAAAACCAAATACGCTCGAAAAGAAACAAGTTCCTTGAACGTTTTTTTACCACCGTAAAATGACCACCTATTTATTCAAATAAATAGAAATTCTAATTCAGCCAAAAATCTTTTAAACACAGTGGCACAAGTACGTCTGCTGCAGACAATCAAATTGTTAAGTTTCAAAAATCACTCAAACCGTCTCGCCGATCCCAATGTCTCACATGTGGTCTATCGGTTCACTTGCAGCCGCGGTGACGCATACATTGGCAGAATGGATCGCTGCTTGGCTCAGCGAATATTAAAAGCACATACCCAAGCGGTTGGGTTAATCAATGACATAATCCAATGGGGCCGCAGCGGATGACATCCAATCTCCAGCTCCTTCAATTGCGAAACACTTGATTGTATCAGGTCACAAGGTTGACCTAACCAAATCCGTCATATTGATATCGTGCAATCCTAAATCATAACTGTTGGCATTTAGCGAAGCGACGATTGTCACGGTGCATCAGCCGGCTCTTTGCGCATAAAAGCGGTTGACACAAAACGTGTTTGCCTTGGCACTAACTGAACAGACGTCTCCTTCTCCCTACCGAACGCACTGTAATAGCTTTTAATATAGTCCATTCCACTTCGTCACTCTTCTTGCTGTATGATACATAAACTGAAATGTTTTACGTACGTGGTAGACAAGAGTAAACGATATCCTTGCATCTCGCGAATGATGTCTTCTTTCTGTTCTCATGGGGTGGATGAAGAGGAGCGAATGATTTGCATTGATCACTTGGTGGTTGTGGTGGCTTGCTTCCTGGGTAGTGTTATAGGATGCTCACAGGTGGTTTCAAGTGACAAGAACTTCGTATTTATGGTATCATGGCATTATTGCGTTAATGGACACCGATGCAGCACTGAAAATCCATTAAAAGGTAACGTTTATCTTTTTTTTCTTATTGGCCCGTCGATACCGAACGTGTCTATGTGTTTTTCAAATACGGTATTGTTTTGAATGGAAATGCAATTTTTCGCTTATTTGGTGGCGTTTGTCACTTGTTGCATCTATATTTAGTTTATTATTATATTCCTTTATAAACATTGAATTTTGCTTATGACTTTAGACTTTTAGTGAGGTAATCATTGGAAAGGTTTAAGATTTACATGTTCAATTTCACCTGCATCTTTGGATAATTTCTTACTTCATTGTCTTCAAAAATTGTTGGTAAATAAGTGAACGAAGTCACAACTGAAGGTTATTCAAAATGTGAATCTCCTAAAAAAAGTGCAATTATATTGTGCCATCGACCGATCGGTATTCTGCTTTTCGAAAGAATCAATGTTGGTGACCGTGGGCATTTTATGGTGCGTCGGTTGACCTGCATCTATTAAGATTCCGCGTCCATTTCATCTTGACTGACTGATGAAGTAGAATCTTAGTGGGATATTTTGTTAAGTACTATCGTCTTTCAACATTTTCCTTGTTTAAAGAACTCTGCACAAACCGCTTCTTGCAACTGAGTGACGATAACAATAACTGCATTGTAATAAATCAGCTTTTTTATAAGCAAAAAGCCTGTTTTGTACCGAAACATTTCATAGATGAGTTCAGTTTCAGTGTTCTTAGTTGTGTATAAGTTTGGTTTCAAATTGTTTCATTTTTTATTCGTACAATTTTCATTGGTAGTTGATCTGATATTTCCGCTCACAAACTTAAAACCCTCGAAGTGAGCAGCCATGATTCATCAAGTAATGCACATTTAAACCATCACGATTGATGTTAGCAATAGTGAGTAGCGTGCGAAAATGAAATCATATGAATATATGACCGTGTATACTAGGTGCTGGTCAAAAACCACAAAGTTTTATTCGTACTGCCCAATTATCCATGGTCCTCGGTTATACAGACTTTTGAAGAAGGAATCTAAACCGTTCAGTTCCCTTGATCTATTTGGATAAGGTGGGAATGATGATATGAAGATAAATGATTAAATTTGCTGAACAATTGGAATGCAATAAACCTGTGTTCGGTTTGAAAACTCGGCAAAAGTAACAAGAGGGACATGAATAGTGGGTCAGTCAAGTGGCGCTAGTTATGATTCATCTTGTGATAACGAAAGTGTGAGTGAAACTGATGTGTGCGATAATGTTATTCACTGTGATTTGGGCTGGGTCTAGCCACATAAGGTGGAAGATGGTACTCTTCTATACATCGATTCGGTTGAAATTTGAGGCTAATTACGGTCTCGGCAACTCCTAGCAATCTTGGTTGATGGTCACGTCCGTTGAACGCACGCTTCGAGGCAGCTGAGACAATCCTGTCGGAGTTTGCTTGTGTTGCTTCGAAGAGTGAGTCCAACGGACTTTGTGTCGATTGCTGGGGATTTCACCGCCCAACGTGAATGTTCGGGGGATTCAGAAAAGCATATAGGAGGTCCATTTGCAATCCTGACCGGTTTCACCGAAAAAAATGATCGTCTCATCCAGCTGTGCTCTGATCACATGTCGTTTTTGATGAACACGGATTTCTGCTTCAGGACTTACGCAGCGTCCTACTTCTTCACAACGTTGAACTCAGTTTGGCCATACTGTGATTGGTCACCGTTGGCGTGGATCAGTCGAAGATTGTCGATGAATTTGGTTTACGCCTGTGGATTTATGTCACGTCTCCATACGTACTCGGTTCTGTTTACCTTTCATCTGAGGTTGCACTAACGCTACAGTCACTTGTCCCGCACAGTGACTTCTAGACGATAACCAACGATCTTCTTTTCAGACGAACTTTCTGTACGGTTAACAATGCAGCCACATGTCCAGAACCCAAATGAATGCTGGCAATTTATCAAAGTGGCGTTGTGCATTGTTTGCCAAAGCCACACAAAACTTCAGTTCATATGGGTTCCACAAAAGATCTTTGACATCAGTTGTTACGTTTAATGGCAATGGTCGCAACCTTTGCCGTTTGGCTTAAAGTACCGGTTCACAAAAGTCCGGTGTAAATGATGTAATGGATGAACCCAGCGGCCCTCTCACGCTCGGGAACGTCGTCCAGACCGTTAGATAGAGCACTGTAAGGCTCAGTTTTCTTGACTTACTTCCATAGTGGACCTTCCGTATGTTTATATTTATATTTGTATGAGGAATTTTTGCAAGCGACATGCTCACATTTCAGTAAAAAGGGCTCTGAGAAAACTGGGAAAAAACAAAAATATACAACAAAGAGCACTAAAGATATTTAAGAATGAAAGGAAAAAGAGGAATTTAAACAAATTTAGTAAGTAATTACGTTTTAGTTTTGTCCTTATTGGTCAGTACCCGCGCCGGATGGGGCACAGGAGAGTTCTCAAATACGGTAATTCTGAAAGAAAGGTTCAGAAATTCGGATGTGGTAGTTGAGTGACGACGACGAAAAGATAAGTTAAGAAGTAACGGATGCGTTGGATCCTGTAATGTCTGGTGGGCTAGGGCCGCACGCGATTCAGTGTGCTGGTTTACAGGTTCACTCAAAAGAAAACAAAACGGGAGGAATGATGCGCGGCTAATAATTACCTGTCCGCGGCAAAGGGCTTTGGAATCTTGTTATGAAAGGCCGGGGAAAATTAAGGGTGAACAATGCAATAAGATGGGAGGAACACATTGAATAATAAATTTGGAAACAATTATTGGTGTTTGAAACTGCCAAAGTTTTATTTTTTCAAAAGATAAGCGTCCTGATTTAGCGATGCAGTACTGGATGTAGGACGTCCATTTTAGACTGGTGTCTAGGCTAACACCCAGAAACTTGACAGCACTCACTATGGCTGAGGTCTTGGAATTTGGGGTAACCGAATCTGTAAAGAAAGGAGGACAGCAGTTGTTGAACATATCCAAGGCACTTGTAAGGGTTCAGTCTTAAACAAGATCGGGTAAGAAAATGTCCTGTTTATGATGAATTTTCACTGAGGATTCTGAAGTCAGAAATGATCTGAAAAAGAGCAATATTTCGGCGTATATAAATACCTTAGAAAGGAAAGAAACTGTCGGGTCGCCGATATACGTGAAAATACGAAGGACACCTTGGAAGTGTTGGCAAAAGGTTTGGGACGTTTGTATTCTACCTTGGTTTTCTGCATTCTATTGTGTAAATAGTTAGAGAGCCAGGCAATAATTTGAGAAGGATAACTGAAGGCTTCAGGCTTTTGAAGAAGAGAACGGGGTACCAAATCCGAGGCTGAGTAATAGTCAGGAAACAGAGAGGGCGGATCTGTCCTCGGCTTCAACAATGAAGTGGACTAAGAAAGCAACAGCACCAAGAGTGGATCTTTTGGGTTTGTAGGCGAACTGACAAGGGTCCGGAGATACAATCAGGAGGCTGAGGAGGGGTTGGAGACGACCAAGCATAGTTTTCTCAGAAATTTTTAATTCTTTCGATGTGACAGCTTTTGGACGAAAACGCATTATATGCCTTTTGTGTTGGGACCCTATGAAATTGGGATACTGGTGACTGGCCGCCAAAAATCGAAGACTGAACAGTTTGATAGGGATTCATTTAACAAAATTGCCACGGGTTTCGCAAACTGGGCAGCCGTGTGCTTGGAAATTGCAGGAAAGAGGTCATCCGCACTTGCGGAAGACGAAGCTTTAGACTCGAGGAGAACTTCAAATATGTTGGAAATAGAGAAAGGTTCAAATTCTGTACTAGCCCATGGAGAATACGAAAAAGGTCAGTCACTGGACGGGTGTGTAAAAGCAACATTGAGGTGGTTTACATCAGTGTCATCGTTGCAGAGTTTAGCTTTCTGAGCACAAAGTGGCTTCGTATCGTGTCATAGAAACTTGGGATTCTAGATCATCAAGAATTGTGCGGCAGACGGCAAATCCAGTCGTTTTTTCCTGCCACGATCAGGTGCGAGTAGTGTTTGACTTCAAAACTTCGAAGAGAATTGTAGGTGCCTTCCTTTTGCCTTCTGAGAAACTTTACTGGTGGAAAGGCCATCCGACCACCAGACGTAAACAGATTCTCAGTTAAGCAACCGGGGTTCATGGTAGGACGAAAAGCATCCGCGAAGAGTTCGACAGCTCGGAGGAGTGAATAGTAGGCAAATCATGAAAAGTCAGAGCCGATGGCTGCATTAACTAGAGAAATGTTACTGGGCCAGAAGTTTCAAAGGCGAAATTTCTTTGAAGAATTTACGAGCAGCGTGTGGATAAATTTTCGGTATCAAAGGAAGTAAGATATGACCGCATGTAGAAATAAGAGCTTTCAGTCTAAGGGAGAATAACTAAGAGTGAGTGGTGATAACTATCCAACACAGAATTTGCTCTCGTGGAGAGTTACTGATAATTGTTAAACCGAAAGAAAGTAGCGGGTACGTGCTGACATGAGGAGGAGAAATTAGTGATGGTACAAGTATACTGTGGAAGGGATTAATGTTTGAATGGGCGATAAAGGGGGCAAAATACATGTTAGTTACAGTTCTACTTTGGAAGCGCGCCAATCTTGGAAAACACCGAAAATCCAAACAATCTATTCCATTTGAACAGCATCTACATATTACCCTGCACTTTCCGCTCCAGGGTGAGTTTAAGTAGATTGCCACCTTGCCCTCGTATTTCTTCCTGCTCAGCAACCTATCTTGACGGTAGCACTGGAATCCACACACGCGTGCCAAAGAGTCATCAACATTAACGTCCAGCCAGGATTCTTGAACACAAAATGCACACGTATGAACATGAATTCGATTGTCCGGAGTATGTATTAGATCGGACATCTTTTAGAACAGTGAGCTAACGTTCACACTAACCATGGACAGCACAGTCACCTTAGCCGGAGGGGTGCAGGCAATAGCAGCTTGCCTTCCGGCTGGTTCGCGTTTTTTGGCCAATTTCGATTAGCATCAGCCACAAGCAGTTGGGAGTGACACGGCACACGCAGAGCACAACTTTTTAATATATAACATTTCTAGTCGAGAATCTGAATGACGAGTGAACATGATCATTTCAAGGACAATAACGATTAATTCCAGAATGACGGAAGGAGAAGAAATGTTGCGCAGCCAATCAAAGGGCCTGCAAGGGAAACCGTATGGATAGATACCACTTATCTATACGAAACGGAATTTGTCTGGGATCTAGGTTATTTGAAAAGATACAAAACCGGTGGACCGAATGGTTGATCTCCCTTCTTTTTCAAGGATGGATTCGGAGCTTTGGCTTTGAACTTAACGAGAGTCCGTGTAATCTGGGATATTGAGTAGCAAACCAGGGAATGGTGTGAATTGGTGGTTTTGCTGATACGCAAGGAAGGTGACAGGTCATCCCGTAAAAATCACTGATGAATTGGCTTGGTAATTGTCGCCTCAAAACTACATGCTCGGATTATTCTTTGCCGATTATCCTATAGGAGACGAACGGTACGCGACCCCGAACGTTCCCTCTACCGAGTCTCGGGGCGATTTGCCAACGAAATCTCCTCCGTCGACTAAACATAAAAAAGCAAGTTGGTATATGCATGCTTTAGTGTATTGTTTATATCGTGATACCGAAATAGCACTGATTGGAGCAATACACGATATACAAACCAAGCTTGGTGGCGAGGCATATGCAAACGGATGCGTTCAGTAGGCGGAAAGCTGAAAGTATGTGAAAGCGATATCGACAGAAATTTCGTTCTTTTTTAGTTCGGTGAAAGGCAGGCAACGGAAGAAAAATAGCGCAATGAGAAGAGAACCTCAGATGGAGTCGCGGAGAAAGGTAATCTAAGGAGATGGTCGAGAGATAGCTATTTTCTTGGAAAGGTCGAGATTATTACAATTCAACGGACGTCAAAGGTTTGAGCCTGACAATTAAGCTGGCTTCAGACTCAATCGGGATTATATCAACCAATTTCTCACCTTCTGACAACTTTTAGCACACAGGAATATCCTCCGTAGGTTAACTAGACTCTTGTCAATCACCAAACATTCGCGAATGGCTTGGTCCTCATCTCGAGGAATGCTGACCGGCAATGGGGACGCTGGACTGCAGCTTTAGCGGAGGCAGCAATGAGGATCAATAGTGAAAAATAGATCAGAATAATGCTACGAAGGAACAGCTGACAGGTGATTCTATGGCTTACCTCTTATGAGATCGATGGAAAGCAATTGCAGTCAGTCAATGTTGACCAGACGCTGGAGTATTTTGATTTGGCGTTCAGCTGAAATTGACGATTGCAACCGCGTTCAACAGGTTTGCTTAAGTCAGTGTTGCAGAGCATCACCCAGGCCCCTCAGAAACCTCGTCAGTGTCTGGATATCTTATTTGTACCATGAGTTTGTTTTTGATATGATCGATCGGCGAACACTCAGACTTGTGGGCGCCTTGGTTTGCGATGTGGTACGTACTTGGCTTTTTCTTCTATGGGACGCAGCACTGAGCTTCTCCCACGACAAGTTAGTGATGGGAGGTTTGGGATTTTCCAGCCGATCACCTTTAATACCTGTGGTTTAAGGAGTGCTCTTAGAACGCTTGCTGTGGTCGTCGCTGCCTTTACGTTTCATCACCCGGTGCGACAAATCAAGTCCCCGATCAGACTGGACTCTTCCATTACTATTACCAAAGGTGAAGTTGCAGCTATCTGGACGAGCGAGTCAATTAATTCCTGTAACGGCCGTGGTCCTTGCGGTTTTCCGCAAGTTTCCTCTGGTTGTCTAGATGCAACGCGGCCCAACCAAAACTCTTCCTGTGTGACGCCCGACTAGTCGGTGTTCGCCTCTCGACCAAAGTCCGGCGGGTTCGAGGACGGGTGGTCTCGACTGCTTAGCAGAAGTGCCTTGGAAATTTAGCGCAATACAGTTGGCTGCTCATGCCCTTCCGTGCTGCGCTGTCACCCAATGAGCTTGATGTGAACGTCACAACAAAGCTGCCGATTTTTTGGGTCCTATCTATCGAGGAAAAGACTCAAGGTCATGGTCAAACCCGCCATTCCTCTGGAGAGAGGATACTGCAAACTGGATCTGGCCGCTTGAAAAGGGGATTATATCTTATTGTTTGTGTGGTCTTCTGACAAACTGCCGATAATGGTGCGAAAGTCAAAGCGGACAAGTACGCGGTACTTGCGGTTGAGGATGCGATTCGGCCCACCAAAAGGAAACTGCTGGGGAAGCCCAAGCACTATCCGGTCATCATTTCCAATCCCGGGCTCCTGTACAGGCGGTCCGGCGCTGGTTTGTACCTTCAAGGTTCCGGTCGTTTTGAATGGTCAAAGAAGTGTCGACCTGCGGTACATACATTGCTCAATTTCTACGACGTCTATATGCTTAGTCTCTTAGGCTCGCCGGGTTCTGCAGCTGAACATAGGATCAACCTCATGTAGGACACGCTGTACTGAACCCTACCAGGCGGTACAGGATCGAAGCAGAGTATTCGTCGGACTTTCGCATGTCTCTCACTAATCAGAAGATGATTGTTCTCATAACAAGAGACTGGATTTCCCTCGACCTCGTTATTCTTTGCTGTTGTTTTCTGCCTCCCCCCCCCCACTGCTGTAGTTGCTAAGTCGATAATAAATGACATAATAGGTATGAAAATCTTGACCAGTGGACTTGGTCATATAGGACGTGTTAGACTTTTGTTTTGGGATTAACAGGACCCACTAACGAGATGGATGGAGACAGTAAGTGATAAAGATAGGTTGAGCAAGCCTTGAAAGCAGTTGTATTCGGGACCTTTGATAATCTTCGTGACTTTCGCCCATCACTTTTTTGGCCCGCTTTCACCTCATAATCTTATTTATTCTGTCCTCAAGTCAACGATTCCGTAAGGTAGCAACCTAAACCACAGCACAAGCGCGACGTCGATTTTTAGACGAACCTGACTAAACGATACGTAGATTCCGTGGACGCATAATGGTGCAGAACAATTTGGTGGGAAATCTCTAGCTTCAGGCCATTTTTGCCCCTATATAAATAATGCACGGAATACTAATAAATCCTTCTTTTGAAATCCATTCGAACATCATCACCTTAGACTACCGAATTTAGCATGCTGCACGTCGACTATCTACTCCAGTGAATATGAATACTGATTTAAACGGGGCTCAGATAAATCAGTGTAGCCCGAGTAATAGGCTTCAGAGGGTGTGACTAAAGTTGTATGCTTGCATTGCAAGTTTTATTTGCCAAAATGATCGAATGTTTTGTATTGAGAATGTACTGCCAAGGTTTACGACGTGAAGTTCTTAACTATGTGGTCACTTTCCGCTGTCAAGTACGCATTTCATTTGCACTTTCCCGATAGAGACCTTGGATTTGGCCGTACTATTTTGTGCTATTATTTTTGCTTTGGGGTATTTACTCGATTGTACTTCACTGTTTTCACTTCCGAGTCGATGCCGTGTCGTTGATGCTTAAATGGAACGCACAGGTTTTCTTTTTCTTAGGAGATACCGCTGGACCCAATAGGAACGCGCAATTACGCCATTTTTCTCATTCTATGTGAAACAATGTAAAAAGAGTCAAACAATATACGACTGGATAAATTCGTGAGCCTGGAGCTAGATGCGAAGTTGTTTTCCCTAAAACGAATATTAAATCCATTTGCACTGAGCTGATCCTATCAAGTCAGGCCAAGTCAATCTAAGTCAAGTAATAGCTTGATGTACCACGAAAGGTGAATATTCAGGCTTCACATATCCATGTGCACGTCTTCAATGAAAAGAGTAAATACAGTGGAAAATAAAATGAAACGCTAGAGTGATGATCAGTAAGCATCTTTGTTATTCTGAATGCTGTGGTAGTTCTGATATATTACAGAAGCTGGATTGTGTAAATACCCTGTCAGGTAGGGAATACTAGAACTGCTGTAGGCCCTAGTGCGTCCATAATGATGATTGCATTGAGCACGTGCGTAAGATATGGATATGCTCTTTAATAGGTCACCGCAGATAGGATGAGCAGAGTCGATGAGAATCTTTGCAGACAGCTTTTGGCAAGCTTTGCTATGTTTGGATGTGAACAAGTGAGCTAAAAAATGGGGACCGCATGGCCCCTTGTGGAATGCCATAGATAATGGTAACAAGAGAAGACGTCTTGCTCTGATATCGAGTGAAATACTTTCGATTGTGAAAGTAATCTGTGAACAAAGAAGAAGGTGAAGGCTGAATGCCAGAGAGTGAGAAAAACAAGCAGCTGGCTTTTGATTACGCCACTGAATGTATCACTGTAGTCTAGAAAGCATATTCTCACCGTTCTACTTTACCTGTCGAATTCAAATATGATGTATTGTGTCAAGATGGCGAGGGTATTGAGGGCGGAGCATGATTGCCGGTGAGCAAACTGATCATTGAGATTTTTAGTCAATCACTGGAGAACCAACCCTTCAAAATCTTTGAGGGAGACAGAGATACACTCAATGGTAAGGAATTCCGAGGAATTCTTTTTTGGGAATATGAGTAAAAGCTGGTGTCCTCCAACAGTCTAGAATCTTTATTCCCTTCAGACATTGTTTGAAAAGATCAGAGAGAATAGGGCTGAAGGTAACAGCACACTCCTTGAGCACCGCAGGGCTGAGTCCGTCTTTTCTGGTTAATGTTTCGAGGTTAAGGAGAGACAGTGCCGCGTAGAAGTCCACGGTGAGGATGCGAAACGGAGGTTTCTGAAATCACCTTCTCCGAGAAGTTTAGGAAAGAAAGGTCCTACTGCTCTGTTGAATGGCTTGTTGAGCTCGTCTAAGACAACAGAAGCTGGTTTGCGTGCGGATGAGCTACCAATTAGATCTTTCAAGAGCTTCCATGGGTCGCAATGACTTCTGTTGACTGAAACGGTAAGCTTGTAGATGGAACTGAGGGGGTTTAACCTAGTCTTGATCAATTTTGTTGGAATCCTGACGGCTGAGAGATTATGATGTTTGAAGGCGTATTCTTTTATACGACGAAGATGCTAGAGTTGGGGAAATGACAGGCGATCAAAGTGCCGATAAAATGTTTTGACTGGGCAGCAAGTATTAAAGCAAAAGTTTAAATAACCGTTGAGATTGTCCCAGTAGACCGGAAGTCCCGCCTTTGAGAATGTAGATAGTTCTGTCTGAGCAACCACTCCCAGTAGTTTTAAAATGATTTCAGGACAAATCTGCCTCTTCCAAACTAGGTGACCACGGCTTTATGAGAAGTGTGTGTGTAGTTGTTATGAGCGTAGATCTTGGGTGAGGTTTCGATTATCGCGTGACCAGGGAAGCGTAAAGTGGAAAAAAGACATGGGCTGTTAGCTAAAAAGAAGTCCAGGGTGGTTGGAAATGTAGCGATATTTATCAAACCGAAGGAATTAATAAAGCTCACATCAAAACGATTTAAACGGTCAGCAAATGTACACAAAGGAATACCAGCATAATGGCATCGCAGTACAGCAAAATCCGCGAAATTGAGCTAACGAATTCTGGGTAGTCTATCGCGGAATATTTAGGGGAAATACAGGCGTTTGCTAGCACCAGCAAGCGGAAATTGCCCAAAACCTTGGTTTGCGTTCGTGTATGGAACAGCTAACGAAAAATGTGCAGTAGGTAAAACTGTTGGCTCGTGTACACCGACGGTCGTTGATATAGGTAATAACTCCGCCACCTCGCTTGTGGTATGTACTAAAGTGATCCACGCGATATCCAGTGAAACCATTGAGTGCCGCTTTTTCATCGTTATTATCACCGTGAAGCCATGTTTCTTGCAGAAGGATTGCTCCTAGCTGAGCATTTTATCTTGTTCCAACAAGATCCGACAGTATCGAAAAATTGCTTCATAAAGATCACTCGTTTTTGCTCACTAAAACGGGTGAGTACATGGTATGAATAAGTATTTTGTGAAGAGCTACCTCCAAACTCGAGTAGTATTATCTTGGGTGAGCTCTAGGTTTTTTGAAATTGTTTGTCTTTTATTGCGTATCGTGTGCTCAAGAGAGATCAGTTCAGATGAAGAATACTTGTGCCTGATGTGTTTTAGTAAATCACAGAAATATTTTACCAAATTAAACATAACTCTAATAGCACAACGACTTCTATGGTAATCAAGGAGAAAAAACGGTAAGCCAGAAAACGCTTGTGTGGTTGTATGAAATACATATTCCCGTCGACATGAAACAGCGCGGCCTAATTTAAAGGCTCTGTCAATAATAACTTTTTATTTGTGTCGAAAATGTCTGTTATCAGCTTACTGAAGTCTTTTGAATATGCTTGCCATGGTGTTTTTTTATTTTCAGAATATTGCATTCATTTGGAGGCTGATGATTAGTTACTGAAGTTACTTGGATTCACCAACTACAGGCTGGTTAGACAGCTACACAGGAAATTCAAAGAAGGATGTGTTATTACCTACGTACGTCGGGTTTGAATTCGGTAATCCTGAAGCATGTCTATATGCAACAAACAGAATGTCAGCTGTCAGACCATGGAATGTATTACACTGTCTCCAGAGGTTCTGTTGTTATATCTAATTCGCACCTAACCCCATATTATAATTTTACGAAACTCGCGAACTTCGTGGATTTCCTATATTCAACACTCATAGAGTGGGATGATGCCTCGCTTTTTATTGTAGCTCGAAAGTTCAACAGTTTTCATTTGATTTTTTACTACCTAGTATCCCCCCATAAAACTGTCAATTTTTCCACAAAAATAGTGCTCGAATAGACTGTTTCTTCGTAAATAAGTTCCTTATCTTCCATGCTGTTCACGAAATGCAATCACTTAAACTTAATTAGGCACTCATTCCAAAAGATGCATTTACTGCTGAACGTTGCGCTCAATATTCATTTACTGGGAGGTATGGTGCTCTCTTCCGACTTGAAACTGTTGTACGACCTTGACGTGTCTAAACATTGTGACAACATGGCGAGCTATTTGAACGTGTGTTACGGAGCATGCCATCCACGAACAATTAATGTTATCCATTTAAGACACGAGTTACCCGGAACCTTGAGCGGACTGAGAAGTCCTTAGTAGCTTCACTGGGGATACGTTTTCATGGACTTAACAAATCAGTATCAATAAATCCTCAGAGAATATGGTCCTAGTTTTGTCATTCTGTAAATTTGTACGGCCGACTTGACTTCTATGTTCTCCTGCATATTCGCCCTGAGTCTGTTAGAAGACAAACTCGCTGACTCCTGGAGTCCGGTGGAAAAAGATAAGATAAATCTCGTCCCATTGCAAGACTTTCGAGTGGATTATTATTGACTGGCTTAAATCGGCTAATAATAATTCGGATGTAAACCAGTTTACCTACTGAAGACAGCTCTCTACACTGGGTGCCTTTAGCTGTATAACCTATTCAACTGCCTCATTGATGATCAGAAGAGCAAACTCGTTTACCTGTTTCCTGGATTGTAAAAATGCTCCCGGTCCCCTCAGTAGAGAACGTTTACTATCTCTTTCAGATCAGCAAGGAATATCCCCAGTGCTTTCTAATTAGTTGAGAAAATTTCACGAACCGGTCTCAATGTATACATCCTTAAGTTCATAAATCCTCTACAATCCATTGCCAAGGTATGCGACTGATAATTTTTCACTGAAAACGTGTTATTCCCGGATAAATAAGGTACATCCTCGACTTGACTTCATTTAGACCTTCTTGGTTTCAATGATTTCCCACAGTATTCTAACTGATCATATTTTTTCGTGTTTTCGTTTATATTTATTTATAAATGGGTGAAATTGCGAGGTAGCGGTCAGAGCCGGATAGCTGCAGAATGAAGTCCATCTTTGAGTGAACTGAATCCGACTGATTTATGGTTACGCCATTGACAGTTGACAACATCTGTCAACATCAAAGCCATTGGTGCTTAATAAAGAGGGTCACTCTTCTACCGTTGACTTCCGTAAGGGCGGTAGATCATATACAGATAAGCACGCTCTGTGTGCGAGCGATGAAATATTTAACCCGTGAGGTCATTGTCTGTCAGAAAAGCCTAGTCATTACCAGCATCATTGTTGCTGCTACAAATTCAACCCTTTTCAAAACTGTTTACTCGTTATAGGGTGCTAATGGATTGACCCACGGAGGCTACGTTAGATATGGAAAGATCACTTTGGATGTCGACTTTATTTTGAACCCCTAAAGGAAAGCTTTCCCATTCCGCACTGTGATCCAGGTGACCAGCGGATAATAGTTGTAATACGTTTTGGATATATCAGATACACCCTAAATTATCCTTACCTTTGTTGGGCTTTGCGCATTCTTACTTCACTGATATCATGATTGATTTATACTATAAATTATTTACCGTAAAAACAAAATGACCAGAGAGTTCTGTTTTCAATATTAAGTAGAAGTCCACATGGACCGCGTGTAGAAAAACCATGATCAAAATTTTGTTAGGAAGCATTGCAAACTGAAATGTTGTTTGCTTTTGGCAAAAGGTCACCGTAGTTTTTGGTTTTTTGAATAATTGTTAGCGTAGAACTATGAAAAATAGATTACTATTTACTACACTAACTCACAGTTAATTAAAGTTGATGCGAGTAAAACCACTAGTGACCAAACAAACGTGCGAGCCACGGTATGCAGCCCTCGCTAAACCGTGTCCAGCTTGGCCGCTGAAGTGACCTGAGAACATCCCGGGATTCTGCAGTTGGCTTGCTGGAGGTAGACACTGTTGTGCTTTGTTGAGGTGTTTCTGTTCTTGCTGTAGAATCGACTCTAGAAGTGGTGGATGAGCATGCTGAGTGATCTCCCTCTTCATAAGGATTTTCACCGACCCAGTTGCCACTAAATATGTAAAAGAAAAGTAACTCTTCTAGAGAAAATTCGGCTGCAGATGAGAAGGTTAAAGGGATATATTTCATGTAATTTTGACCCTTGAAACATTTGGTACTTCGTCTTTACCGCTCCGGTCATGTATGTTGTCACATGATTCTTTGAAATTGACATTATCTGAGGATGGCCTGATCACTTTTCTTATATCTCTGCATCATTGTGACTACCCTATTTTGAGAGTATGGTATTTAGTCACACTCTTCCATCGTACATCATCAGCCTCGACTCACTTGCATGTCAAAGCCTCAGAATTACCAAGAAGTATCCAGTGAAACAACAAAAGCAAAAAACAATGGAATATTGCAAGTTCAAACCCCATTGAAAAGGGATTAGAGACGAGTACCCCACTTAACTTGATACTTGACCGTATCACTTATTGTCTGCACCCTCACGGTAAGCGGATATCTTGAATCCCGTCCTACAGCTAAAAACAAACCGTACGTGACCATGGTTGTTGACAAAGGATTCGTACTTTCTGCAACACCACGAACAGTCTGCCTTAAGCTAACTGCCTCAACGATTTTGCGGTTCTTTGACAGATTAACGGATTTTATATCGAATCCACAGATAATTAAGATTGAGGCAACTAAATGCACCTCTTTTGTACGTGACAAGGCCGCATCTGAAATCCGACCACACTATGATATTTAGTTTTCTGGAAAGCAAAACTTTTCAACTTCCGTCGGCGCTTTTCCTGTTTGGAAAGAGCCTAGCATCTTTATAGTGCAGTCACACAGAAACAGTTATCATTTTGCAGATGCAAAATTCTTTCCACAGCTTTGCCTTCTATTAATCGTTTTAATTATAAGAGCATGTAAGATGAACAGCCAATTGATCAGGAGCGTGATGTCCATCAATTCTAGATTAGAAGATTTTCTATAGTGAAATATTTTTGTTCAAAAACATGAAGTAGTCGAAATCGTTGATAGGTAGTTGACTTCTCGGTTAAAAAGGTACCTTTGTCAAAGCTAATTTTACAAGCGAGTAAAGCTGGAGTCAGTCCTGAAGAAAAAGTTACCCGTGATGATCGAAAAGTCGAAAATCGACCAACGATTTTTGACTACGTCGTGTTCTCGAACCATAAAAATGTTACTGTAACATTTCACATGGCTCGTCTATTTTTCGACGCACTCTGATCAAATTTCGGTCCGAACACATTAATCCTTATCACAAGTCGAATGATTTTTGTTAAAAATCTGCACCTAAATTATAATGCAGCTTATAACCGTTTTGAGAAAGCCGTTTACTCCAGTGAAGCTGATCGTGAGTAACCCCGCTCCCTGTGAAAACCTGGCAGAATGAATGAAACGAGCCCTAATTTAGGTTCTGATGTCTGTATGAAATCAACCGGCTTACTGTCCACCGACTATCCAAAGAATGTACAACTTTTACGCGTAAAAAAAGCCGGTTTGAGACCCAGTACGAGCTGTATCGACCACATCATTATTCGTCCACAAATTTTAGGGCGCAGACCCATACCTTCAGTCTTCCTTGGTCTGAAGGTGGCATTCGACTCAGGCGACGGGAAATCTCTCTGGTGCTTTCCCCTACCAAAAGTTGTGTCTGATAAATTTATTTCTCCCTTCCATTTCTTGTTTGCAAACAGCCGAAGTCACGCTGAGCTATCTTTTACCCGAAATCACCATGACAAAATGGTACAGCAGCCCTGACCAGTGAAACGTGTCAAGTAGATGTTGGATTTCGGGGTTGAGGTCCATTATGACGCCTAACAAAATGGTTGGAAACATTTAGCTGTACATCGCGGCCAGGGGAGTAGTTGTATTCGGTCTGTTAGTTTTTTTCACGGTTTTCGTTTAATATTTTGTTTCGGCTCTCTCAAACTTTATGCATCCATTCATTCTGTCCTCTGCTGGACGACGCTGTGAGAAGAAGCCAAAATTATAACACAGATGTGCACGTTCAGCGGTTGAATGAGCTGAACTGAACTAATTGGATTAGGCAGATGATATTCTCTTTCAAATAAATTACCAGTGTACCTAATGGATTCCGCAACCGACCTAATTTACTGATATTCACATCAAGGGGCCGACTTGGAATCAGCGTGGCTTTGAAATTTGCTGAGTGGTCAGTACACGGTCAGTTCAAGCCCCACCCTTTTTGAAATCAGCTTGGTGGAGACGCTGATACGGATCATGAGATCAAATTAGTTGGAATAAAACAATGTAAAGATAAAGAAACTGGTAGTTTTGTCATCGTCACTAAGGGATTTGCCATTGATTTTTAATCCCATGCAGTTTCCAATCTATGCAGTCTATTTATGACTATTTTGTGGGTTTTTCTGACCATTCTGTTTTCGTTTTTCAAAGAATAGATTGAGGTGACTCATCCTGTTAAGCTGTTATATATTGCTTCAAGTAGTAAACTAAATGCACAGTTTTCTTCTTAGTATTTAGAGATGATTAATTTTTCATGTTGCATTGGAGCCACTGAGATGTCGCGACCGCTGAATGGTTTCACTCAATGTTCTCGACGGATTCCTTGAGAGCAAGTCAAATAACCATGGGGAAAGTGAGTGGACGGAGAATCCATTTTAGAATCACGCCGTGATTCTTCTTTCTGTAGTTCGAAAAATGGACTCTTTCACCGTTCACGCTCTTTACATTTCGAATGAGATCAGGGTGATAAATCCATTGTGGAGTGCTCATGTCTAGAAATTGTTTGACAGGAGAGTACCGGGTACATATACCCGATGAGCACCAGAAATCGCGAAACCGTTTGTGTGCTTCTGCGGAAATTCTGTCATGTCATCCAGATACAATAATCATACTACTTATATCAGGTCAAAAGGCCCTTAATGCTTTGTGTAACCATATGTATTCTACTTCACTTTAAAATGAAGTAGTTATCAATGTGTCAGAACCGAGATCGGTTCGGAGTGTATCGAAAAATTGAAGCGCCATGTTAAATGTTATGGTAGAATTTTATTGTTCAATAACACAGCGTAGTCGAAATCGTTGGTAGGTTGTCGGCGTTTCGGTCACCACGGGTAACCTTTTTCGGTTGTAAAACCAGTCTTGAAAAAGGTTACCCGTGGTGACCGAAACGTCGACAACCTACCAACGATTTAGACTACGCTGTGTTATTGGGCAATGAAAGTAGTTATCATCTTTTACTTCTAAATAAATTACATTCAAATGATTGAGCTGTAACGTATTTCGTAATTTCAGCCCATGATCTCAACGTCCGTTCTATTGTAGTGAAAACAGTAGGATCGAATGTTGCGCGGTTATAATAAAATTTTCAATTTATCCAAAATATAATGCGTAATTAGTTTTTTAGATTGTGTTTTTACATTTTATTAGTTCGAATGTGTTAAAAATCAACTTACGCTGGGCCATAATTGCAGATGATTGATTTTCCGTAAGGAAACTGCTCCGTATGTGGGCACTCCTTATACGCACATCCTATTGCAGTGGTGGTAGCCCAGACGACCTGGAAATAACAACAGCAAATAGGAGCTTAATTTGCTTGGCCCACTACTACCGGAAATCGTTTTAAAGGCTATTTATTGGGAATCATTTCCTGCTTATAATTAGTGTAAATTCATCGACATCACAGCCTCCTTGAGTCGTCAGATTCGGGCAAATTTTTCATCTACCAGATATCCTTTCAACCGAAAGAGCCATCGCCATAAAAGTTTTTGATACACATGATTGCAATGGTAATTTGGTCCCTTCTGCCCAGCCGTTTGTCTTAAAATGCTATAACTTAAATAAATTTAGTGTTTCGTTTACAAATGAAAAACATTGTGATGGTTGCAAACATTTATACCTAAGATGAACGTCTGGTTAAGGTAAAAATGTTTACATATATACGTATATTGTTCCAAAAATAAAGAGAGCTTGATTATTAGAGAATTAAATGAGAAGTAACAGGTTCTCAAAACTTTCAGTCTGAGGAGCATGTTACCGAATGAGGAATACGAGGGATAAATTACCAATTACCTGGGTATAGTGTCCGCAAGATTTACCGGATGCGCATGTGTTGTTACTGAACGTGTAATCTGAATTCTCACCAAACCACATTTCAAAAGCTCTGGAAAGGAAAAATTTGAGACCAGTGTTGGCGTGCGTACGAAACATGATTTATTAACGTTCTCCAAAAGTGACATGTTTTAGGAGCATCTGAACTAATGAACTGCTGATCTTCGCAACATCAAGTTCAGAACTTACGTGGCAAATTCACCAGCACCCGCAAAGTTTTGACCAACGTATTCGAACTCAGTGGTTTTTCTGTCAGCGTTCGTGTCGTGTCCAACCGTACAACTGTTAGCCCAAGTTTGAGCCTTATCAGCTAATCCTTGGTTAAATACCTACGCCAAATAATAATTGCAATAAAAATAAATAATTTTTTGAGTGGTTCGCAATCGATATGTCATTTTTACCAACGCCAGCAGCTCATATACAAACGGGTTTTTGTTATAAAAAAGCTCACATTTAAAGGTTTTCTAATTCGTGGCCATGAACATTTTGTGCTGAAGCAAATACTGTTTGAATTTCATGTTACTTAATAAACCATTTTTTCAATAATAATTGAACACTTCCATGAAGATTATTTTTACCTGGAATTAGCTTTACGTAACCCTTCTCCACCCCAACACCAATTAGCGAATGGATGAAATTGAAACTGTGCGTGGCGTGCTAAAATTATACGGCAAACAAGTGTCGTGGTAAATAATTGGTCATTCAAGAAGGACAATTATATATGAAAGTGGCTAGTCACTTTTTTCTCCAACGAATAGAAGGGGATACACAGAAAAGTATTATCATAGTATTCAACTTAGTAACTTATATTCAACCAGGTTAATGGTACTGAGTGGGACTGATAATAGCTGATCCTTTCTGGATCTCTTCTTTTATCGCTCAAAGCATCAGTAAGGTATAATGTTGAATTTATCACTGATCTGTATTCATTTTTGTATTCATTTTTGCGTGTTCAAAATCAAATAATAAAACAGCATCTGATATCCCTAATATAATACACTATATTATACATAGCTTCGTGAATTCAATTTAAAAAAAGCAACTTACTAGATTTGCCATTAGTTTAGCAGGCGGTTGACCGGTTATCTGACATAGCAGTGCCTGTTGTCTGGCCTGATTATGTAATTGAAGCATTTGCGAGTTCAGATCGTCGTTTTCAGTTGGGCCTCCGTGGACCATTAGATTTGAATCGGTAAGAACCAGAAGGCAGTAAACTGTTTGTAAAAACTGACAATTCATTATGCGCATAGCCTAGTAGGACTGATTATTGTTTTCTGACTTCGTCGGAGCTTCAATTTCGTACATTATATATATATATATATATATATATATATATATATATATATATTCAAGACTGGAACTTATCTTTTAATTGCTACTCAGTAGGTTACGATATACATTATTCTTTCCCCTTACCAGCTTCATTCGAGGTCAGCAGTAATGTCGAAATTGTCTAGTATCCCGGTTAACTTGTGAAAGGGCACTAGTTCATCGTACCACTTTAAGCAAAATCGAAATACCGTAACACGAAATAACACACAAACAATGATATCTGATTACTGGATGTTCATCAAATACTCAGAACAACTTTGTGACAAGCAGTAAGAACACTTCTATTATTTAAACCTACTAGAGATAATGCGTCACTTAATGTGAATGTCCGTAGGGACTAAAAAATCAAACAGTGGATTAAAAAGTAAAATCTACGCTACACTGATAACCTTTACGGCGTTCATTCTTCTTGCCTGATTTGTTATCGGTGATTTGTGCTTACCGCGTCTATCTTTATAGCTCAACATGAAAATGGAAAAGGATCACATGTTATCGGCACCAAAGTGGTTATGATTTTGTTTTAGTAGGGGCCAGTATTTTTCATGCTAGAAAATGAGTTTGTAAGACCAGGTATATTTTCGCATTAAATGACTGTTTACCGAATACGGCAGGCTCTTTCACCGTTATTGTATGTATGGCGAATTACCGTTTCCCGCCATCCAAAGAACATTCAAGCTTATTCTTCCTGATCAGAATCACTGATTTTTACCTCTTGACAACAATATCATCCCCCCACGCATTTCTTTACAGAAAATATATCTGATCTTCCTCCAGAGGGCAGACTTGAATGTTATTTCTGAATTCGAAGGATCAGACTATCAGGTTAGTAGTCCGTATAGACGTATTTAGTTATCAATTGTAAAACCACCATCTGGGGGAGAATCTGGTTGTTTCTGCAGTAATACTGCACCGACTGCTCCCAAAAAAATCCATTTTACCGTCGGCAATGTGACAACTTGTATATAAAGAGCCAAATAAAAAACGGTAGGTTATCGGCCACGAATGTGAGCGAATTCCACCTCCTCATTTGCATTGGACCCTGCTGTTAGGTATATTTTCTCTAAAATTCGATTATCTTGTATGTTACGTTTTGTTTTATCTCAAACCAGTGTCAAACCTGTGATTGTGAATACAAACCACTTCCGAATATCATTGATTTTGTTGTACTAGGAAGTTTGTTTGAACTCCACTTTTTTATCTCGACGGAAAATCCACAAAAAAGTGAAACCTTCAAGTCCAAGGTTTCATAATAGCTTCTTTGTTTTGCAAAACCATAAGGCATTTTCAGCCAAAACTTTTGCGGTTAAATTGGTCCACTTTTTACCAACTTATAAAATGAGTGGGCATTTACCAGTCCTCTAAGAATTGTACGTGCTCAGGTGTCTCTTGAGTTCACCTGACCATCTGCAGGTTGTTTATACCATGGTTAGCGAGCGATCTCCTGTGCGTGCCTCATCGCTATCAGCACTTAAGTGTGGCTTCAAAACAGTGCCACACTACATCTTCGCTAAGAAAGCATCCTTTCTCCTGTTGACTACTGCTTTGATTTTTCTTTGTGGAACCTGGGCCCTGTTATCTGGCAATCTGAAAACTGAATTTGCCCCCGGTGAAATTACCGGATTGGGCGGGATTGTATGGCCAACTTAGCTGGTAAAGACACATGCGGCCCACATTCTGAGACATTGACAAAGGATTTATTACCATGGCTAGGTATTGCAAAGTTAACGCTACTGAGTTCCACGAAGGTTGTTTCCTTGTACTGTGGTCTACCACCCACGCCATTCATGGAAATCTGTAAAAGGATAATCAACGTAAACCAAAACGCACCCCGTGTTTTCGCAGACATTGGGCGACTGACTTCTCACAATTTTATTTCAGCAATTACATCTCACAGAACACATTGAGAACAAAACAGCGTGGTGAACAGGCTCGTTTCCAATTATTCGTACTCATACCAATACATAACGTTAAATATGACTCAAACCAACAAAGGGGACGATCATCCAAATCTGTCTGTGCACGTGTGTGTGTATGCATGTGAAATTGATCACATCTTCTTCTGAATCAGATTTATCTAATAAAAAATATGGTTAGAATGAACAACTGAATGCAGCATCAATATTAGCCTTTGATCAAATAATTTGATCTTAAGTGGGCACCTCAGGCAGATATACTGACTCTGTTATTACTCAAGCTTAAATCGGATGAAGTCAATGGTATGCTCCCGTGACATCCGTTGAACCTTTAGGAGGAGACGATTTAAATTGGTTATACTAGTCCCTTCGTCAGTCACTAAGGTGTAACCAGGTTTCCTGAATGAAACTTGAATGATTTGTCCAAGAATACGAACGAATTATACTACAGTGATACGTATTATCCGTAATTTCATAATTAACCTGGTGGAAGGTAATGCATAATTATCCAGGTTTTGGACGTTCAAATCGTATTAGTTTAAATCATCTAATGACCTTTGGAGACACAGCGGACGCACTGTTGGCCAATTATATATATATATATATATATATATATATATATATATATATATATATATATATATATATATATATATATATATATATATATATGGCTACTGATATCAGTCTCGTTAACCGAAATCGACATCGGGGCGTTCTGGGATTGAAATCAGAGGTATGGGGCACAGTATGCAGGGTGTTGCTCGGGACAGGCACACCCTTGGAAGTTTGAATTTGTATTCTTGCAGCTGAAGACGCTGGCAGCACCTACATTTTGACGTTTGATAATATCAGGCGAGAAAAATTGAACTGCTCTGTCCACTTGAGAAGACGGCGAATGTCTTCGGTATTGGCGAATCATACCTTGAAAGCGCGATATTGTACCACCGAGTGGTCGCATAAAGCTACCGAGGTAACTGGACGAAATGTTTAGTGGTGTGTAAACTAATGTGGATTTACTCTTTGTGAATAAACTGGTTTTTAGTCAATTTTGCAGTGCCTAGCATGGAACGCCCCAGTCAAACCATTATTTATTTGATATTTCGCCAGCGGCATGTCCTACATAAACAGTGTTTATCGCAAACCTGATTTGGTTTAATCCCATATATCCATATTGGTCTGCTGGATGTGAGATATTTCTGTCAGTCTGAATTTTTTAAGTTTATCTCTTGAAATGATCAGAATGGTAAAATCCGTTAATCTCGGCTGATGATAATCCACACGTGCTTGTCTCCCAAGCTTTGGTACTGCGCGTGCTGACGACACACTGAAAGACCTAAGACATTTTGCAAATGGATATGCAGCGAACACCATGAACTGCTGTTATTTGGACGGGTGAATTGTGTGGTCCTTGTAAGAAAAGCAATAAACTTTCGACCTGGCCTCGTGGCTCAACTGTTAGGCCACAGGTGGAACTGAGCTGTGGTTGGCAGCTATGCGTGGTTTCGAGTCCCGCGGGGATCAACGACTCTATACATTCAGGTAGTTTCCAGAAAATTTCCAAACCAAAGAAATCTCAATATAGATTCTGATTTAGTTGGAATAACCCATAACGGTTCGCGGACGACGAACCACACTCGGAATTGACAGTTGTAGCTTCTAATGTGTTCAAGTTAATGACAAAGTGATAGCACAAATACGAATTAACCTTACTGCCATTTTAATCTTTCTTGATGTATCTATCAAATCATTATATCAACCGGAATCGGTAATTTTCGATAACTACGATTCACTCATAGACTGCCATGATGTTTGCAATTTTCAGCCTCCAGACATTGATTTTATTTGTTTCTGGTAGAAAAAAACCGGTAGTTACCGCAGTGATTCTAAGTATAGTACTCACTTTCCTAGCGGTATCAATCCCTCATTACATCCATTTATTTATTTTCGAACGCATTTCAGTGCACATGTTGTTCCCTAGAGAAGCTGACGAATAGTTTGGGTCATTCGTCAAAGTGGCTCCTAGAAGTCTTTCTTCCTTTCCTGAAAACAGCTGGGTGTTTTGAAAATCCTTGGGCCTACCAAATAACCAGCATGCGAAGTTCCTTCAAAAATGAAGTGTACATTTACTCTGACTTGAAGTTATGCCCATAAAATGTTTACCAACTCATTCTAAATGCCGATCACCACCCCCTCAGATTATCCTGTAAACAACAAAACAAGAAGGTGAAGACAATTCTTCAGAATTTTGCCCTTAAAAGGGCCAGCCAACAGTTCTGTGATTATCACTATCCCGATGAGATACATAGGAATTTCAGAAGCTTTCACGCTAAGCGGGGCGCGACCCCTCTCTTCGGATTAAGTTATGCTGAATGATGTGATTGTTGGAATTCCTCGGCACATCTCGAGGATCCTTATCTTTAAATCTTCAGGTATTTCATATTTCGAGTAGTAAATCCCAAGTGTCATACACTCTTAAAGGAATAAAGCCCCAGTAGAGTTTTATGCAGAACCTCTTGGCCATACCTTTGGCCTTCTCCATCCGATGCACAGCACCGGAAGAATTTCATCCGGCCAACTGGTCTTCACAATTATGGCGACTGAACGCGAAGGACTGCGTAGTTTGCTTGATACCTGTCGCACAAAAGTTGAAGGATTCTTAGTAGGTAAACTTCCCGGTTCCACAACTTTGTGCTCAGTGGTTGCTGTTTGTAAAGGTTCCGATCGTTTCTGTGGCTGTGGGCTTCCGGTAGTGTTGTAATTGAAATAGTTGGACAGTTGGAGTCGATCCGGATGTCGAATATGGAGCTCTTTAAATGTCTCAAACCGAGCAAGTCAATATAGTGCGCAATCAGGTTAGTTGCTGATCATACTATTGCAACAGATCACCGCACGACAAATAGTTTTCCTTCTGCACATCTCGATCAAGGAGATCAAACTGGTGCCGTCCTAATGACTCACTGTGCATGTCGATCTGACACGTTCTAACACAGCCACTCTTGTTCTGGCTCTCTAGTAATTGATAGGGCTCAAATACATGCACAAAATTCTAATTCTGGGTTTGGACATACATATAGCATACCACAGCATAGTGACTACCGGTTTATCATCCTTATCGTAGATCAGCTCTCGGACCGCCCGGGGAGTGATCGCATATGAGTACGTACGTGAACACATTGTGCCTATAAAACATCAAACGTTAATTTTTATTCAGAATTTTGTGAGCATAGGGAAAACATGAATCATTAAGCGGATGCCGAGTAGATATTTTCTCAGCAGAGAATGGTGGGACCTCAAATGTGAAATATAGAAGTGAAGGGAATTTGTAGGATGATGGCTTCTCACCAAGATCACATGCTTCTATGAGAGTAGTCATACTGTGAGTATGAAGTTCAGACCACTGGATTTTGATGAGATTTGTTCCGAACTAAGTGGTGAACACTTTTGGGTTATGTAGCTTACCAGTGGAGCCCTTGCCAAGAAACCCCAAGATAAGTCCTGGAAAATTCCGTTGTAATCGCTTTGGAGCGCAACTAGGGCCCCTACGGACCCCCGTCAGACTGGCACATTGTCCGTGTCGGGGACTTGGTAAATAGGTGAGCCTTTCACCGTTTTATTTGCTTTCCCGTTTCAAGTATCTTCCGCCTTCTAAACAGCAAGATCTCTCAGCTTTTTACTATACCACCTGTCTACCAGTACACTAGTAATAAATAAATGAAAAAATGTGGCGGCTTTCAAAACTTGTCCTGAAAAGTAGCATATTGTCACGTTTTTTCGGTCTGGGTCGTAACTGGTTTTTCCTTGTTCTGTCTTTTTAAGGTTGTGATATTTGTAAACCAGTATACAACTGGAGGTATAAGCGTAGCATGGATAAAATCATGTTGATATTGCAATAGGATCAGATGCAGTTGTTGAGTCACAAAGATACGGCAACTCAAGAACACGAGAAAGAAAGATGCTGGATATGAAAATCTTCCGTGTGTTAAAATGCAGAAGAAACAGAGGCAAGAGTACTTACTAGACAAAATTGAGAGATTATCATACAAAATATGTAACATACTCTCCAGTCAGGAAAATCCGAGTTGACTAGCGCGTAAAATATGGCAAATAAATGGAATTGTTTTATAAACTACAATTCCTCACTTGTTAAGCTATGTGGACGTGTAGGCTGCTATTTATAGGCGATCTGATCAACACCTGACCCTATCGCTACTTGTTGGTTACTGAAGATGTAAAACTGTGTAGTTGTGTGGTAACGCCGCCATGCACGAGAGAAAAACGTGCTTATCCAACACCCGTAAGCATCAGTTTCGCCAATAACTGTATGTGAATGAAAGTTGCCGATACACTTATCAGCGTCCAAAGTCATTTTAGCAGCTTCTGGTAGTCCATCTGTAGGTATTTAGTGGTGTTATATGCCTAAGAGAGCCTGTATCTTATGGTCCGTCGTGATGACGAATATGTGCGTACTGGGGGTTGCCCTCGATAAGATCGGCCGGCCCCACCAAAAAATCATACTTAGTTTGTCGGTAGTCGCTATACGATAACATTTGTCCGGGAGATGTGAGATATTGAGGTAGTAAGATTCCTGCCGACGATTTCAGGTTAAACGTAAGCGGTCATTTACGTGCAGTAGCAGTGAAGGCAGTATATGAGACAGATTCTACTGAATATGATGTATCTGTATGAACTTATTTCCACTGTTTGGATGCTAAGTCGTTGGAGTGTGAAGCTAACGTGACGGTTTTCAACAGGATTCCATTCATTTTGTTCCACATTACCCTGCAGGTTGTATGCCGTAGTTCTGTCAGTTGCCACACTTCGTGCTCTGTTTGGATATAAACACTGGATAACGATTGGAAAGAATGTAGAATAACATACCAAAAGTAGCAAACAAATTAGTCAGAGAGTTGGCGAATTCATACTGGACGATGTTGGAAGGTTAGAACCGAAACCAGAACAGAAAAATGCGAGCTTACTGGTTGTATGGATTGGAACTGAACTAGGCCAGGGGTACAAAAAAGGAAAGTGTGAGTATTCGTCGACGGTAATAATAAGATATTTTTTGTGTATGGAGGAAGGCAAAGGACCTTCAAGGTAGAAATTAAGTCTCTCGAAGAGTTCTGTGGCTTTGACGAGTTTGTTTCCAGTTGGTTTATAAAACAGGGGTTTTTATTTCGGCCAATACGCAATAATGTTTTACTACAGTCTTCAGTCGATTGGCCGAAAGCGGTACGTTCTCTACACAAAAGAAATGATTCAAGACTAATGAAACAGGGTGTTAGATGGTGTTGTAGATTCGCTTAGATCATCAACGGTAAATGCTGGTAAATATTTGCTTCGAGAGAGTGTAAGCGTACCTTTGTTCTCTGAACCAGGTCAGTAAATGATGCCAATAAAAATGAGGACAACCCAACCCACAGACGCTGTATTTTATTGTGGTTTGTTGTAATTTTTCTTATCTTTCTATCGCTCTCTAGAATCGAACATAAATATAACTGGCCGTTCATCAGAGACTAGTTTCGTTGTAGGTTAGCTAATGTCTGGATTACAACCGTCAATAATGAAAACATCCTATGGACGATGAGAGGACGTATCTTACTGGAAATGTTTAAGATCCAATGACAGCAGTAGGTGGACATTCTAATTATTAGTTTTTGCTCTTTGACCTCATTCAACGGCGACATTTCTATAAGGAGCAAAGGAGTGGTCTGGATCAGGCTTGATTATTCCCAAAGAAACTTCATATTATATTTCAGGATGACTCACACACCTGAAACAGAATGATCAACTCACTGAGACTTGATAGCACAGATTAATTTGCGTTGACGCCCCAGATATTTTGAAAGTACAAGGCTAAGTAGACTCACAGCATAAATCAAAAGACACGAGGCCAATTAAAAACACAGCACAAAGCACGGGAAGAATAGGCAAATAGGTGCATGACACAAAACAAAGCAGCGGACGACGACTGATACCTGGTTCATGGCAGCATATTAACATAACTAATCAAGTGGGTCTGACTTCCTAGACTCGAAATCGTAAAAAAAATGGTCCTCGAATGACCAGTAACTCGAACACAAGGTGCGAAATTGAATAACTCTAGCTCACACGCTGACTAGAGTGGGAAGCCAGACACGACAGGGTACCTCGCGCTTACTGGAGACGAGAACTACAAGTCAAACAGAGGTTTTATTTCTGCAGATTCGATTAAACATGAAGAGTATCTTTTGCTGAATAAAAAGTCACCCGAACATGTCATAACCGAGTAACGGCACTATGTTGGTAATAAACTTGAGTTTGTATTGATTAAATGGTAACCTGTTTTTATCTGAAACAGTGGGAAATCGTTTCATATTCTTGTCGTATTCCTTGGTATCCCTAGTGCAGACAGTTACTTTATCAACATGAGCAAAATTTTCTTGAAGATCTCCGTTCCGGATAAAGGAATCTTCGATGAGCTAGAAACAGGTAACCCCGGTAATGCCGCCAAAAGGAATTTGTCAGAATTGATTCAAGGTACTACGTGCCTCAGAAGCAGTATGAGAACTAGGAACTGATGATTTGCACTCTTCAGATCCAGAGTGCTTTATAATCGTTATTTCGGTATTCTGTGTATCATATGGTCTATTCGAGGCATCGGATAGGCGTTTAAACTTGCAAAACTATGTATGGTTTGACTATAATAAAAAAAACATGCCCATTTTAAGTTTTTTATTGGTTCTGACTGATACTTGGACTCCCCGTAGGGATCGTGAAGGTTCAACTATGTTCCGTTGTAGCAGTCTTTGAAATTCCTCTCGAACAAAATTTTCATCCTTTGCAGAATAGTGTCCGGATTGGGTAGTTGTTGTGTTCGGCCTGAACAGGCATGTGCTCAGACAGACGATCTTGCACGCACACACACGCACGTACACAGCTGACGTTCGCCGTGCTTCGTCCCGGACGGCAGTGACCAATCAGATTGTATCACGTGTTGCGCGACCTTGCACGACGTGGTCCGATTGTACCGTTGTCTGACGTTTCCGATTACATACAAAACTGACTCACGCACTTGCATACTCGGCTGCGTTTTCACGTGCTTGCCTGTACTTGTGCCTGCCGTACGTTTGTACCGAATATACGTTTACCTCTACAAGCGTGCCCTTCTCCTGCCTACTGAATTCGGAACACAACATTTGGCGTCGCGGCTTCAAACCTGCGGAATGACAGCTACAATTCGTGCTCCAGATCAGTTTTGGATCGATGCTGTTGTTAAACCATCCTCAGATTCGTGGAATTCGTGGAAGACTACTTTCATTGATTATGTGGAGATTTTGTCCGTCTTTAATACTGGCATCAAGCTTTCAGAAGAACATAAGCTGAAACTTCTTCGACTACATCTGGGAGATGAAGGACGAAGGCTTTTTGACGCATTAGGTTTGTGCAAGAAAACGTCGTTGAAGGATGCACTGGAAACACTAGACAAACATTGGGGACCCCGTATAAATGCCTATGTGGCACGTTACAAATTTTCACTCATGAAGCAGCAGCCCGGAGAGAAAATTGATGATTTCATATCTCGGCTTCTGTGTGCGATACGCCGCTGCGACTACAACTCCGTGCCAGCAAAGAAATTTGAAGAGGTGCTTCTTATTCAGCAACTTGTTTCGGGCGTTTGTGATCAAAGAATTCATGAAGCCATACTTGCAGAAAATTCCCTCAAACTCAATTGGGATAGTGCATGTGACATTGCACGTACGAAAAGTGATGTTAATGAGCAGGTGAAACTATTCCACTCCGATGCAGTTAGTACGGATAATACTCGCATCAGAGCTGTCGCGCCGAATACGGATCGTGTCTCCAAACAACGTGTTTATTGCTTTAGATGCGGAAGTACCCAACACAAAGCTGACTATAAACTCTGCCCCGCAGTAAATGTTCAGTGCCGCATTTGCGGTAAGTGTGGCCATTTTGCTCGTGTTTGTCGTAAACGTACTGTTTCTCACGTATGTGACATGAATTCTGGTGATCTATGTTCCACAAATCAGCCTTCTGATAACATTTACGCCTTGAATACTCGTTCACCTCGTACAGCATTGCATAATTTTGAACCTAAATTGCCTTTACCTGATATTCGTACGGTCTATTTCGAACATGATAATAATGTGCATTCTCTAAAAATGGAACTAGATTCAGCTTCACCTATAACTGTAATACCTTACGATTTTTACCGCAATCATTTTACCGCTTTACCGATACACCCGTCATCGTACACTTTTGGCAGTTATTCAAACAATACAGTGCCCATTCTTGGTTTTGTGCATGTAACGTTATTTTTGAACGAAAGTTGTAAGTGCCGGATTGCTGTGTACGTGTCCAACAATAACAGTAAACCGCTCTTGGGCCGAAATGCCCTGGTATCACTGCGAGTTGCTCCATGCGTTGACAGAATGCTTATCGCAAACATAGAAGCTTACGGTTTCCAGGAGAAATATTCCAATTTGTTTAAGAACGATATCGGGCGAACTCCAACTGGACAACACAGAATACGGCTGCTTCCCAATGCAACTCCATTCAGCATCCATCAACCTCGATCAATACCACTGCCTAAAAGGGAGGCGGTTACTACAGCGCTTCGGGAAATGCTCGAGAACGATTTAATTGATCCGGAATCAGACGTATAGTATCGAATTACTGATTTGAATGGTAAAATTCAAGTGACCGGAACATTTGTTCACACTTACAGATGTGAACTATTTCGAACAATTAATACATTTTCGCTTCCGGCGAGTTTTTCCATTATTGACGTTTTTTCGTTTTTGTTGTTGATTGTTAAACAAGTGTTTTATCTTTTTCGCTCGCATGTGTCCTGTATGCATCCTTCGTTACAATCGGACCTGGATAATTACCGTGCTTTGTGCCGTTCCGTGCGTACTAAAACTGTTGCTACTGCTACTGCCATGACTGCTACCACTGCGAACATGAGTACCACTGCAGTTACTGTTTCAGTTACTACTACTGCGACTACTGTGCCCGTTACTACTGCCGAGTATTGTGTCCCGAAACTGCTACTACAAATACTGCTACGATTACCGTTACTACCACTGCTGCTGCTATTCTGGTTACTGGTTCTGACTGTACAACTACCGTTACTGCTACTACTACTACTATGGTTACTGTGTCTGTTCAACGACTACTGTTACTGTTGTTGTTGTTACTACTACCCTTGCTGGAACTACCACGATTGCCGTGCTGACCATGGATTTTCCTCTTCGAGAAGGGAGAGGTGGTGTTGTGTTCGGCCTGAACAGGCATGTGCTCAGACAGACGATCTTGCACGCACACACACGCACGTACACAGCTGACGTTCGCCGTGCTTCGTCCCGGACGGCAGTGACCAATCAGATTGTATCACGTGTTGCGCGACCTTGCACGACGTGGTCCGATTGTACCGTTGTCTGACGTTTCCGATTTCATACAAAACTGACTCACGCACTTGCATACTCGGCTGCGTTTTCACGTGCTTGCCTGTACTTGTGCCTGCCGTACGTTTGTACTGAATATACGTTTACCTCTACAAGCGTGCCCTTCTCCTGCCTACTGAATTCGGAACACAACAGGTAGTGATTCTTCTGATGCCATTCGGTGACAGTTCAAAAAGAGGAGGATATTGGACTTGGGAAGCTGCAACGGAACGACGGCTTCTTTCACTCGGACGAGATTTGGACACTCTTATGTAGTCTTGAAAACTGACGACCGAGTAGCATATGCGCACACAAATTTGGTTAGACTGATAAATGGATCCGTGGGCAAAATTTGTTTTAGTGCCTGAGAGACACGTATCAATGACCAGGAATACTTTTTCTGGTGTATATAGATGCCAGTACGGCTCCATTGATGGAATTTTCAACCAATCATTTGTTGCGAGCTAAAGAAGATTCTTATATAGCTTTCCGAGCTCCCCGTGTCGATCAGTGTCTTTAGTGGCAGTCCATTGACAAAGACTTCTGTGACTGCTTTTGACAAGCACTTGGGAGCGGCAGCTGCGGTAATGAATGCGAGTATATAGGCTGTCTTTGAAGCTGAGTATTTTGACTCTGCGGTGGATCGGAAGACCTTGGCAATGCTTTTTAGTCCCTCAGTATTTGCGGGTTACTTCTCGTGCTGGACCCGCGCGCTTGAGGTGCCAGCTTGAAATGCGGACGAAGCATTCGTTTGGCGGATGCCACAGTAGTTTCTTACTCTGACGTTTCACAGTCCTCGCTAAAAAGCTCATCAGTAGTGGAAGCACCGTATGACTCTGAGACAGATGCCGAACGATGGGAATGAACGTGTTTTTGGGCTAATTCTGAGGCCTTGGATTATTCATGAGTGGACTTGAGAACGAGAGTTTTGTGTTCCAGAAGAAGCTGATTCATGAAGTTAGACTACATTCCAATGATGAATGCACAGCGTTATCGAGATGTTGTTTAGCTTTTAAAGATTTGAAGTTACGTCCTCTGGTCAGAAGCCCCAGCCTTTACAAAAATTGTTCAAGACTTCCTTCATACTTGTTCATAACTGGCCACCAAATGACGAACAAAGCCGTCATATTTAGTTTGAATTTACGGAAATCCTAGCGCTCAAATAGATACATCATAATCAGAATAATTAGTGAAGAATTTTTACACCAACGGCGAGACATAGATGATGAAAGATTTTGAGTTTGTCTGGGTAATGCGGTGAAATTGAATCGATGAATTTAAAGTTAAGCAGCCCAAGAATTCTTACCATCTGGATTTTCGGAAAGCTAATCAAGCCGAAGAAAACGGTGAAGAAGTTTTAATACGGTTAGATACCACTATTTGGTTGCAACAGACACGTGAACACGATGGATGATTTAATCTCAATTTCTCTGAAAATATTCAACATGCTCAAATGTCAAAGGAAAATAAGTAGGAAAATCTACCAAACTCAAACGAGCTAATGTTCATGCTCATCGACTTAGAGAATACATAACTGATGCTCATAAAAATGATTCGAAAAATTCTGATCCCTTTGCAATACAAGAAATTCTTTCCTGAAAACACAAGACGATGGGGGAAAGAGGACAGCGTGCCCTAGGAAGATAGAAGTGGCTCGTTGCTGTCATTATTTACTACGTCGAACTAAGTAAAGTGCAGAGACATTCAAAAACTAAACATATGACCTATAGCATGTGCGTCTCAAAAAAAGGAGCCGACAGACGAATTCTGTTAACTGGGAGATGTAAGTAATGTACAAAAATGGCACAGATCTGTGTGAATTCGCACGTACTCGTGCCATGATCAGGTGAGTATGAATGACGTATTATTCTGCTGTGAAATGATACCACGAAAGAAACAACACAAAAGCCTATGACTGAGTTGTGGAAAGTATCTGCTTAATTACGAATCTTCTTCATGATCCCGGGAGTTTATGGACCACTACTTGATGCGATAAGTGGGAGTTAAACTCGAGTTCCTCCACTAACTTTGCAGTCGCTTAGTCTTTTGTTTTTATTAAAGGAAAGGAAGGATTTCCCTTATCAACTTGCATGTACTGGAAACAACAAAGCCATTTCGTAGGAATGATGGTGTCAACGAGGAGGAAAACTTCACATAACGGAAATACAGCCAGGGATGCGAAGAAAGTGAGTTCGAAAGAAATTTTAAGTCAAAAAATTATGAGGCGCCGATGTGTTAATAAGTCTGGGTCAAACAATCAAAAAAACTTTCGTAACTGCTTAAAATGGACGGTAAATTTATAATGAAATTGTGTTTGGTGTACATGCAGTGGCAGAACGTTTATATTAAGTTCGGTTTTACAAATAAATACTTCAGAATAGCGAACATGTAGTCTGCCATTCGCTTTATTCACGCACCTGCATGTTCGTCGAGATTCACTCTAATCCTTCATGTCGCTTGCTAATGCATTCAATGTGTTCTCACTATTGGCATCCGGTGTTTATTGTAACAATGAATTCGACCAACTTACCCTCGGCTACGGTGATCCCTACTTTCCCACACCGGTGTACTTTGAAGGCTTTTGAGCCAAAGTAACGCAGGTCCACACCACTATCGTTGCTGGTTGTTATCATAGTTTCTGGTTTACTCGAGCCCTGTGAATACATATTGTTTCCGAGTGGCCTTTTAGGTGTGCTTATTGTAAGTACCACAGCTCACTACTCTTCTGTAGTCCTCTTTTTATTGCTAAACTTCGTTCCGCCTTTAGACTTCTTCCAACACGTCACTAAGTTGCAGGGGTCGGGCTGAAATTAGGCAGGGTTTTCGCGGACGACAACGGCTAACACATCGAGCGCGGGTTCCTTATTGACCAGCCTTTCTGCCAAGTCTTTCAATGCTACCAGAATGGAGTCATAGCGCACAGGCTACTTAACAACCAACTTCCGGAAATGATGCTATTGTTCGATACTAAATCACCGCAGCTTGCGAAACATTAGCCACAGTAATACTCATACTATTATGGACTATATAGAAGCAAAAGTGAAAGATGCAAGTCTATAAATCTGATTAAGTTTGCCTGTAAAGGTTTACCGAAAACCAATAGAACTTTGCGTGAATGTATATATGAATCGGGGCTCTCATTACGTCTGATCACATGCCATCTAGGTAAACTGTGCAAAAGCGTTGACCACAACTCCCGCGTAAAAAAGTCCACGTGCAAAAACGCGCCTTATTGATTACAATAAGGAAAACTTTTGCCGGGCTTTTATGACGGTTATTTTCGCTAGTCAATACTGTGAAAAAATAACTCCCTGTCACACAGCATTTTTTTTTACAAAATTATGTAGCTATGGGACAAGAAATCAATAAGTTACCTACTTCGAAATACAAATGCAGGTGCTTTCAAAAAGCGAGCTCCCAACAATCATTACACTGTGTAACACCCAGGATTCTCTTCCGCGATGGCACCTTGCTAGTTGGATAGATTGGATATAGTAATGCATCGGTAAAGGGAGATGAAGAAAAAAAGGCTAGCGGTAAATGAGTTAAATCGTATATGACACCTACTAGTACAGTGCTTTTATACAGAAACTCGAGCGCAGAATACAACATGTTATGTTTTGCACCTCCTTGTTCATTATCGAAACAACAAAAACAGCGGAAAATCAGTGCCTCTCGGCCCGGCCAAGAAGACATCCAGTGAAAAAAACAACTTATCTCCTTATAGTCACATATTCATGTTGTTCCAGTGTGCTTTGTTTCAAACATATAATAATTACATTTTTTCACGTCGGCCCACTGCAGCCCTGCGCAACGCGCTACTAGATTTGCCGTTGTCGTATTACCAACCGAGGACCGAGAGTACTACACATCCAGGCTAGGAGTATTAGAAGAGTATACGACAGTGGAATCGTTCTCAGACAGCCGTTCCAGGCTGAACTTTAACTGGTCAAGATATCTTCGATGGTTCAGAGATTCACGGCGATAATTTAGGGACCCGTTAGACTGTCATTCTGTGATAGAACTATGACACTGGCTAGCCGTAAGTCTTTCCCCCCTGAAAAGGTTTGCGTTAAAAAAGGAAACATTCAAAAATGATTCCCAAGCAACGAGACTTGAAAGTGTACGGTGGGCGTTTGTCAGCATTAGTGTGGCAAGCATTCTGGTATTGCATCAATACATTTTCAACAACTCGATCTAGCCTTCTCGTGGTTATTCACATAGTCCTCAGCAAGTTCACCAAGATGAGAATGGCTTGGTGCAAATACAAACAGAGACGATGAAGATCTTCCGGCACCGAGGCAGGGCACTCGGTCCGAACTCAGCATTGGATTTCCAGCAGGAAATCGTTTCAGCTACGCAAGCTGAATGGAGCTTGAAAAGGCAGCTCTGAAGGTGACCTCAAATTGATCTACAGGATGAGGTCTCAAGTCTTGTGACCTCATCTTGTCTAATTTTTCTATTTGTTGTCGATGCTCTATCCGTTTCATCTGAGCACCTGTCAAGCGATTGACCCGGTTCAGTTGTTTGACCCGGTGGTCGATAATTGTTGGGGGGTGTGGCATATTTACTTATCTCATTCATGTTTACTTCAGTTGTACCGCATATTGCACCCAATATACCTTTGTTCGAGACTGGATTACCTTTGGTTCTGCGTGCAGCTCAATCAGAAAGCTACAGCAACTGCCAATGAATCGGATTCATCAGTTCAACGAAACACTCTCTTGGATTACTCAGTTATGCTCATACCTTGAAGTGGTCCATTATTTAGAATAAGCCAGTAGTCAGTGGGCAGTAGCTCAGTCCGCGCGTTCAGTTGAGGAAATGATCTCTTTTTTATACATGAGATACATGGTCGGGCGAACTAGCTCACTAGGGTGATTTTTCTTTGGAGAAATATGGGGTCACCAAACAGTTCTAATCTATTGGGAGTGTATGCATTCGATCAGTAACCTTAAAGTACCACTTGATAATAATTCCTCAGTCAATCGGACATGTAATGGAGACTCAAATCGGGATATTAAACAAACCTACAATCGGTACATAATCATTGGTATAGCTCATACCGTTAAATCAGTGGACTAAACATGATCAAGAGTGAAAGATGTCTCCAAATCAGAACTTGAAATAGTGTTCAGCTAAAACAGTCACCGCAGCAGACACACTGTCTCGCATGCAGACGAACACTGCGGACAATTGAGTAGCATCCGTCACATGCATGCGCAAACGTGTATTCATGCACTCGCACACACACACGAATATCCGCACAAAGCTTAAATGCTGGTTGTGCCCCATCCTGGTTTGTGCTGACCAATCAGATCTTGCAGAACGAGCTTGCGTTGCCTGATCCGATTGTACGGTTGCTTGGAATTTGCGGTTGCCTATGTCTGGATCACATACTCACGTGCTTGCATTTATGCTTACGTGCTTACTCACCGACTTAGAACCCGGCTTGTTGCCTACCTGCTTCCGACCAAACGGAGTAAAATCGTTACTTGAATTCCGATGATTTTGACTTTTGGTGGTTAGTAGCTCAGATTGGTGGTTTGTATCCGTTGGTGATCGCTGAGCTTGGTGCTTAGGTCGCAAACGTTTCATCACTAGTCGAGGTGACATCATCAGTGCTCACTGATTGCATTACGTTGTACGCATGAGTACACAGATTGTATTGGACCACAGGAAGCGCATTTCCTTCAAATTGCTGATGACCGAAAACACGAGGATTTCTCGGACCTTTCTGCTGTAACTATCTGATCTTGTAAATTTATGGAATTTGTTTTTTGTTCATTCTTTTTATCCAGTATAACCGAATAAAACAAGCACGACTTATCTCGAAATATCCGTTGGAGGTAGTCACCCTCAACCGATTCAGAATTAAACGGTTGGTTGAAAACTCGATTCTCTGTTATAAGTGAATTTCTAGTGCTATATAAAAATTAGCAGACAATATTGTTTTAATGCTTTTTTGTTACAAGCTTACACATCAATGTAAAGGAAGGGGCACACTCCATAGCTGTAAAAGCCTACTTCTTTGAGAGGGATAACCCGCAGCCCGACTCTGGGACTTAGAGTGGGGAACCACGTAAGGTGCTAGTTGACCAGGCGAAACAACGAGCCGAACTACAGTGGAATAGTGTCTACCACTAAAGTGACCAGTGAGGGCGGAGATTCGAACCTCCGCGGTGGAAATCAAAAGCTCTTAACCCCTCAACCACCAGTGATTAGTTATTAGACGGTATTTGTGCGTAGGGTTGTAGCTACACTCCTAAAAATAAGCGAGAATCCCTATCAAAAAACGTTGACCACTGACTGACTAAAAACAGATTTTGAAACGTTTTGGGTCATTTGGCATAAACAGACGAGTCATGCTCCCTTGAAATGTCATATCGTTGGTACTCAAATAATTGTAAAAGTGAATTTGGTCATCCAAAAACACGGCATACGCATTCAATTAGGCATTATTATTTTAAAATCAAAATCCCGTGGCCTACATTCCATTCGGTTCCCTCCGTGGTCACACGCCTTCCTTTTTCGTTGACTGGTTATCGCCTGATTCAATTACACTTATCATCGGCCCAATGTAGTGCTTCCCGACTGAGAATACACAAGCTGAGTACAGGGCTCTTAGAGTAGCCTCTGACAATATTCGAGTATTCTCATTGATTTAACTGCTTAAAAACCATCCTATCGGTCTAAGATAGATAACTGATCATTGTAGATTTTATTCAAGTGTTGGTACACAAGTTCAGGATAGATATCCGCTATTATATATAAATATATATATATATACATATATGGAACGTGGCCAATTTGAGGCTACTCATTAGGGACAGTGACCAACAGCGGGAGCGGGACTCGAACCAGGAACAGTGAGTTTGAAAACCAACCGCGATGATCATTTGACCACCGCCGTTCGAAGCTATTCGATTTTCGGTGTGGGTTTGTAAATTTTTAAAGGTCAAATACGAGCTGACAAATTATAATAAATTGACACAACTGAGAGTAGTAGAAAAGAGGATTTTCTGCCAACAAGTATTTTCTAAAAAGAGATATACTTATGAATTCAAATTTTGCACTCTATGTGATTGTTCGTAGTGGAGATTTTTTGGTTTTTCTTTTTGACTGTAAATCCACACTACAGCTGCCTACAAAATTCATTCTTCTTTTGGGATTGTAACACGGTACTGAACACAATCATGGCTCGACCGTGGCTCCACGACCAGAAAACAGAGATTGGCAAGATCGTCGGACGTGCAGAATGCATTGCTTTTTCGTGGGAGTCACACGGCACACGACCTGCAGGGGAGTAGTAAGAATGAAAATCTGATGAGCCGAAGATCAATAAGAGCATAAGCGGGCACCATCACTTGTATCAGTGGTGGGAGTGGCGGCCTCTGCCAATGCTCCACAACATCACTGAGGAGCTGCTCAATGCTCAGTGAAGGTCAACCGTATAAAAACCCAACTGCCTCATTCACAGTCGAGAAAAGTTTGAGCCAGTGCACCACTAGAACTGAACAGGACAAAGGAGTTGTGGCAACCAAAGCATAGATGTAGCAAGTTTCATGGTATATTCTGTCAGTTAGGATTTTCCGAAATGTTTCCAACCGGATTGATATAAGAGCTGTATGCTAGTCGTACCTTCAATCTAATGGCTCGGAAAGAGTGCCGCATTTTAATGACAAAAAAGCAATGAATAATTGCCTGGTAGTGCCGAACCAGATTTGTAGCTCTCTGGTACGTACTATACTTCCCATTTTCTCTCATGTGTGTCGACGCCTGGTTGTATACTTGATGGGCTTCAACTCATTAGGTTTTTATTCTTGCTATGTCTTTGCAGATCATACGCAAGCACCCCCCACAAAAGACCACTGGATCCAGCACACATTTGATGACCATGCCGGGCTGTCTGTTACCATTGCTAGTTGCCGGTGATGTAGACGTGCGTCAAGCCGTTGTGGTTGTTGTTTCCGTCGTGTCGCGATAGCTGCTTGTTAAAGTGTTACAGAGCATCTTGTCCGCACTTTTGAGTCAATAACTGAGGGTAATATATCGTAGTCTTATGTACCATGGGTCAGGAAATCATTCCAGAACAATAATGAAGTTCTGCTTTTTATTCTGTGACCAAAACACTTCTCATCTCCCTTCAAATCATTTCGTTGGTAATTTCATACAGCCCTTTCTAATCGTCCATCCACGTTACGTAGATTTCAGGCTTAGCGGGAATTTATGATAAAGTGCCGCATCCCCCTAGAGTGAACATAGTTTAGACCGACAGACTTTGTTCTTCTCTTGGGGTTGTTCGCTCCTGAGAAGGATGTTTAGAAAATAACACGGAAAATCAGCACCCACTAAACCTGCGAAATTTTCAGCTGAGATGATTGATGCCTATCGCATTTGAATCAAACTTAGGCAACAATTTATTCTATCAGAGAAGCCCAATAATAATTGCCACATGCTGTGTTGTCTCCGGCATACGGCTAGCTTCCATTCTGTTCTCTACATGGGGCGTAAATTCGACTCACGATTCTGGTGATGATTTTGCAGCTGTTGTGCAGCTTGAATTGCACTCCTCACTGGACGCAATCAAGATGTGGATACTACTTTTTTCGCTGAGTTTAAGTCCCTTCGTCCCTACTAATTTTGATGCACTCTTTATTTCCCCCAATCACGTCAAATTGCCTTCCCCATAAGACGATTTCTGATACAATTCTCTTCATGGAAACCCTATATTTGTAGAGGTATATAACCTTCTCTTTATCAGCAAGGGTTAAGACAGTATTTTTCGGCTGTTTTGAGTTTCATCGTCGTGATTTTAACAATGCAGTGATTATCGTAAGTAAAGCTATCAGGTTTGCCAGCTAGTAGATCAAACGATAAAACTGCATTTGTGATGGTCACCACCGATGGTGTCAACTGCTGTCGTTACCAGCTGAGCAACGCACAGTAGCCGTCAAATTCCTGAACTTACAGTGACACTGTTTTTCAGATAATTCCGATGACCTCCCTGGAACTACTTGAGGGGTCTACGATATTCACGCAACGTTTAACACTTGTCACAGCTGAAGAGCATACCAACTTTCCTTAGCAGAGGATCAAATGGCGTTTCCTATCCGCAAGTAGGTATGCAACCTGATAACCATTTTCGCTCGGAGTGGGTGTTCGCTCTTGAGAGGTTTCAGTGGTAAAATCAGCCGGGAAAAGGACAATTTGTTTACTCGGATCTGGTGATTGCTCTTCCGGAGCCCGACTTGGTAGTAAGCGCTGTACATGCAACTTATTGAAGCCCTAATACGATATTGTACAGAAAAATGTAACACTTACCCGCGCAGGATACCATGGAATCAATACACCGATAAGGTACACGACGAACAGAAATATTTCTTACATTGTGCACAAGTATATACCATATCGTAGTTAGGGAATACTACAGAAATGGTAAAAGTCACATGTATAGTCAGTCATGAATACCATACTAACACTTTTATTTTCCTGCATTACTTTTAAAGAACGGCTGGGAGAGTTCTTTGCAATGTTCCGGTTGGAATATTGGGCTAAGCGAATTATTCCTTGTTTGTCTTTGTATGTGTGGGTGGGGAGAGGGGGTGCTGTGCGGTATCCCATTCGTACTTTTAGTGGAGCAGTGTACATCTCTTTCGTATATTCTCGTACGGTACCACTTGATCTCTTGTATTTGCTTGCAATTTCAAGTAAACGCATTGTGCTTGATGCGAAACTGATTCCGTACCTTCCGAATCTGCTGTGTCCACTGCTTTTCGATGCAGTGTCACGAGTGCCAATGACTAGCACGTTTCTGCTCTCCGACATTTGGCCTTCAATTAGACAGCCTAGTAAGCCCCATTCTTCACCTGTTGTGCGCCACATGACATCAGATTTGTTCGTTAGTTCCGTAGGCTACTTTTAGAGCGATGTTACGTCCACCTCCTTGGTTGTCACCGCTATACCTTGGTGTTCTTTCCTCTTTTCATCAGCTTGCTTTATCAGAGGACAGAAACTGCCGTCTTCTGGTCTTGATTGTCATCGCCCATCCATAAGTCATCTATCAGACATTGAATACCCAGTGAACTCCCCGTAGAGCGCCGTAAACTTAGATTCGTGTACGCGGATATCTTACACTATCTTTCTCCACTGGGACAGTGACAGAACCCTTACACATTTTTTGGAGGTAAACAACTGTCTTATTGGGAACAAGTGTGCTGAAATGGCTCAGGTGTCACTAAGCCTGAAGTCAGGCATGGTGCCAATACCACAAACCATCGGGGTTGTCGAATTTTGGCCAGCATAAACAGAGGGCTTGAAGAAACTTTTTCCGTGAATATACGAGAGCCGGTCGCCTCTGCTGAGGCCAGGTTGCATAAGCAGATGTTTCTGTGGGAACCTACGAGGGAGGGGGAGGGTCACAACTTAGGTCTATCACTTAGATTTTGCATTATGAAATGCTCAGGATAACCGTTTCCCCTAAAAGTGTTTCTAACTAATAATAGCTCTGGTTCTATGATCTGTAGTGAAAACATCTTTCTAACTCGCAAGGTCAAGCACTGAAATTGATTTATTTTGTTTCCAATAGGTACAAAGCTGTGAAAGATGGTGTACTGAGCAACCCATGTTTAGCTTTTTTGTACCCTACTTTCGACGCTCTTGTCTTTTTCCACAGCCTGTAAGAAGACAGTTGTACCTTTCTTTTCGGGGTCTAACTTGCATTGAATGGCTTTGTGCCTTCATGAATGTCAGTTGTATCTTTTCTGTGTCAGCTTCTTCACGTGTAAGGCAGAAAGCAACCTACGTACCGTCGATATGAGCCAACCTCTGGGATCTTCTGTTTAAATGTTGGGTTCGAAGGGGCAGTGAGGCTTAGAATTGTTTCTCATCAATACAACGGGAGGCATCAGTTTTGTGAATTCAGTTCTAATAGAATTATTAGCTGCAGGATTTATACGTCGGCTCCGATCGGTCAGTGTTCAGTAACATCATTCTCGGACTCGTGTAGTGTGTGCATGCAGCGAACGTGAAATGGATCTTCTGGGTCAACAGCTGAACTCTTGAGTGGACTGAGACACAAATGAAGTATTATCCGGTAAGAAATGCCTTATTTTACAGTATATCTTACCCCCCCCCCTCAGAGGTATATCAAGGATCTAAAACATAATAGACTGAGCACGTTTTTTTGAAGGTCAGTTGACAAATAGTTATGTTTAGGGGTCAGATAATTTGTGACAGCTAGTATTCCCGTTAGTAATCATACTTTTTCAGAACAATTAGCAAATTCTAATTCAGAAAATACGTTCTTTATTTTCTTCTGAGCGAATGAAATTCTTTGCATAGACATAGATGCGCCGAATGGCAAAATCAAGGGGGATTGGAAACGTCTGCCTCTGGGTCAACAAAATTCAGCCGACCTATATTTTTGTCCATTTCGATTAGTCTAACCTACCACCACCATTTGACATAGATTTGCGAAGCTTATTCACAAATGAGTTTTCAATAATACACGATCAAAGGAGACTGCAGTACCAATAAGTCCTTTCCTTGTACAAATCAACGATATTTTTGAATTCCTTGCCAACATTTTTCACCACGCTGAACAGAACCATCCCGTGGTAGGCAGCCGTAACGACGCTTGCAATTGTGAGTCTATCTTAACCGTTTTTACTTGGAATTGCCCGCCCTGCAGGTTCTCATTAAAGTTAGTCCGACACGTATCTTTCGTTTTCTTCTTTACCTCGAATCATTGACCTTCTCGTGTTCGTAGTTAGCAACCCTTGCGCAATGAGTTCCCTAGTGGCACATTGTCAACCGGTCACGTGCAGGTAATCAGTGAGCAAAAAAGTAACCATTATTCATGAAAAAGGAACGCACAGATGGTTTGTAAATGCAGTTCTGATTATTTGTATACCAATAATATCCGGAATCTTGCCCGTAGAATACGCTACAAATATCACTTTTTGTTTAAAAGAAATGAAGGCCGGCCTTGAGCTGCCACTCTACCAGTGGTTGCTTCCCTGAGGTTGCTGCGTCGTTCCATGAGTTTTGACAAAGTGTCATTAACTATTTGCTTTAAGGTGGTAGACAGTAATCCAGTCTCGTCCGGCTGGTTACCAGAGTCAGTCTATTGGGACCTTATGTGTTTCTCCATTCCAAGTCTCAGGGTCTGACTGCCGGCTATATCCTAAATAGTGCTGTTAGTCTTTGCACTGGTGTGAAAACGTAATTATTAGGAGGTGCCCTACCGTGTGCTGAATAATGCAGGGACTTAGTTTTGTTATGTGTACATGTTTTTCCTACTAGGTGCTCATTCAATTGTTGAATACCATTTCGTTCATTTGTAGCTCCTAATCGCTACATCTATGAATAAATTCGGTTGCTCTAAGCCTGAAATCATGTTGGTCTACGATATCGATCCTATAAAGCTGGGGTGTGGCGCTCTTTTAGAAATGAAAGGGATTGCGGAATTCTACCGGTAGTTTTCAGGTTAAATGCCGATACTATACCAATGATTTCCCCCAGAGCTCCGAGTTGCATATAGAGTACGGATTTTATTCATTCTGTCAGTTTTAGTGCACCAAACTTCATTCCTAATGAAGGGGATTTCAGAAACTTGACGTATTATTCAACGGAAAGAGCTAGCATGAACATATGGAAGAGATACCGCATGACGAATAAACCGATTCAGTGCTGTGAAGCTAACTGTTTATGGAGGAGCGACACTATGTCAGCACCGCAGTTAGTTGCTCTAAGTTGGAGTCGAACACCTTAACCGCAAGGCTATCCGGGCTGGCTCTCAACGGTTTGTTGAACATCTACACTACATGATATAGCACCCTTCCGTCACTGGCTTTTGAACGGTAACAACCCGCTTCCCACACAGCGATCGACTCCTATGATGGATGACTTCTCTGTAGGGGCCCAACAAGGATGAAACAGCTGTACAGTGCTTCCATGGTTTTCAATGGTGAGTTGAGCGTTCAAGCTGCATGATGAATCATATTATATACAAATCTAACCTCCTACTACTCACTTGCAAATATATATATATATATATATATATATATATATATATATATATATATATAAGCAGCATGTCGGTGACTTCTACTTCATAACAAAATTATATGAATAAATAAATAATTTAAATCAAAATGCTACCCAGCAAATAGTGCCCACGATTCAGGCACTTACGGAAATAGGTGTCACTTCTGAGCAGCGGTTAGGAGCATTTGTTTTCTGTGATGCACTAGCTTCCACCATATTTATCTTCAGACAATTTGCGATCTGCACAACCGCCTCTCTCTCACCACCACCAGGGTGTTCCGAGGCGACCTTGAAATTAGCCCACGCATCTCTGAGGTGAGTGAACAGCAGGTCTTTTGCTCAGACGTGTTGGTAGAGTACCAATGTTGCGCGAAGCATAAACACCCCCAAATGAATTGACGGCAAAATTACTGACCACTCAATGGTTAGTTGTTTTGTAATTTGGGCAATGAGTGTGGTGGAGTGTGCATAATACTCACTGGATAAGAAAACTGTCAATTTCTTAAAGACAAATTAAGTACAATCATGGAGCGACAAACGGATATGATCGCGTCAAACACTGAACGCGATAATGTGAAAAAGGCGTATAAACCGCATGACTGCATCCTCCGATTGGATTGCGACTGCCTCCAGGTGGACTGGACAACTGCCATGGAAATAAACATTACTGCCACGTTTGATCGACTTTGGTGATATTCAAAAGTGGGCCTATTATTCGATCAACCACCTTACCCTGCACGTCGGCGAACTCGAACACACGTGGGTCTCAAATAATAAGTCCTACTCGGCAAGGTAGCTGTGGGGAGTTGTCGTTTTTTAGGGCGTACTAGGTGGGGCTGTTGTTTTACTGGGAAAATAATTCGAACAGAAACCATGATGTCAGTTGCTCTTTTCCAAGACATGCCACCGCTGGATGCTGAGCACATCATGAAATTGTGGCTTACGGACGCAAGAGATTGTAGTTTCGATCACAGGAGAGCTGGGTGCGTCAACCTTCCTCTCTGACATGCTGGTACGGTATACCTCATGGCGGTTTTATTCAGTGCAACGTTGTAGATTTCACTTTAGTTATGGTGCTTGATTTACGTTGCTAATGTAACACTGAAGCGTGTATATATTCTTTTGTTCACATTAGCATACTACGACTGGATCCATCTGCAATTTCTGTTAGAGGTCCTCCAGAGATACTACTTGACTATGGCTCCATTTATCAAGCAACCTTTCTGTTGTACATTTATCTCTACGTAAAACTTTTATTTCGACTACTTCTATTTCAATTTTGTCACTATTGATGATTTCAGGAAAGTCCGTTTGTGATTGCGCTAGACTTTTTGGGACATTAGCTTTGAGTGGGACGTTTATCATGTAAATATACCGTCAAATCATTAGGGCTGTAGTCGAAAAATCTGTGCGTGCGGAGTTTGTTATCTGAGTGTGATTAGTAAGAAGTTAGATATTTACACATATTTCATCATACATGGTAAACGTTCAAAATATTGAAAACCGTGGAAGTACTGCGCAGCTATTCCGTTCTTGTTAGGAATCATTAGCGGTGCACGTCCAACGAGCTTCAACTTGAACTCGAACCTGTGGCGAACGATTGTGAGTCGGACACCTTAACCACAAGACCATCCGAGCTGGCTCTCAATGACTTGTTGAACTCATACACCTCATGATATTGCGCTCTTTGGAGCTGGCTTCTACTGTTAGCAGAGCATTTCCCGTAAGGCAAGCAACCCCTACGTTGACGGTTTCTCTTTAGGGGCCTAAGTACAACGAATGCATCCCGTTAAGTAACTTACAGAGCTTCGCTACCACCTAAGCTTGAAACCCCGGAGGTTAGATTGTTACATAATATGACTCATCATGCCGTGTGAACGCTCAAACCACTGAAAACAACGGAAGTACTGTACATTTTTCCATTCTTGATAGAAATCATCAGCAGTGTAGATCCTTCAAGTGTATAAGCTGAATAAACCCTTGAGGGCTAGCCTGGACAGTCTTGTGTTCGACTCAAAATCGTTCAACTCAGGTTCGAGTTCAAGTTGGGGCTCTAATAAGAATGTAATAGCTGCACAGTACTTCCGTAGTTTTCAATGATATTGAAGTTCACCTAGCATAATGAATCAAATTGCAACGTATTGCTTATTGGTAGTGAACATCATTAGACAGAGGCAAATAAGTTGCTGTTAATTTGAGACCCGGTCCTTTTCCGGTGTTCTGCTTGCGTCATCTTATAGCTTATATACCGGATAGCAAACTCCACTGCAGATGGGCAGTACCGACGTTGAATATCCATTTCCAAGGGGAATTTGAAAATTTCTGGGAGAAAGATGCTTCGAATCCGCTCAAGTGATGGAATTATCACATGAAAACATTAGTTGGCTCAGTTCAGTTAATAAAGTTCTATCTTTGTGGTCCGGTAGTGTCAATCACTTTCGCTGACTGACTAGTTGATGCTCGAACCAGAAGATTAAATTATGGAGGATACAGTTTTTGAAATAGCTCTTTTATTTGGATCGAGGATCGTGTCAACCTGCCCAGATTTGTAGCAGAAACGGGGTTCGTTTTTCTATGCCAATATGCAGGAATGAGTACAATGCATTCTTTTTACATAGTTAGTAACAGTTTATTCTGACTTCAGTCACCATCATCATCATCACCATCATCATCATCATCATCACCCTCATCATCGTTCTCATTCTCATCTTCTTCACTAGCCTCATATGCTTCAGATCCCAATTCCTTTAGTCTTTGCTTTTCCAAGTAGTCGTCTCTTGTTTGTTGAAGCACTTGAGTTAAGGTGCAAACCGGGCAAAATAGTGCTACACAACAATCTCCACAGAGACTTCCAGGAATGTCGCGTCGAACTCGAAATCTTCGACGTAGACATCCAATCACGCCAAACCAACAGACCAGGGCAGCATACATGGCACAATATCCTCCGCAATATGAGAACGGTCGGCGACACCCACCTTCCTGCACCAGTTCTTCAAAAGCGCACGGAGTACAAAGAGTAATGAATAAAAGCGTACCACATCCGGATGCATTTAGACAAGCATCGAAGAAACCGTGCGTGAATTTTTTAGTTTTCGGAGGCCAGTTTGCCAGGGGATTGGGTTTATCTTTTTTCTTGAAAAGAAACATGCGATCGTTTACCGGATGACCTTGACATTTTTGGCGTACTCGTCTTGTGACTTATTACTTTCAAATTGTGGACATCGATACGTCCTTCGAACACCTGATCGTGTTATACGCTATTCTAAACCAGCGGCGTGCTGCGTGACGTTTTGCAGCCAGCTTGAAGCGATTACTTACGGTGATAGCCTACTTTGTCCTGATACATCTATGGTTGCATGTGTAGTACAACTGCCGATATTATAATTCCAGTTTGTGTTCCTTTACTTATTGTTCGCAGATTTTCAGTGGAACCAGTTTCGGCTCAATACATCAAAGTTTCTTTAGAGCATATCAAACTTCCACAAGATTTTATCCACTGGAAACGGTCGAACTTGGTGCAGTGCTGACTTCCGTAGGTGATGGTGATGGAATTTCGATTCAGTGCATACGTTCAGTTTCATGTTCAGGTAACCCAATCAGCTCAGTAATTGCCGGAACTACATGGATGATGAAGTTCTAGTGCTCCCTCATTATAACTTCCGCACTGATTTTGGCAAGTTTCAAAAAGTTCAACAACACTTTCATCAAAAAAGAGATCATGGACATTATTAGCGAAAGCCAGGAACATCCCCAATGATCAGAATTATTGAAGAATCAGAGATTATGTTCATACACTGAGCATGGTTCCAACGTCTCGTGCTACTCTGAGTAATAACCGGATTCAACTTTCGGACCACTATTTAATCCGCGACTTGTGGTCCATGCAGAACATATCATGCCTTCAGATAAAGCAGAACCCCTCTCTCAGGGACACTCAAGTTGGATACCATCCTAACCCCAAACACAGAGTTTTTCCATTTTTATAGCTACTGGTGGGGTATCGAAAAGTGTCCCAATCGGGGGAGGGTCCCTTATTGAGAGGTTTTACTCTAAACTCATTTGCAGTCTTCGAATGTTATCGTAAGCTACTCACTCGTAGGAATACAGACAAGAAGGTAATAAAACAAGAAAAGGTGAAAACTACCTGATACAGAATGAACTTGACTAGTACACCTGGCCATTAGGAGCTTGTATGGTCTGCTAATTTGGTATTCGAAATGGTGAGGAACGCTCGGAGATATGATAGCATGTTGCGACCGATGAGGTTACAGTGGTAAACCAATGGATTCACCTACTTACTTCTATCATTTGTCGTTTCTTATGGAGTATTTGCATTCCTTTTAGCTGCTGGTTTCCAAGCTAGTGTAGTGACCTCGATCGTTTTGAGAAAATGACTATTTCCTGGACACCATTTTGGATCTACTTTCTTCACGATCTTTTCTGACGGTTGACATCGACCTCATTGTGTTCTCTGGTTGCGTACGTTTTACTGGATTGACTTTTCCGAGGTTTCCGTCGACCTCGTTTAAAATCACTTTCACTTTCGTTCGTTCGCCGATTGTGCACGCTCGCGGTTTGCTTTCTGCATAGCCGTGGCGTTTCATTTCGTTTTCCGTTCGGTGTATATCTCGTATCGGTACTGTTTTGTGCCACGATATAAAGAATACACCTTGCATCTGTAAACCGACTCGCGTCTTCTCTATTCGTCCGATAGAGGGGATATCGTTGGTATTTCGCTGCTAGACCCAATAGGAGACACGTTCACCAGCCGCTCTCGAACGTCTTCTATACTAGAATGTTGCTAAACGAAAGCAAACAGAACCACCACAGTTGTTATGTGGTTAGTGGTTTGTGAAACCGCACTGAGCTCTTTTCGTCATTTTCTTCCTTGCTCTTAAAAATCAGAACCAGTTCAAGTCGTTAGTAGGTTGTAGTTTTTCAATGTCTCCTACACATATATTGTATTCTTCAAGCGTACAATAGGTTTGAGATGCGTTGATTAATCGAGATTTGAATGAGTGTACTGATTTGTGGTTACGAGCTTATCAGTTAGTCAGTCTGTTTATTCAACCACTAGCCTCGCACTTCTGTGCTACGTTTCCGATTGTTACCTTCCAGTATCGTCGGGTAAAGGGCAAAAAGAATAGAAATATAGAGTGAAAATATCCAAAATGATCGAAAATGAGAAAGACGAAGAAAGAGTCCGAAAACAACTACACCACTGGCCGCGACACCGATTCATATCATTTAATTTGTATTGGTTGCTGATCGCTGAGCTTGACGTTACAATCGTATTGCTACATAGTGATCTCAATCGTGCTGACAAAATGACCGTTTCCTGGACACCATTTTGGATTTATTTTCTTTACAATCTTTTTTGACGCTTAACTTAGACCTTGCCGTTTTGTTCGGTTGCGTATGTTTAACTGAACTGACATTTGCGAGGTTTCCGTCGACCTTGTTTTGGAATCTTTTTCACTTCCGGTTCGTAGCCGACTGTACACCCTCGCAGTTCGCCTTCTGCCTCGCCGTTGCTTTCGTTTGCATTCCGTGTATTTCTCCTATCGGTACTGTTTCATTGCCACGATATATATGATACAATTTCGCATCTGCCCATTGACTCGCGTTTTCTCTATTCGTTTGATAGAGGAAATTTCGGTGATATTTAGTTGTGAGACTGGATAGAAGACACATTCATACACCGCATCCCAACTTCTTTCATAGACATCCTGAGAGAGGGTATTGATTGTGGTGTGTGCCTTTTCAATATCTCAGCTGGTAATAATGACAAGTGTGTCATCCACGTATCCAAAGTTTCTGCTTAATCATTAGTATTGCGATGCTTCTAAGAGCTTGCATTACAGATTCTGCATGAAATCCAGATATGGGTGATCCCATTGGTGTTCCTTACATTTGTCTGTAAATTTGTCCGTCAAATTTGAAGCATTTGCATAAGATCAATTCCAGTTGTTCACAAACTGTTTGTTTCCAACGATCCAAATTCCGAGCTCAGCGATCACCAACCGATACAAACCATCAGCTTGAGCTAAAAAGAACACCAATATTCAAAATCTCTGGAAACATACCACTTAATGTTTCGAAACATTTGGTACGTGGGTCGCGTGGACCTAAAAGGTGGGAGTTTAACAAGCTCTACTTGGCCAAGTCCACTGGTCAAGGCTTTCGAAAGTAGTGCACGCAATGTATAGCCAATTCACAGTTTTAAGTTAGTTAAATTTTGATTGGAAAATCTCAGACAAAATAAAGAATACGCAACAAAACAAAACAGCTTAAAACTGCGTAAGAAATTGAGTGATTCTGTGCACATTTACCAAACGAATACACTTTGGTCAAACGTGAAATTTACCACGAGACGGTCCAAACTGCAGTCGGATAAGTGCAGCGATTTTATCTGGCTGAAAGACTGGGTACAATTTATTACCCGAAATTTGTAACTAATCTGGTCGGCTTGAATTTGTTTGACGGCAGAGGATCTTGCTCGTTGTTTGCCGTGGTAATACGAAGAACTGGTCCCTTCAAAATTCCCAAATTGCAGGTTCACGTATTTTATTCTTTCTCGTGAAACACTTCAAGGACTCTTGCCACTGTAAGTCCTTCTTTAAGCCCCTGTTTTAACAAGCAAATAAAAGTTCTTTTTGACATATTTTGAGCTTTGAGGAATTTAACTAATCATGGAACAGATAACTCCTATCGAAGTTAATATTTCTGACCTGAATTTTCAATTTTACTTCTGACTCTGTTATTTATTAAATTTATACGTGCAGCAAATTTTCTGTCTGTTACCAGCTGCTTTACTAGTCTGCATTTCCATCAAATAGTCGTTTGGGCTCAAAGTATGATCCTCGAGCACCTGTTTTCATGAACTTAACTTTCACGGTGGCTACGTGTGTAAATCGTAGATGGCGTTCGTTTAGGATTTTCATCACGTACAATACCATCTGCGTTCGTTATCCCATACTTTCGACCCATCAATTTACTGAGCTTGCACTGGAATACATCCGTATTTTCAACGGAGGTCCGAAGTCATAAATGTATTACAAAATATTGCATCTGGTTAGCAAATCGTAGATGAATCACTGCACTGCGCAAACACTGAATAATAATGAAAATTCTCGTCGGGGTTGAGTAATAAACGTAATCTCTTATATGGTTCGGTATTTATTTATATCGTTTTCATTTCGTCGAGGAGGAATCTTACTCCCGCGTACAGAACCGCTCTTTATTAAACAAAACCCATTTAAAATCAACTAACCTGGGGGCTACTGAAAGGGACCAAATCTATTCCTGCTGTGCAGTGATAAGCAGATTACATGTGAATTCATTTTGCAGTTTTGGTTTCCAGTTAAAAATGCGGCCAATCGAGCAGTTAGCTGTTGGGATAAATTCTTCCTAAATGCAGGATAAGGTATTCTTGCTTCCGAACTGCAAGTACTACTTCGGCAAATTATTTCTCAGACGGTTTCAAGATCTGAACATAAAAGTTCATTTTTTGAACATAAATTACCTGTAACTGAACCACTGTCCAGTGAATGAGTTACTCGTAGAATACGAACCAGAAACCCGAATCGAATAAGGCGAATGGGTGAACTACGTATACTTCAGAGAGCAATCATTGGAACTACAAGCAGCATACCGCAATTTATAGGGCATTCCAGTCACAAAGGTCCGGGAATATACCTCAAATCGTCGGACGGGTCTGTCGACGAACGTATGCCGAGCAATACGGGACCGAGTTGTAGCGGTTGCCATCTTCGTTCATACTTTTACCACATTTATTGTTTAACTGAACGCTGACTGCCAAGCGCGGTTGCCATTTGACCGTTGCTCTTGCGCACGCTCTCACGCAAGCTCCCAAGTACACGCTAACCACTATCTCCCCCAATCGCCTTCTCGTTCTCACGGGTCGTGGAGAATACTGTTCTGGTTAACATATTCGTACAGTGCCGAGCATTAGAGTAACGTGCAGGTGGTCCACGCAGCACAAAGGACCGAATCACGCGTTAACTAAGGAAACCGCAAAGTAAGGTCTAACCAACCTTACAGAGTCATCGGAATACGGTGAAATCCGTGTTTTACAGGAAAAACAATTGACCTATCAGGGAAAGAGTGGTAAGCGTACGTGAGATGGAGGGACAGGTTAGACCATGAAACTGGATCAGACAAGGACCTAAAGAATCACGCGCTTGACTTAGACCCTCACGCAGACACGGCGTGATCTCCATCAAGGAGGGAAAGTACAAAGGTCATTCATGCGGTGCGAGTGAGAAAGCGAATAAAGAACGGATGCAAGCATCACACACAAGGTCGAGCACCTATGACGCACAAGACTTGAAGGTCGTGGGCCCTTGGATTGACCGCAACGGAAAATCGGTCTACTGTAAAAGTGCACACGTAGGAGGACGGTAGGTGAACCGAAGCAAAGTGATCGGTTCACCTTGTGAAAGGAAGGGAAGGCGTGTAGGTTGGGTTGGTTGGAAAGGAACGGGCAACGAGCTGATTAGAGTCACGTGAATGAGAAAAGGAAACTGCGTGGGAATTTCACACAAAGTACTGATTTACCGTTGCATTACCCATGCAAATCATCATCTCAGTTACCACTCCAATTAGAAAATGTGATAGGAAAGTTACTTCCAGAAAGTTCCAATAGGGAGATAAACATAAACAATACAATCACTACACGCCGGATAGCGTCGAACTTTCCCGTTTAAAGGATCAACTCCATAACGCTGCAATCCTTACAACAAACTTCTAGGTGTTTCTTGAGCTTGCCTTCGAGTGACCCACGAATGAGACAATAAAGGGTACGCTCAAGTGACTGCCGATTAAAGCAGTAGATTGGATTTGAATGTTATTCACAAAACGGTTTGCCAGTTGGTAGTAAGTAATACATAGACAGATGGACGGGGGTCTTCGGAGACATGCAAATGGTCTGGCAGTTATTGTGACATTCAGGTTTGCGAACCCGGTGGGCTCTTCCAAGAGGAGCATCCATTTTCACTCGATGAGTAGGTAAAATAATACTGAAATCTGTCTAATCTCAGTATTGAAAACTGTTAACCTTTCTCTTATTTGTACGGTTTTCTTGGAAAACCTCGAACAAACCACGAAATAATACGTCTTGATTGTGCGTATTTACCACCGAAAGAAGTCGACCATTTGGTAGCCCATCCTTCTTGGGACAATAAACTTGACGTCTTTCTTGAAAAGTGCTACAGATACTCAAGGAAATTCACAAGAAATATAAAATCATGGCTTCCGTGCAAAATGGTGAGATAAAAAAAAGGTTTTGAAATTGGCAAAGCTACCAGGTGTTGCCGTACAGCATGGCTTTTTTCTCCATTGGAAGGCCACGCTCTTGTGATCTACCGGTAATATAATTCGATTTATGCCTTGCAGACGTATCTGAGACAATTATTTTACCGTGTATTTGGTTTTCATTTAGTTTTACTTCTCTAGTTGTACATAAGATATATTCACCGTAGTGATATTTCAAAATAACAATATATTTGTATTCTCTCGTTTAAGTAAGTATATTAAGCTATGGAACTAACAGTGATAATATTTAAAATTGCATAGCCAAGGTGAGTGGTTCACAACTTAACGCCATGCTCAGTCATCATAATCTACAGTAAACGAACTTAACCCTTGGTTAAGTTTTTAACGTCTAACGTTTTATAATATATTCAAGAACTACCTCCCTCTGACAGTTTGACATAGCCCTGGTAAACAAACCCATTTCTGAATGTCTAGTATGCCTTTGTATCTGGAAGATAGGAGGAAAATTTCCCAGGAAACTCACGACTGGTTTCGCTGTTTTTGCCGCTAATCAGGTATGCTTACCCGTTAAAAATCGGCTGCATCCATTTTCCAGTTCATCATTATTTGTAGGTCTGAACATGTATTAAAGTATGCTCAGTGGTAATGCCTGAGAAATATACGATTACTAGTATGTGGGTTTTAAGTGGTCTCGAATGGACAGTGGTACGGATTTTTCTATAACCTTCGCGATAGTGCATGTAAGACACGGCGGACGACAGACAACGAAATCTTTTCCTAAGCTTGCTTTGTGCAATGGGTGAACAGCCCAATTATTTGGCAAACATCCCTTTCGAAGCGATAAGTTGAACTCTGCAGTGGCTTGGAGGTGAGTGAGTATGAATATGAAGATTCACTAATAATAGTTATTGTAGATAAACTTAAATATTTAGCACCTCCCTCCAGGCAATTCTTACGTTTCTCGATAAAACGAGTCTGTCTGTTATTTGCCCGCTCACTGAAATGAGCACTTTTGATCACTGTTCTCGCAGAAGATTGACACCCACTAACCAGCTTTATTTCCAGTGTCGTCCCAACATTAGGACGTGATCGAAAAACTGCAGTATCGTAATACACACTTTTGTCCACCTATCTTTGTAACCTATACTGTATTTTGCCACCGTTTGGAGTTTTGTCTTGTTCTTCTTCCCGTAGGCCATTCTCGGGATGATTACAGTGACCATTGTGTACCTAGTTCAATAACTTCGGTACCAGAATAAATCAAGTCTATTAAGCATAAGTTAGAAAATACTTGATGGCATTCGATTTTTCTCAGCATATCCATTGACTGAAAGTTAGGACACGAAAGCTGTTGCTGCCAAAATGTGAGTCCCCCGCAAATGAGGCATTCTTTCACACTGAAGGCATTCTCGCGCCTCCAGCGCCTATTCCAATTTGTCCATTTAGGCGTAACAAAGTATCTTAATTCCCAGGATTTGATGAGTGACCAAAGTTACATGGAGATTCGTATTCAGTGGTGCGCGAATGTCAGAAAAAGAACATAACAAAGCAGTGAGCAAAAAACAGCTTGGCGAGCCAACTCGTTTTCATTTATTCGCTCTCATATCAATACATAATAGTAAATATAACCGAAAACAACAAAGGAAAATGATCATGCAAATCCATCTGTGCACTTGCATGTGTGTGTGTAAAATTGATCACAGTGAAGAATCTTCGGGTATTTGCACACAGCTATCCCGAAAGGTTCATTGATAAAATGGTGCTACGGTATGCAGATAGGCCAAAACAGATAGTAGCTGAAAAGAAGCTCGTACATGTCAGTTTATTATTTAACAGAGATACGGCAGCTGAAACTATTCAACGAAGACTGACAGTAGCAGTCAGTGAAACGTTCCAAGCTGCATAAATACAAGTTACGTTCAAGCCCAAACCGATCGTGTTTTTGTCTGAAGGATAGAGTGCCAGGTTTTGCAGCATTTGTCTGTGTTTGTTCATTCACCTGTTTTTGTGGGACTAGGTATGATCGCTGCACGACCAGGCAATTGTCCGAGCGTGTTCGTGAATACCACCTTGCTTGGTTGAACACTGGAACAACTAAGACAATTACGGGTTTGAATCGACCGATTTAGACTTCCATATGGTGCAATGGGTATTTTTCAGGCGACTACGAGTGCTGTCTGTTCACAACTTGTTCAATCAAAACATTTAGCGGAGGTTATAAAAGCTCTTTGCACCATTCACAACTTTCGGGGCAAGTGATCAAGAATAGCCGAAGCCGTGAGTATCCGTCCCTGCAATACTCCTCTGAGAGCTCAGAAACAATTCGTGCAAGCACTTAAGCTTCAATGGCACACTTCTTATTCCCGCAAACGTGTGCAATCACTCGAACATTCTTCACTGTGATCCATTTCACACGCACACTTGCACGTGCACAGAGGGATTTGGATGATTATTCCCCTTCGTTTTTTTGAGTCACATTTATCGTTGTGTAGGTATGAGTACGAATAACTGAATACGAGCCAGTTGGCCACGCCGTATTGTTCTCAAAGTGTTCTGTGGGATTTTTCGTGTGGTACTAAACATCTACGTTACTTTATAGGAAATATATATGCGTATACTTGACAAGAGAGAGCTACCGATATACCGCTGAGTTAAAATGCAACTAAGTTATCACCATAAGAAGTTGTAGCGGTTGCCATCTTCGTTCATACTTTTACCACATTTATTGTTCAACTGAACGCTGACTGCCAAGCGCGGTTGCCATTTGACCGTTGCTCTTGTGCACGCTCTCACGCACGCTCCCAAATACACGCTAACCACTGTCTCTCCCAATCGCCTTCTCGTTCTCACGGGTCGTGGAGAATACTGTTCTGGTTAACATATTTGTGCAGTGTCGCACATTAGATTAACGTGCAGGTGGTCCACGCAGTACGAAGGACCGAAGCACGCGTTAACTAAGGAAACCGCGAAGTAAGGTCTAATCAACCTTACAATTGGTGAGCCCGATGTGATCCTCACGTCACGTGAGTTTCTTTGTTTTCTACCGTTGAAGGTCCCGTCTGCGTACGTTTTTGTGTTTTATTGTTTCCCTATCTGTTGATTTTTTTGGTCGGTTTACCAAATATTTTTTTTTGTCCAAACATATTTTTGGTGTCTAGTTCGTCGTGATTTTTGTTCTTTTCTTGCGAAGGTTATAGTGCCCATTGATCGTTGGTTTCTTTTCCCGTTTGTGTTCGATAAAGCAATCGCTATGTCTACTGAACGGAAACCCTGCTCAGACCCCACCGTTGAGGCGATCACGCTGCACATACCGGCATTCACACCTGCTGATCCAGAACTCTGGTTCACGCTGGTCGAGTTAGAATTCGAAAACTGCCGTATAACCAGCGACGCCAGCCGTTTCAGGTGGGTAGCAGGCCGCCTCCCGCCAGAGTTCACAATGCAAGTAAGGGACGTAATAATCTCTTCCCGAAGCTATGAGGCTTTAAAGGAGGCTGTCATTGCCCGCACGACCCCAACGCAAGACCAACGTATGCAACAACTTCAAAACGTTGAGCTTGGAAGTAGGAAGCCCTCCGAACTGCTGCGTGAGATGCAGCGCTTGAGAGGACCGACAATAGGCGAGGACCCACTCTTAAGGGAACTTTGGCTGCAGCGTTTGCCGCATAACATTCCAGTTTTACTAAGTGCCACGCGCAAATGCTCGCTAGAGGAAACTGCAGCGATAGCTGATGACATTATGTCACGATACAACCCCGCTGTAGCTGGAGTAACCAGGCCCTCCGTTGCAACGGTGCCTGCCTTGCCAACATCTAACGAACTCGCGTCAGTTTTGTCTAGAATTGACGCGAGCCTGCAACGCCTAGCAGTTAGAAGTGGGTCACAGGAGCGACACCGCGCACGCTCAACTAGGCTCCATAGTCCGTCATTGCGACCACGTTTTGTCGGTTCTTCAAAAGAAGGGTATTGTAAATACCACAGTCGCTCCGGCGAGGGAGCCAAACGATGCGAACCAGGGTGTACGTTTCCCGGTGCTCATCAGGGAAACTAAACCCCCGGCCCGTGGTGGCGACCCACGAAGCCGGGTATCACACCAATAGTCGTCTTTTGAACGTAAGGGACATTATTTCAAATAACCTATTCCTTGTAGATACCGGTGCCGAAGTGAGCGTCCTCCCCCGAGCGAAAGACGACAATAGCACACCGCAGGCCCAAACACTACGCGCTGCCAATGGCACGGCCATCCCAACGTTTGGCCAGCGATCGCTCACCTTAAACTTGGGTTTAAAGCGTAATTTTCGTTGGGTATTCATCATCGCCGACGTCCCGTACCCAATTCTAGGCATTGACTTCCTGCAGCACTTTGACTTGTTAGTTGATGCACGGCGCCGCAGAGTGGTGGATTGTCAGACCACTCTCGCTGTTGCGGGTCATAATTTGCGAGTGAATCACGTCACGCCCTTTTACGTTCAACCACCGGCACACCAACCTTATGGCAAACTCATCGCCGCCTACCCGGCCATGTTTCGGCAGGCCGGGGCTCTCCCAGCAGTGACGACCAGTGTCACTCACCATATCGATACCAAAGGACCCCCAGTGTTCAGTAGGCCGCATCAGTTAGCACCAGACAAGCTTCGTGTTGCACAGGCCGAATTCGAACATATGCTAGAACTGGGTATAACACGCCCTTCTAGTAGCCCTTGGGCTTCCCCCCTTCATATGGTTCCTAACCCTAGTGGTGACTGGTGACCCTGTGGTGATTACGGAGCGCTTAACAAAGTCACCGTCCCGGACCGATATCCAATTCACCATATACAGGATCTTACTTCGTCTTTATCAGGTTGCTCTGTCTTCAACCGTATCGATTTGGTTCGGGCGTACAACCAGATCCCGGTAGCAGAGGCCGATATCCCTAAAACTTCCGTCACTACACCTTTCGGGCTGTTCGAGTTTCTGCGAATGCCGTTTGGACCCAGCAATGCAGCCCAGACCTTTCAACGGTTCATGCACGAAGCAACTCGTGGTTTGGAAAATGTCCACGCATACCTGGATGATATTTTGGTGGCGAGTTCTTCAGAGCAAGAGCACGCTACACACTTACGAGCACTTTTCGAACGCCTTAGCCAGCACGGCGTTACGATCAATATCGCGAAATGCGAATTAGGCCGGTCTGATATCACTTTCATAGGACGTTCTATTTCATCCTCGGGTATTCGCCCTCTGTCAGATAAAGTTTCCGCTATTCGCGACTACCCTGAACCTCAATCTTTTCGCCAGTTGCGTCAGTTTGCCGGCCTGGTGAATTTCTACCGCCGATTTATTCCTCACTGTGCGGAAATGATGCAACCCCTCACCGACCTGTTGCGCGGAGGTAAGCGGAAGTTCGTGTTTCCCGACACGGCACAAGCCGCATTCGCCTTGGTCAAAGATGCTGTCGCCGACACAGCACTCCTGACACACCCCGACCCTTTGGCTCCTATTTCGGTAGTGACGGATGCCTCGGACACAACGGTTGGAGCAGTACTGCAACAGTTCGTAGATGACCCTTGGCAACCTTTGGCATTCTTCTCCAAGCGCCTACAACCCGCGGAATCAAGGTACAGCACGTTCGGTAGAGAGTTATTAGCCATCTACTTGGGAATCCGTCATTTTCGACATGCACTCGAAGGCCGTTCGTTCACGGTGTTTACAGACCACAAGCCTTTGGTTTACGCACTGAAGTCAGCTTCGGATCGACACTCACCACGCTAGATTCGCCACTTAGACTTTGTCTCACAGTTTACTGTGGACATACGACACATCTCTGGGGTACTTAATCCCGTCGCAGACGCCTTATCGCGAGTATATCAACTAAGTCTGTCACAAACGCCTAACATCAACTTGGACGCAATGGCACAGGCTCAAACTATGGACCCTGACATCGAACAACTTCGACAAAACGGTTCTTTGAGTTTAACCCCAGTGCCTATCCCAGCTTCCCAGAATACCATCGTGTGCGATGTGCCGCAAGGTCGCTCTTGGCCAGTAGCTCCTGCTGCCCACCGTTATCCTACGTTCCTGACACTCCATAATCTGGCTCATCCGGGTGTGACTGCTTCGGTGAAACTGATAACCGAGCGTTTTATTTGGCACACTGTCAAACGAGATGTCCGTCAATGGGCTCGTGCTTGTCTGCAGTGTCAACGTGTTAAGACCCATAGGCACACTAAGGCGGCGTTAGCCAGGTTCCCAGAACCTGAAACACGTTTTCATCATGTGCACGTCGACCTCGTAGGACCACTCCCACCTTCGCTTGGGTACGTTTACATACTCACATGCGTGGATCGTTTTACTCGCTGGCCGCAGGCCATCCCCATCCCTCGTCCCACCTCGGAAGAGGCCGCGAAAGCTTTTCTGACCGGTTGGGTTAGTCATTTCGGTTTCCCGGCAATAGTGACCACCAATCGCGGTCCACACTTTGACGGCGCTTTCGGCAGCCTACTCGCTACGCTCGGCTGTCAACACGTTAAGACGACAGCTTACCACCCTCAGGCCAATGGTATGGTTCAGCGTTTCCACCGGCAATTAAAAGCCGCCCTTCGAGCAAACGGTAACCCCCTTTGGAGTGAAACACCACCATTAGCACTCTTATCAGGAGCACGTTCGTTTGCTCTTTTTCATGGCAAATTGTCACAATGATACGATGCTAAATTAAAAAAATATTTTACACGGCACACCGGAACAAATATGGTCAATACGGATATCGAATATTACTGTTTTGTTGTGTGATGTGGATCGACGTTGGTTTGTGGGATGAGAGGATGGTAATTGGGTCAGAGAACGACGTGGAATACCATTTATCGATATCTGTTCTGATCGTAATGTAATTATCGTTATGGTGACTGAAGAGGTGGCAATAACATGAAGCAAGAACCGTGATGAAGCGGTTGTGGCAACAAGGCTACAGGCGACTCAAACCCAAGGGTCTGAACTCGCAATGACGAGAAAGCTTACAAGGATTGGTGATGAGATGAACGAGACGATTGGAAATAGTAAGTGTTGACAGCCTGCTGATTGAAACTTGGCCGTGTGGAACTGCATCATCTACCAGTGTGGATCAAGAACCGGGTGGTAAACTGGTACACGAAGAATCGTAAAGATGAACCTATCAAAAATCAAACTAATTACAGGTGGAGAGGTCTGTTAATTCAAGCCAAGGGAAATTCGGAACGATCGAATGTGAGGACGAAGGAAATGCATTTCATTAGGAACCGATTGGGGGACTATCAGAAGGGGCTGGAAAAGACGAGACTGGAAACAGACCGAATTGGTCAACATCGATCCTCGTATTGAGTGGGTGGTTGTTCTTTTAGGTCTAGACAGCATGAGGCAAAAATGAAATGTCAACCCAGAGGAAGAGTGCGAAAAGGGAAAACGGAAAAATAAAATGCAGTAGACCGTCAGAAGTAATAAACGTGCATGCCTCTGTACTGGAAATACAAATGAGTCAAGAGAGAGAGAGAGGACAGAAGAGGGGTAAGGAACAAGTGGCTATGTACAGCGTAAGTCTCAGTTGAAGAAGATGGAGTAGGATTATACACATGATCTTTCATCACAGAAATCAGCAGATCCATGTGATCCAAAATCCACTCGGAAATTAAAGATACACGCAAATCACACCAAAGGCAGAATGCGAGCGTTATCACACCAATGTCTATGGTGTTGCACAAGAAGGCGGTAATGAAGAATGGGCCCATTTGACTAGTTAGGCAAACAGGCAAATCGGTAGACGAACGGAGGAAAGCAGATTTGCAAAACAATACCACAAGCTGTAAAATATATGGGGCCAAGCCTCTGGGGTTCCGTGGGACAATTATATCTTGTATTAGCAAGCACGTTCAATCCGAAGTGTCATCAAGTCGCACGAGGCCACATGCATTCAGTTTTACACGTGTATATGTGGCGAAGTCAACGATAGCTGGTTGAATGATATTCGACAGATCTGAAGGACCTACTTGCTCGGTGCGTAACTCAAGTTAAAAGTATTTTCCATCGCCTGCGTAGTACCCTTAGGGAGGATTTACACACAACTCCGGCTGTACTAGTATATGGCTGTACACTTCGTCTGCCTGGAGAGTTGGTAGCCCCCTCACCAACCGTGACTTTCGACTACGGTGACTATGCTCAGCACCTTACGCAGCACATGCGAGTGCTCAAGGCCAGTCCGCCGCGTGAACAACAGTCTACAAGTTATGTCCCAACTGCGTTAGGAACCGCTACTCACGTATTCCTTCGCGTCGATGGCGTTCGATCACCACTACAAGCGCCATACACTGGCCCGTTTCGGGTGATAAAACGTAGGGCAAAAACATTTGTCATAGATATCAACGGACGACACGACACCGTATCTATCGACCGTCTCAAGCCTGCCGTAATTGAGTGCAAGCCGCTCGGCCAATTTACACCTACTCAAGCCGCTCAGTCACCTGCATCGAGCGACTTACCAATCGAACCACCCCCAATTACGCCTAGTGAGGACTCGGCAGCTAGTCCATCAGATTCTCCAACCGTACCCGCAACGCGAAATAGACGTCGCGGTCGCCAACTACGAAATCCCGTCCGCTTCGCCGATTTCGTGACGACATTTACAACCGACTGTTAGCAATAAGTTGGGAAGCTCACCATGGTTTTACCAAACAACAGACCCGTGAATTTACAGTCGGTAGTTATGATTTCATTTTCTTCTGGTCTCCTAGCCACTCCAACAACACCGAATATCGTTTGTGTGTTGTTATTACGGTCCAACATCCGCCGGCGCCCTCAGGCGCTATTTTGTTCCAGTTTACCTTGCCCTCTCTCAGACGGATCTACACAGTCACATTGGCTTCATCCGTAGCCTGGCTGACTCCCGTGCACGTTCAAGGAGCCAACCGCTCACTGGACAACGGGACGATTGGTCAGCCTGGCACTGAAGACGGCAACTGGACGCCTTTTTGGGTGGACCTGACGAGGCATTTTCCGGCTTGCATTCGTACGAGACCCGTGGGTGCCAAAACATAGTTGGACCTACGCACCTCGGATCTCGAGAGTGCAGACACCGGTAAACCCATCAGCAGTCGTTCGACGTCACCAACAATATAACGGACAAGCTATGAGGAGTTCCTGGACAACCAATAATTCTGGCTTACCATCACGATCGAAGCCCAACACCGTCGGACTTCTAGGAGGAGGCCCCTGTAGCGGTTGCCATCTTCGTTCATACTTTTACCACATTTATTGTTTAACTGAACGCTGACTGCCAAGCGCGGTTGCCATTTGACCGTTGCTCTTGCGCACGCTCTCACGCAAGCTCCCAAGTACACGCTAACCACTATCTCTCCCAATCGCCTTCTCGTTCTCACGGGTCGTGGAGAATACTGTTCTGGTTAACATATTTGTGCAGTGTCGCACATTAGATTAACGTGCAGGTGGTCCACGCAGTACGAAGGACCGAAGCACGCGTTAACTAAGGAAACCGCGAAGTAAGGTCTCATCAACCTTACAAAGTGAATCATTTTTCACCGCAGAAAAAATGGACAGAGTAGCCTGCCAATAGATAAAAAACAAACCTTTATGGCACTGCCTGATCAATACATGCATACCGAGGAATAATGGAGGGAGTTTAAGTGAACCCAGGGATGGATTTTAATGTGCTCGGCGAATTTGAAAGCCAAGGACAAAAGGAGGATCCGGCAGAGCAAAGTGGAGTAGGTCGGGACCTGGGAGTTTCACGTGAGGGAGGCTGAAAATCGGCATGGGAAACTATGGCAACTGGAAAAGACAAAGAAAAAAAGAAAAACTAATGGAAGGGAGGCGGAAAAATTAACTGAGTTGTTTGGCTAGGGATTGAGTAGCCGTGAACTGTGTCTCATTGCACTAAACGGAAGGTGCCTATTTGTAAACAGGGAGCAACCGATGCAAGACTTATAGAGTAAGTCAGACGGCAACAATGGTGCTGAAGGATCGAGATACCGTAAGGGTGAGGCACAGATAAAGACGAAACGGACGCATATCGTGAGGGGCGGCGGCATGGTGGCAAGAGAACTGACCGGCAAAGAACTGGAGGAAGCAGATAAAACATGTGGATATATGTATGTAAATGTATATATATATATATATATATATATATATATATATATATATATACATATATATATATATATATACATATATATATATATATATATATATATATATGAGCGGGGACGAATGGCAGTGAAGGGATATAACACGGAAGTAGCAGTGCTAGGAAGAGATGGGTGGGGTCAGCTCAAATGGTACAGAACTGCCTTGGATAAATTCTGATGAATTTGTTTATGGCAGGTGAACACAGGGGATCCACAGAGAAAGAGGAACGATCGTTTCTCCCTCTCAATTCGACTTTGGAAGCACGGAAGTGATGACTGTGAGCATAGGTGGATAAACGAGAAAATACGAAGGCGAGGATCGACTAAAACAGGTAAGGGGGAGTCCAAAAATCTGATTATTACAGGCGTGGCTTGTGGTGACGGTCAAAAATGGGGAAGCGGTAATAAATGAAATTACATTAAGTAGCAAGAAGATGGCCGTGAAAATGGCTGGAGAAAGCAGAGCGAATGGAGTTACAGTGTTTGAAGTAGTGTGAAATATCAATGGAGAAAGGTAACTTGGAGGTTAGACGAACTGTGCTGCAAAGGTGCAGCAGCTGTAACAGTGAATAACACAGCAGAGAAAGAGGAAGTAGAAGATCAGAAAGTCAAGTAACGGCAGATCACACGGTACAAAACTGTCCGTGAAAACGATGACGTACCGATGAATTTCCGTTAGTTAGAACGCGGAGAAGCAGAACAGCCTGGAAGTCACACTGAATATTCCGGTGGCGGGCAATATACGGAGCAGATTAGAACACAGACAGAAGAAATCAGGTAAGAAATGACCAATCAGATCGTTTTACTGCAGATGACACAGGAGGAAGACTTGGAAGAGAAGAGGAAGAAAATTACCCGGACAGGAAAACCTGTGATGGAACAAAAAGCACGAGAATTGTGTGTGCGTCGGAGTTGGTGTAATGGAATTGGAGAGCAGCCCGCCTGCCGGCGATTGCTCAAGTGCATTGAACCAGAAGTTGCATGGCGGTTCAATGCCTAAAAGGACGATCCACTGGAGAAATGCGGAGACAAACATGGAAAACATGGTGGCTGTGAAAAGACAATAAATGTGGTAGTAAGAAATGCGAGGGTTGGAACGACAACTTCCTATATAGCGACTGGTAATGGGTACGGATGTGTCTGTTGCTTAACGGTGGGAGGTATAAGGTGTAAGGACAAAAAATGATATGGCAAAATGGTAGCTGGTGAGGTATTCGATCAATGAGCTTTATGAGTATATTGAGGTACCAGGCGGATAGGGATTAAGAGCCGACAAGGGCGAAGTGAGTGGGAGAGGAAATATTGCGGGCTTGGGCAGAGTAAAATGGATGAGGTGAGAGTGATATCGTGCAGTGAGAGCTATCTTGATGAAAAATAATTAGAACAAGGACAGAATTGGTAGGTGTGCATGCAGAGATAGAAAGACGCGGAAGGGCAGTGACAAGAATGCCGACAAGGTTGAGGGTTGAGAGAACCGCGGCGGAACAAGAACGGTAGGGGCATGCCACCCCCAAACGACTGTGATGGATGCGGTACCGCAAGGAGGATTAAAGTGTTCAATCGGCCTCCGGCGCTAGTTGGTGGGGCTGACCGTGCGCTAGGTACACAGCCTGAAAAACACTTCGAAGTGAACACAGGAGATGTGATTCAGCAGCCTAATTGCGGTCGTACATCGTTGCAGACGGCCTGCAAGCCCAAGGTGCACAGGCCGGAGCCGTGGACCTGACCGTGCCCCGCACCGTTGAGACTGGCGTGAGTGACAACTGATGGTTGTACAGAGGGCTGAGCTACCACGATAAGGGTATATACTCCAGGATTAATTAGACGGGTTGTGAGAACTTGGACCACAGAGCTAAAGGGGATAGCGAGTGACGGACGGCCATACAGCGTTATTATCCAGGTGCTCCAGCCAAGGAGATGATCAGCATAGTGCCTGAGGTGGTTTACTGGCATTTAGGACCCCTGGGAAGAGAAATGAGGTAGAGAAACGCGGTTTGGGTATGGCCCAGTTGCGGATCAAAGCTTAACGGGAAGAAGAACAAAAGTGAACCACGGGCTCATGGATGCAACGGATCCCTAAGAAAATCTGAAGCCATGGAATGAGGCTAAAAAATGAAACTGATAGATAAGAGCTCAAAGATTCAGTAGGAGGGTTTATATATGATCTGGAGTAATCAGTCAGTGGAAGAGAAAAATAAATTCCGGATGAAAATATGGAAGAAACTCAGCTTGGTGATACGGTGGGGGCAGAATCAGAGACATCATAACTGGGTGCTGAGTTCGTTTATTAGGCCACTTCAAGTGAGAGAAATGAGACCAAATTTTCCGGTCCAAAATTGCACACGTAGTGATGCAAGTCTACGCGGTGGGGCCTGATATATATGTGTATACTTAGATATATATATGTTTATATAGCGGACCAAGATTTTGTTACTGATGCAGCCCTTATAGCTTCTCTGAGGTTGATTCCAGGGCTTCTGATGAGATATAACTAAATAGCGTTACTAAACCGTGGAGCACATGAATCATAGTGACAGTCTGTGAGGAGTAATGCAGTTATCCTCCTAAAAATGCAAAAGCATCTGGAAGGACTTATTTTAAAGTGAAATTAGTAGGATTCGATGAGTTGGTGTGGAAGAACAATTAGTGGACCCGGACACGTTTAAAATATGTCGATGGCAAGGTCTAACAAAAAACATCCAAACGGGGCACTCATAAGTCAAAAGCGGTGAAATTATCTCGGAAGATAAGACTTTGCGAGAAAGATGGAAATAACCTAAAATTCGAGGCTTTTCTCACAAGCTCGGCTTTCGGTTATATGAGCGTTGAATAACTGCAAAACAGTTAAGACAGAAAGGAATTTATCAATGGCACGCACAAACGGGTACTTCAGCTGAGAAGACCAGATGTGCAAAGAGAGTTTACTCCAGATTCTGGGGTACTTAAAGAGAAAAAACTCAGAGCGTAGGACAGTCCTCGTGGGTGGTGTGGTAGTAGTATACTGTCTATTGCGGAGTGAATACCCAGTATCCCAGGAGAAGCATAGCTAGTTGGGAGAATGAGATTGGCTGGGTCAATAATTCCTACAGAAATACCAGGTTCAGCTTGTTGCAACGAAGCTACAATGGTTCGATTTTGAGAGATGAATATCGCTCTCTGTGTTTTACGTTTTACGACCAAACTATAAGCTACTTTGTGAATATTCCCTTAATAAATTCCGCAAAACTCCTGGAGAATGTTCGCATACGACAGAAGATTAAGGGACTGTATTCGAGAGGGGGCCCGGCATGTACTCTGTACATGTAAAGAATACTCTCCCTGAGCTGAAAGGATCTGAGCAGAAGGCCAAGACACTTTTTAGCCCCCGCTGTTTGGAAGACAGCATGTTCGGAGAAATTCGAAGAGATATATTAGCTCAAACCATGGTCTCTTATTAGGGCTTGCTGTCGATTGGTAGACCTTAGATGCATAAGGAAACTGGTGGAACCTGGCCTTTGTAAGTAAGAAACATATACTCCTAGGCGGAGAATTTCATCGCCCAGGTTGAACACCATTCATCAAGAGCGGCTAGATCAGCAGAGATTTTAGGGATAGTAGTACTGAGGTCGCCAGGCGAAAATGTGTTGACTATCTTAATGTCGTCCGCGAACAAAAACGGCGTGCCATTAAGTATTGTCGGAAACATATCGTTTATATATAGGAGGAAAAGCAAGGGGCCTAAAACGCTGCCCTGAATAACACCACTAGTAACAGGCCTAGGATTACAGGTATGCCCGTTAACAAGGACAATCTGTGGACGATGAGATAAGTAAGATGAGAATCAAGAAGTGGATCGACAATGCCAAATGACCGTAGCTTTGTTAAAAGGTGGGCGTGAGGTACACGATCAAATGCCTTGGATAAGTCAAGATAAGGAACAACAAGGGATTCCCCACTTTCAACAAAGTTGGTGACGAGATTCAGAAAATCATACCGACAAGTCGTGCAGGACCGTTAAAGGAGGAATCCTTGTTGGTTGTGGTAATTAGGACTGAGGCCCGATAAATAGTTAATAATGTGATCTTTAACTATTTTTTCCATTATTCTGGATAAGATGGGGGTATGGTTCAAAGGGCGATAATTGGATACCTCATGCAAAGGTCTCTTTTTATGAATGGGGACGATAACTGAGAGCTTCCAGTCAGCAGGGGCGGCACTACCATTAAGTGAAAAAGCGAAATGGTTAAGCAACAACAGGGGGTATCCGGTCCACCACTGACAAGTGCAACTGGTAGAAGGCCATCAGGGCCTAATCGGCGGGAGGGTTTGCTTTCGAAGAATGGCTTGGAAGTGCCCCCGGCGTCGATAGATGTTGTGGAAAGGACGGAGTCAGAAATTGATAAAGATGGGGGCCAACGAAAGTGGCTGCTGCCACGGATGAAGCAAAGAATGCATTGAAGGCTTCGGTTATACGGGGTGGGGAGGTGATAGATGAGTTATTATTCAGAATCGGAAGTTGAAAGTCGGCCCTAAAATCAGCGTTTCTAGACTTATGCAACATAGAAAGAAGTTGCGACTTGTTGGGATGACTCAGTGCCTCAGCTTCTTGGTCACGAAGTCGCGTATTACCTTGTCGTTGAATAAGTGTGAAGAGGTGGTTTAAACGAATGAAAATTGAAAAGTCATTGGAATTATGTAGTTGTTTGAGAAGTTCATCATACTTGTAGCGGTTGCCATCTTCGTTCATACTTTTACCACGTTTATTGTTTAACTGAACGCTGACTGCCAAGCGCGGTGGCCATTTGACCGTTGCTCTTGCGCACGCTCTCACGCACGCTCCCAAATACACGCTAACCACTATCTCTCCCAATCGCCTTCTCGTTCTCACGGGTCGTGGAGAATACGGTTCTGGTTAACATATTTGTGCAGTGCCGCACATTAGAGTAACGTGCAGGTGGTCCACGCAGTACAAAGGACCGAAGCACGCGTTAACTAAGGAAACCGCGAAGTAAGGTCTAATCAACCTTACAATTGGTGAGCCCGACGTGATCCTCAGGTCACGTGAGTTTCCTTGTTTTCTACCGTTCAAGGTCCCGTCTGCGTACGTTTTTGTGTGTTTTATTGTTTCCCTATCTTGATTTTTTTTCGGTTGGTTTACCAAATAATTTTTTTTTTCGCGAAGACTATAGTGCTCCATTGGTCGTTGATTTCTTTTCCCGTCTGTATTCAATAAAGTAATCGCTATGTCTGCCGAACGGATATCCTGCTCAGACCCCACCGTTGGGGCGATCACGCTGCACATACCGGCATTCACACCTGCTGATCCAGAACTCTGGTTCACGCTAGTCGAGTTAGAATTCGAAAACTGCCGTATAACCAGCGACGCCAGCCGTTTCAGGTGGGTAGCAGGCCGCCTCCCGCCAGAGTTCACAATGCAAGTAAGGGACGTAATAATCTCTTCCCGAAGCTATGAGGCTTTAAAGGAGGCTGTCATTGCCCGCACGACCCCAACGCAAGACCAACGTATGCAACAACTTCAAAACGTTGAGCTTGGAAGTAGGAAGCCCTCCGAACTGCTGCGTGAGATGCAGCGCTTGAGAGGACTGACAATAGGTGAGGACCCGCTCTTGAGGGAACTTTGGCTGCAGCGTTTGCCGCATAACATTCCAGTTTTACTAAGTGCCACACGCAAATGCTCGCTAGAGGAAACTGCAGCGATAGCTGATGACATTATGTCACGATACAACCCCGCTGTAGCTGGAGTAACCAGGCCCTCCGTTGCAACGGTGCCTGCCTTGCCAACATCTAACGAACTCGCGTCAGTTTTGTCTAGAATTGACGCGAGCCTGCAACGCCTAGCAGTTAGAAGTGGGTCACAGGAGCGACACCGCGCACGCTCAACTAGGCTCCATAGTCCGTCATTGCGACCACGTTTTGTCGGTTCTTCAAAAGAAGGGTATTGTAAATACCACAGTCGCTTCGGTGAGGGAGCCAAACGATGCGAACGAGGGTGTATGTTTCCCGGTGCTCATCAGGGAAACTAAACCCCCGGCCCGTGGTGGCGACCCACGAAGCCGGGTATCACACCAATAGTCGTCTTTTGAACGTAAGGGACATTATTTCAAATAACCTATTCCTTGTAGATACCGGTGCCGAAGTGAGCGTCCTCCCCCGAGCGAAAGACGACAATAGCACACCGCAGGCCCAAACACTACGCGCTGCCAATGGCACGGCCATCCCAACGTTTGGCCAGCGATCGCTCACCTTAAACTTGGGTTTAAAGCGTAATTTTCGTTGGGTATTCATCATCGCCGACGTCCCGTACCCAATTCTAGGCATTGACTTCCTGCAGCACTTTGACTTGTTAGTTGATGCACGGCGCCGCAGAGTGGTGGATTGTCAGACCACTTTCGCTGTTGCGGGTCATAATTCGCGAGTGAATCACGTCACGCCCTTTTACGTTCAACCACCGGCACACCAACCTTATGGCAAACTCATCGCCGCCTACCCGGCCATGTTTCGGCAGGCCGGGGCTCTCCCAGCAGTGACGACCAGTGTCACTCACCATATCGATACCAAAGGACCCCCAGTGTTCAGTAGGCCGCATCAGTTAGCACCAGACAAGCTTCGTGTTGCACAGGCCGAATTCGAACATATGCTAGAACTGGGTATAACACGCCCTTCTAGTAGCCCTTGGGCTTCCCCCCTTCATATGGTTCCTAACCCTAGTGGTGACTGGTGACCCTGTGGTGATTACGGAGCGCTTAACAAAGTCACCGTCCCGGACCGATATCCAATTCACCATATACAGGATCTTACTTCGTCTTTATCAGGTTGCTCCGTCTTCAACCGTATCGATTTGGTTCGGGCGTACAACCAGATCCCGGTAGCAGAGGCCGATATCCCTAAAACTTCCGTCACTACACCTTTCGGGCTGTTCGAGTTTCTGCGAATGCCGTTTGGACCCAGCAATGCAGCCCAGACCTTTCAACGGTTCATGCACGAGGCAACCCGTGGTTTGGAAAATGTCCACGTATACCTGGATGATATTTTGGTGGCGAGTTCTTCAGAGCAAGAGCACGCTACGCACTTACGAGCACTTTTCGAACGCCTTAGCCAGCACGGCGTTACGATCAATATCGCGAAATGCGAATTAGGCCGGTCTGATATCACGTTCATAGGACATTCTATTTCATCCTCGGGTATCCGCCCTCTGTCAGATAAAGTTTCCGCTGTTCGCGACTACCCTGAACCCCAATCTTTTCGCTAGTTGCGTCAGTTTGCCGGCCTGGTGAATTTCTACCGCCGATTTATTCCTCACTGTGCGGAAATGATGCAGCCTTTGGTTTACGCACTGAAGTCAGCTTCGGATCGACACTCACCACGCTAGATTCGCCACTTAGACTTTGTCTCACAGTTTACTGTGGACATACGACACATCTCTGGGGTACTTAATCCCGTCGCAGACGCCTTATCGCGAGTATATCAACTAAGTCTGTCACAAACGCCTAACATCAACTTGGACGCAATGGCACAGGCTCAAACTACGGACCCTGACATCGAACAACTTCGACAAAACGGTTCTTTGAGTTTAACCCCAGTGCCTATCCCGGCTTCCCAGAATACCATCGTGTGCGATGTGCCGCAAGGTCGCTCTTGGCCAGTAGCTCCTGCTGCCCACCGTTATCCTACGTTCCTGACACTCCATAATCTGGCTCATCCGGGTGTGACTGCTTCGGTGAAACTGATAACCGAGCGTTTTGTTTGGCACACTGTCAAACGAGATGTCCGTCAATGGGCTCGTGCTTGTCTGCAGTGTCAACGTGTTAAGACCCATAGGCACACTAAGGCGGCGTTAGCCAGGTTCCCAGAACCTGAAACACGTTTTCATCATGTGCACGTCGACCTCGTAGGACCACTCCCACTTTCGCTTGGGTACGTTTACATACTCACATGCGTGGATCGTTTTACTCGCTGGCCGCAGGCCATCCCCATCCCTCGTCCCACCTCGGAAGAGGCCGCGAAAGCTTTTCTGACCGGTTGGGTTAGTCATTTCGGTTTCCCGGCAATAGTGACCACCAATCGCGGTCCACACTTTGACGGCGCTTTCGGCAGCCTACTCGCTACGCTCGGCTGTCAACACGTTAAGACGACAGCTTACCACCCTCAGGCCAATGGTATGGTTCAGCGTTTCCACCGGCAATTAAAAGCCGCCCTTCGAGCAAACGGTAACCCCCTTTGGAGTGAAACACTACCATTAGCACTCTTAAGCCTGCGTAGTACCGTTAAGGAGGAGTTACACACAACACCGGCCGTACTAGTATATGGCTGTACACTCCGTCTGCCTGGGGAGTTGGTAGCCCCCTCACCAACCGTGACTTTCGACTACGGTGACTATGCTCAGCACCTTACGCAGCACATGCGAGTGCTCAAGGCCAGTCCGCCGCGTGAACAACAGTCTACAAGTTATGTCCCAACTGCGTTAGGTACCGCTACCCATGTATTCCTTCGCGTCGATGGCGTTCGATCACCACTACAAGCGCCATACACTGGCCCGTTTCGGGTGATAAAACGTAGGGCAAAAACATTTGTCATAGATATCAACGGACGACACGACACCTTATCTATCGATCGTCTCAAACCTGCCGTAATTGAGTGCAAGCCGCTCGGCCAATTTACACCCACTCAAGTCGCTCAGTCACCCGCATCGAACGAGTTACCACTCGAACCACCCCCAATTACGCCTAGTGAGGACTCGGCAGCTAGTCCATCCGATTCTCCAACCGTACCCGCAACGCGAACTAGCCGTCGCGGTCGCCAACTACGAAATTCCGTCCGCTTCGCCGATTTCGTGACGATTTTTACAACCGACTGTTAGCAATAAGTTGGGAAGTTCGCCATGGATTTACCAAACAACAGACCCGTGAATTTACAGTCGGTAGTTATGATTTCATTTTCTTCTGGTCTCCTAGCCACTCCAACAACACCGAATATCGTTTGTGTGTTGTTATTACGGTCCAACATCCGCCGGCGCCCTCAGGCGCTATTTTGTTCCAGTTTACCTTGCCCTCTCTCAGACGGATCTACACAGTCACATTGGCTTCATCCGTAGCCTGGCTGACTCCCGTGCACGTTCAAGGAGCCAACCGCTCACTGGACAACGGGACGATTGGTCAGCCTGGCACTGGAGACGGCAACTGGACGCCTTTTTGGATGGACCTGACGAGGCATTTTCCGGCTTGCATTCGTACGAGACCCGTGGGTGCCAAAACATAGTTGGACCTACGCACATCGGAACTCGAAAGTGCAGACACCGGTAAACTCGTCAGCAGTCGTTCGACGTCAACAACAATATAACGGACAAGCTATGAGGAGCTCCTGGACAACCAATAATTCCGGCTTACCATCACGATCGAAGCCCAACACCGTCGGACTTCTAGGAGGAGGCCCCTGTAGCGGTTGCCATCTTCGTTCATACTTTTACCACATTTATTGTTTAACTGAACGCTGACTGCCAAGCGCGGTTGCCATTTGACCGTTGCTCTTGCGCACGCTCTCACGCACGCTCCCAAATACACGCTAACCACTATCTCTCCCAATCGCTTTCTCGTTCTCACGGGTCGTGGAGAATACTGTTCTGGTTAACATATTTGTGCAGTGCCGCACATTAGAGTAACGTGCAGGTGGTCCACGCAGTACAAAGGACCGAAGCACGCGTTAACTAAGGAAACCGCGAAGTAAGGTCTAATCAACCTTACATACTTCTTATGGAGTGGCGACACAGGCGACCTCATTTTAGGTACAGCCTGTGAAGTATCAGACAATTTGCCCAGACAGTCGAAGAAGAAGGAGTAGAAAATATCCGCAGCAAACTGAGGGTCATGGGTGAGGAAGTAATCACCCCAGTCTTTCTGCCGAATAAGCGTGACTAGCAAGGCCCAATTTCTGCATAGGAATGTATTGGTAAAGGGGTGTGCGGGATTAGGTGGACCACTAAGGGGCAGGTGGCAGATAACCATTTTATGGTCACTGCCGGGAAAAGTTTGTGTTACTGACACGTCGATGAGAGGCATGTTATGAGTAAATATCAGATCTAGTATGCTCCCATTTCTGGTAGGTTCGACAACATGTTGTGTCCAGCCGCCAAGATGAATGCTAGTGATCAGGTCCATAAGATTGGGAGGAGCCGAGAGGGTGGGCCAACAGATGTGAGGGAGATTAAAGTCACCCGCAATAAACTTGGTTCCAGAAGGAAGGAAAGAGAGGTATTCGGCAGACCTAATGAGAAGTGGAAACAAGGGACTGGGGGAATTCGGTGAGCGATACACGCATTCAGTGTGGAGAAGAGTGCTTTGGAGGTTTATAGTGAACCAGAGAGAATCGGGAATAGAATCGAGGGCCGTGTGTAAAAGAGGGGTCGTGGTGTAGACTTCCTTGGCGAAGGCCAGGCACCCACCACCACGCCGGTTCGGTCTGTCGGTCCTTGGAAGACTGTATCTGACCAAAGATACTTGGTCATTGGGAGTGCTCTCAGACAGCTAGGATTCTGTTATTAAGATAATGTCGTAATTATTTGGAAGGAAAAGCTTTTTTAGGTGCGGGAGTTTGTCAAGAATAGAACGCGAGTTAAATAAGAATAAAGATGTGCCATTTTTGGGAGGTGGTATATTCACATCAGGGAAGTAGTGTAAGTTGGAAGTATGCGGGCTATCGCGATTGGCGGGAGCGGAGATCAGGGTCCACGGGGAATTTGATGATGTTGATGCTAGTGGAGACTCAGATGGGGCGGCGTCCAGCCGGGATGAAGTAAATGTTGCAGTGAGATGGACTGCCGCTGGGTCGAGAAGCTGAGTATCAACGGAAAGGGAAATGTCGGAGCAAAAGGAAAAACCTGTGGGGTTTGGCGGGTCGATATCAGAGAGGGGTGGTTAGGAGCGGTCGAGAAATACCGGCCAGTTGCAGTTGAGTATTGACTGAAGAGGAGAGAAGAGGGCAGGGTTGAAAATGTGTGCGGAATAGGGGTGCAGGGTGGTAGGTTAGGCTGCGCTTTGTGGAAGAGGTAACTCAAGTTGGGGGAGACACCAAATATGGAGCAGTTAATAGCGAGAGCTATAGGGATATTCCTCAGGTGAGGAGTACGACCAGAGGCAGAGTGGACGGCATGTGGAGGCCGTATTCTGGTTTGGCAGACAGTGAGCACGGTGAACTTGTAGGGGTCACCGACGCATTGGAGCAAGGGGTTTTTTTAAGGTTGAGACCCTATTCGATGAGATAAGGCGAGTTGAATTAAGATGAGACAGTACAATGAAGGAGAGGTTTGTGAGAAGGGTGGAAAGACCGTTAGACCTATTCCTCTGGACGGCGATTAGTTTAGCGCTGGAGGGAACAGAGGGTGAATTAGAGTCGGAGTGTACCCAACAGGGGACCAGGTGGGAATGCGAGGCAATAGTTGGCGTCTTTTACTGGGTGGCATTAAGACGGGAGAAGCGGAAATGTCTAGATCAACAGTATTGGGATCAGATTTCAAAGAGTTCAGTGCGGGAGCGAATAAGGAGGCGAAGGGCGGTTTTGAAGAAGCAGGAGGCGCGAGTGAAGATAAAGCGGTGGGGAAGAAGCGATGGAGCTACCAGCCCTCTGTGTCGAAGGCCCAGGACTATCAGGAGTCACGCTAGTGGGGAAGGTCGAGGAAGATCTAGTAATTTCCCTTTGGGAGGGGTTTTATCTTCTGCTGTTTTTATATTTTTACAGCGGGAATTAAAAGCTATAGTGTTACGCATTTGAATGAATTCTTTAGCTGATAGATCATCCGATAATCACATAAGGATTGGACAGTTGAAGCGCTGAAAGCGCTTACGCTGCCTTGTTATTTGACAAGGAAGGTGGGCCATACCACATGCTTTCGACAGTATATGGTTGACATGCTCCAGAGGTTTTCTCTCCAGGACATCAAACACGACTTCTTCACGAGAGTTCCTCACTCTTATGAAAACTCCGGGTACAACAGAGTCGATAAAGCGGCCAGCCTCTGTCAGGTTTTGTAAGGTAGAATGTTCGACGCGTTCGGCGATGCACAGATGGGGGCTAGTTTAGATACCGTATCTTCCAACTTCAAAAGCTGAGACTTTATATCTGAGATACTTCGGTCTTAAACAGCTATTCTTTCCGTCATCAAGCGTACAAAGTCACAGAGGTCAACAGAACATTGTTTTAAGGCCATAGGAGTTTCAATAAGCCTATTTTTCCTAGTAACTGGTGTGTGAGTGCACGGGGTATTATTGGAAGTCTTCTGTAAGGTCGATTAGACCTTACTTTGCGGTTTCCTTAGTAAATGCGTGCTTCGGTCCTTTGTACTGCGCGGACCACCTGCACTTTACTCTAATGTGCGGCACTGCACAAATATGGTAACCAGAACAGTATTCTCCACGACCCGTGAGAACGAGAAAGCGATTGGGAGAGATAGTGGTTAGCGTGTACTTGGGAGCTTGCGTGAGAGCGTGCGCAAGAGCAACGGTCAAATGGCAACCCCGCTTGGCAGTCAGCGTTCAGTTAAACAATAAACGTGGTAACAGTATGAATGAAGATGGCCACCGCTGCACTTCTCTGTTACACGTGGCATTTTGAAACATCAAAAAGACTCTTTGAGTGGGGCGGAAAAAGTAACGGCAAACTCGAGCCGGTTTAGAATTTACCGCTGAGAAAACATTCCCTGAATTTCTATGGGTTAACGGAATGCCCTGAGAAAATATAATTTTTGGTATTTCCTAAGACAAGTGAATGAAAACTATATCGATAAAGGCATGCAACACTACCTGGTGTAAAGCAGCTGGGGGCTAGAGTAGATCGCACCCGATGCTAGCTGAGGATCGGATGTTAGGAAGAATTCATCCCAGGTCTGACTACACAGGACAGCGCCTATAATTTCTTAATTCGCATTTCGGAAGGCTTCCCGATTTTGAGGACTTTTGTGGTGATGCGGTAAAACAGAGAATTCACATGTTATGACCTTATGATCACAATCAGGGAAGTGGCTAAGGACATTTGCCTTTATATTTCGGAGGCCTAAAGTAAAGATAAATCAGGAATATTGTTCCCTCTAGTTGGTGATTTTAGGTGTTGCTTTCATCAGCTCACAGGGGAGTTGTCCAGCAAATGCGAGGGAGGCCGAAGCCAACGCTATAATTTTAGCAGCTCACGGGGTTTCAGATACCTGACGGAAAGCACCGGTGATTGCGTTTACAACGCCCACGTTATAGCCCAGTGGATAATAAAAACAACCAATGACGAGCTGTCCCTGAAGCAGTGGTATAGAGATATAAACAGAGTCTTGGACCTCGTCAATGACGGGAAGTTGGAGTAAGTGTGTTCCGAGACTGCTCTTACCATAAGCAAGACACGCCACCACGTCTCTCAGGCCCGTTAGTAGCAAACATTATGACCGGGTGTGGAGTTTTGTCGGGGGGGGGGCGGGTCTTATCAGTAAGCCAAAGTTCAGTTACGGTGATAATATCCTGGTGAGATCGCAGCGCAAAAGAGCGGATGGATGTAAGTTTGCTCACAAGGGAGCAAGCCCTGAAAAGAGCAACTGCAAAAGTATCATTATCATGGCCATGACGTACATAAAATGTGTGACCCCCTAAGTTGGCTTCCAGGTTTGGAGAAACTTTAGCCACTGGTGGACTGCAGGATGATGTGGGAGAGATATGGTATGGGAGGAGGCGGGAAGTTCAGAGGAGAAGGAAAAACCGGTAAATTCGGATGGGGTGTCATTGAGTCCGAAAGCTCAGGACCATTTGGAAATGGGGAGCAGGATGCATGTGGTTGGGTGGGCCCCAAGTAGTCAACAAGAACTACATTTGGATAAGGTGCCGACATAGCGATCTGAATGGTCTTGCCGAGACTTCCTTTTTAGCTGTTGGAAGAAGTGTTGCTATGTTTCAGCCTACCTGGGGGAGGAAGACTGATTTGTTTCGGATAGCGAGGCCCGGGTCCTCGAGGTGAGATGACTGATCTTGCCGATAAAGTCACTCTATTTATTTTTGAGTTCGTTTGGGATACAGGTACAAATACTTCTAGTCCCGAGCCTTTCTGAGGTATTCTAGGAATGGCTAGTTCCGATATCGACAATTGAGGGAAAACTGATTTACCTCTAGGTATTGGGCTGTTTTGCCGAACCAGTGAGGGATTTCGGACTCCAGCGAGAGTCGGCTTTAGTTTTTTGGACAATATGATTCGGGAGTGATTTGCGATTTCGGCCAGACACTCCTTGAGCTAGTCGAGGTAATCATGTCAACCGAGTTCTCGTATGATAGTTTGTTACAAGTCTTGGAGTCAGGGGTCTTTCATCATTTTTTGGACGTCTAGGAGCACATTGGGTTCGACTGTTTCAATGGGGCTATTTAGCAAACCTTGAAGCTTGCGACTCGGCTCAGATTGAGTGTAGAGCGATGAACCATCCGAGTCAACATCTGTTGTGCGACTAACTACGGAAGAGGTTTTCGTATGATGGCCAAAGCTTGCTAACTTTACCACCTGAGGGGACTTAATGGCTAAATGGTTACCAGGGTTATGGTGAACCTCTCTTCGTAGAAAAGTTTTATCGGGAAGTATTCTTGCCCGCTTGAATCCTGTGTTGGCAACGACAAAGGACTGTCGACAGACAAGTTTCTCGACGGCAACCTCAGCAATAAACTGAAACAGGGGCGGGCATGTATTTCGCGGTGAAGCTTTTCGGAGTCCGACACAGTAGCGCGATTGCGAATCCAGGTTGCAAGCCTTTAGGAATAGATTCTCAACAGTAAAGGGAGGTAATCTATCTGGAATTTTGAATACTATTGCACTGTTGGTTTTTTGATGCCCCTAAAGATTTCAAAGGCTAAGGTATCGATGAAATTCGTGGACGAGATTAGGTTGGCCTCAGTGTGTTGTAGAGATGGGTCGAGCAGGAAAGCTAAAGGACCTAATTGACTGAGGGTTTGGTAAAAAGCGGCTAGCCGACAGGAAGAACTATTGATGGTTTTGCTTAATTCGGCAGTTGCTTTGGTAGCCGTCCCTAGCATATCTATGAGGTATATCAAACAACTTTTGAGATTGCTTTGGAGGTGAGGGGCCTTGCAACGGCGAGCGCTAGTTGTGGTTTTGGGCCAGTGGCCAGCAATGGAACGCATAGCTAAGCCGTTGGAGTGATTACTAGTTATTTAGACGCAGTACTGCAAGAAGTAAAGTAGTGCTAATATGGTGACAACTGATAGATAATGGGCGAATTACCGAAATATGTTTAACTGCGGGGTGTGAAAAGAGTGGGAGAAAAAGTAACTAATTGAGCTCGAGAGACCGGACAAAAAGAGAATATTTAGGGATGGTTTTGTACGATGGATTACTTTCGTTAGAAACCACGAATCGCTGAAAAGTTAAACTGTGCGGATTAGTAATAATAACTGAAACCCGCAGACTGACTTGGCGCAGTTAGTGCTACTACCGGATTAGTAAATCAGTTGAAATAGTAATAAATACTAGTGTTAGCTAGATGCTCGATCGCACTGCTGTAAAGGGAAAAACGGCTACCACCGGATTTTGTGTCACGATGACCTTGACCGGGTTGGCGACGGTCACTTCCCGCCGAGGCTTAGCAGCAAGGGGTGCTTTTCAAAGTCGAAACTGGATTCGGTGAGTTAAGGCGAGTTGATTTAGGAGGTGACAGTTAGGTGAAGGAGGGGTTTGTGAGTAGTGTGGGGAGACTGGTTGGCCTATTCCTCCGGACGGCGGATAGTTCATCACTGGAGAGACAGACAGAGAGCTAGATTTGGGGGTGTGCACAACAGGCGATGAAGTGAGAGAGCGGGGCAATAGTTATAAGTACAAATGTTAATGGAAATACTACCAATCTAATAATAATAACGGTTTATTTTGGAGACTCCCGAAGCATGTCAGGTGCGATATCAAATTTTTACAATCGATACAATGAACAGACAAAATTCGTGAAAATGTAGAAATTTGTAAGACAAAAGTAGGATAAATTGTTTCAGAAGAGGGAATAAGGGGGGATAAAGGTGTGTTGATTTTATGCGCACCAACGAATGTGCGGGGAGTTTAAATGAGCCCAAGAGCAGATTGGAATAGATGCCCTGTGAATTTGAAAGTCAGGGTCAAACGGGGAGTCTGACCGGTCTAGGTGGCGACATCTGAAATCCAACTGATATAAGTGAGGGGTGCTAGAAATCGGCATATGTAACTTCCCTGGCGTAGACGTCGGAGAAAAATGTGAAGTTTACTGTACTGGATTAGATAACAATGAAGCTTTCATACTCAGCAATAAAGGGTCGACGGACACGGCCTAAAACTCAATTTAAAACAGGATGCGGGCAATGTAAGACAAAAAGGGTGGATCGGCTGAAAAAAATGATTCGGAAGTATCGGATAAACTGTATGTGGGCAGAGATGCAGAAGGTATGGAAGCATATCATAATGGTCAGCGGGATGATGTCTAGAGAAGCTGCCGGTGTGGAACTGCAGGATGCAGAGTGAATGCATTTTTATATACATATATACATGTATATACGTATATATGTATATATAAGAGAAGCAGGATAAATAAAAAGGAGTCCTAGAAAAAAAATATCAGCTATTGGAGGGGCGGGTGAAGTTAGATCGAATAGCTGTAGAATTAACTTTTGAATGATTAGATGAATTCTCTTCATGACTGGAGAACGTGACTGATCAAAAGACAGAGAAAGACAAAAGGATATGGAAGAATGGAAGTGATGACGGCTATAAAGAGCAATTCATAAAAAAGAGAAGATGAAGGAAAATATCGAAGAGAACGGGTAAGAATGGATCGGATAATTTTCTTGAGGTGGGTGGAGCATGGGGTGACGGTTGAGAATCGGAGAAGAGCTAACAAGTGGACTTACTTTATTTGGCAATGTGATGGTGATGGAAATGCCTGGGCAGAGCAGAGCGAATAAGGATACAAAGTGAAGAAAGTTGCCTAAGAGGTGAGACCGTCTTCGGTTCAAAGATGCTGCGGCTGAGACGTCAAACAGTGTGGGAGAAGAACAAGCAAAAGAGTATTAGAGTGACTGAGTAGTGGCAGATCAGTCGGATTGAGGCTACGAGTGAAAACCATGACTTACTGATGATTGTACATTAGGTGGAACGTGAAAAGACAGAACAGCCTGAAGGGCACACAGAAACTGCCTGTGGCGAGCAATATACGAAGCGGGAGGTGGGAGCAAGAACCAAAAAAGCAGGCGGGTCATAATCAACAAGGTTTTTTGCTATAGGCGAAGCACGAAAAGGCTGGGAAAAAAGGAGCACCAGGACCGGTGAACCGGTGGAGGAACACTAGGCACGAGAAATGAATGCCCGTCGGAGTTGGGGCAGAGGAAAAGTAGAGTTGCTTGTTTGCAGGCATTTGCGCAACTGGTCGCAGCTTGAAGATGCTAATCGGGGCACCGCCTAATGGAAAAACTTACCGAGGAATCGCGGAGTCAGGCGAGGAAAAGTTAGTGACGGTGTTCAGATGACAAATAAAGATGCAAGAGACGCAAAGTTTGGAAAGGCGAATTTCAATGCAAGAGTTGGTCGTGGGTGAGGGTAGGACAGGTGCAAAGTGGCATTGGGAATTAGAAGGGAGAACAACGGATAATTTGAGAGAACGGTAGCCAGTGAAGCACAAGAATGGAATCAATGAGCATCGTGAGCCTGGGGTTATACCAGGGGGAAGGAGACTAAGACCAGCAATGAAGACGTGGGTGGAAAAAGAAATGTTGACTATCTTCTGCGCGGTAAAGTGCGTGGGACGATTGTGACGTGCAATGAGAGGTGACACGGTGAGAGCCGATAGTAGCAGTGACTAAACGGGTGGGTGTGCATGCGGTGGAAGGAAGACAAAAATAGAAGTGATGCGCGTGATGACAATAGTGACAGTATAGCGAAACGTGGCTGAGCAAGGAAGGTTGGAGCACGAGGCCTGCAACTAACAGCATTGGACCCTGCGATCAGCAACCGCTGCTAGCGGGTGGGGCTGGAAGTGCGATAGATTTAAAACACCTTTGATCAATGCGTAGCCAAATTTGAAACGGATTCCGAAATCAGGTGGCGATTATCCGTGAAGTTCTGCCACACTAGATTATCAAATGAACAATGACACAGAACAGATACAAACCCCAATTACGCGATCACGAGGACTCAGAATCCAAGAACCGAATTGCGGCTTGCGAGAAGGGAGCAAGTGCTTCACGCAGGTCCTGAACAGGGATAAGACAGAGCAAAGCACTGGGTGCGAACAAACAACCGTTGATTCATAAAAACATTCAGTTCGTAAAACGAGTCAGTAATGTAAATCAGCGATTGATGTTAAAGAACCATGGAGCTGCCGTGTTTTTGGGGGGATTTTTCACCACCGGTATGTAATCTGGACACCCAACCTAAAAAAAAAGATTTGCAGTGAACACGGGGTGTGTGATCCACGGGCCGAATTGCCCCAGTACATCGTTTCCGACAGCCTGCACGCTCAAAGTATGCGGGCCGAAGCCGTGAATCTGGCCGTGCCCAGCACCACTGGAGATGGCACTAATGTTAACTGATGGTTATGCATGTAGGGGGTAGTTCAACTATATAAGCGTAAGGTTCGCAATCAGATAGCCAGGTTGCGAACGGTCTTAGATGGCGGAGCCGGCTGTAAGTAATCGACCATACAGCAGCCTCATCTAGGCTCATATGCCGCCGGTGAGAGTGAAAAGCACATAAGGGCACAAGTGGAAAAGGAAAACAGACAAAAAGTGACAGTCAGGGTGCGCACCTGCCGTAGACTACCGGTTGATGAAGGCATATAGAAACCAATAAAGGACGAAGCATAAGGGTTACTCAAACCATGGGAGCAAGGCGTGGGAAAATAATGGCTTTTCGTTTTAGTTTACTCTTTACAGGAATGGCCAAAACCAGTCAGGCTTTGCGAATTCAGTCAGATAGATGAAACCGTCTAGTGTTGATTTTGTCCTCAATTTGGATGGTGCAACACACTTTTGAGCAATGCGTAGCCAAATTCGCAACGGATCCCGAAATCAAAAGACGATTATCTGTGATATTCTACGATACTAGATTATTACATGAACAATGACATCACAAATACACAAACCTCAATAATACGATCACAAGGACTCAACAAGCGAGAAACTGAATTGCGGCGTGTGAGCAAACAGCACGTGCGTCACGCAGGTCCAGAACAATGATGTGACAAAGTAGAGCTCTGGGCGCGAACAAACAACAATTAGTCCATAAAAACAAACAGTTCGTACAGAGACGTCAATATTGTAAGCAAGTGAGTGATGTTAAGAAAAACAGTGAATCACAAAGGTCTTAGGGGATTTTCCACGACCGGTAGTTACACCGCCCACCAAAATCCTCCCGAATCCTTAGCATAGTCAAAGGTTTGGTATAAATGCACTGATTCTTCCTACCTACCCACGCCCTGCTGTCATTGTTCGTGCCTAAGGCCTGTCGTCAACTTTCTATTCATGGTCGCACCTAATCCGTTGGCCACACCGACGAGCGGCTATTCTACCTCTTCCACGAGAACGACTGACCGATGGCGGGCTTGGAGGGGGCACCCAGATACTGTCCTTGGAAGGGCCGTCATGCACTGGCAGTATGTGCTTGCATGAAAGGGTGTGTGTAAATCATGTAATCGCCGCTACCTTCACATATGCAAAAGACATCAGTAAGTCAACAAAAACGAATTGCGAACACCGTCACAGGTTTGATAGGGGTTACGGCACATAGCGCTCATCGGGTAAGTGCGTATAAGTCTGGATGTATAATGGAATCACATGTGCCACCACATATCAAAAAAGGGCTTTCTGCAATGTCAGCGAAAGACTGTGAGCACTGCAACGTGTTTGACGGAGATCATGTGGTATAGACGTGTACAATGTAGGTGCGTGTGCGTCGGGTTGAATGATGGTTCGATACGCCAGTGAGTCGTGATTGCTTCAATATATGGGGTTTCTTTACTCATCTCGATGACTAGTGTGAAAAGATCTACTGGGCCTCGGGGTTATCAGCTTCGTCTTCGCTCTCGAGTAGGTTAGTACTGCGTATGTCACGAATGAGCACTCCGTTAGCTGTCTTCACTCACCGTTCTTATCATTCCGTCACTGCTTTCGATGGTTTCCGTAACTACTCCCAAAGACCAAGTGCTGAAATGTGCGCGTTCGTCGGCGATCATAACTACATCCCCAACTTACAATGGCCCTGTTTTGGCCAGCCACTTCTGTCGAGTCTGCAAAGCCGGTAGGTACTCCCGCAGCCAGAGCCTCCAGAAAACCTTGGCAAGATAATTTGTCTGCTTCCATCCGTGGAGGTGGCTCTCGCGAAGGTTTACCAGCCCTTAGAAACCCTCGTTCGACCTTGACGTCAATACGTCGTTCGGGGTGAGCGCCAGGTGGGTGGGGTTTCTGCTCATTACTGGAACCAGTCGGTGGTTGTTCAGGATTCGCTCCACCTCAGTCATGGCGGTGTTCAGCGTCTCGTCGTCGGGCGGCTTCTGCTCCATGATTGACAGCAATATCCGTCTGGCGGACCGGATCATGCGTTCCCGTAAGCCGCCTCGGTGGCTGGCATGTAGGGGGTTAAAATGCCATCGTATGCCGTAGGCCACGGTTCGGTCCTGCAGTTCGTCCTTGTTTATGTTCTTGTGCCACCGCTGCAATTCCCGGTGAGCGCCACAAAGTTCGATCCATTATCTCAGTATATATCGGCCGGTACGCCTCTACGGTTGATAAATCTCTGCAAGGCCCTTAGAAGCGAATCGGTCGTCATCGAATGTGCGACTTCTAGGTGTACCGCACGTGACTTCATGCACGTCATGATACATCCATATCGCTTTTCTAATCTTTTCCCGCACTTGATCCACAAGGGCCCGAAATAGTCCAACTCGGTGTCGCTGAACGGCCACCAGCCCGTAGTCACCCTGTATTCTGGTAGTGGGGCCATGAGTTGTTTGCCCGCCGTGGCATTACGTCTCCTACATTTCATACACCGTCGGATTACGCGTTTCACAGTCTCTCGTCCTTTCAACAACCAAAGGCGCTTTCGGATGACACTCGTCACGTGACTTTCCCCGGCATGTCCCTCCAAGGCGTGGACGTGTCGAATCATTAGCTCTACTACAAGTTATCTCGCAGGCAGCAGTGTAGGATACTTTGTGTCGAAGCTCAGGTGGGCGTTGGTCAGCCTACCATCCACCCACAGCAGTCCGTCGATGAGTTTGGGGTTTAAACGCTTCAGCTCGCCTCCTGGAGATAGTATATCTTTATTGGTCGGTCCCACTTCTTCCGCCCTCTTGAGTTCTCGGGCGAAAGCCTCGCGTTGTATCATTCGGAAAGTATCGTATTTTGCCGCTTGTAGCTCATAGGGACTCATCGGGCCGACCCGTATCCGGCCTGAGGGCTGTAGCCCTTTCATGACCAGTAAATTTATCTTGAACCTGGCTAATCAGACTAAAGCACGAAGTGTCTCCATCCAGGAAGAAAACCTGACCAATCGCGATAGAATAGATGTCACTTCGATGACGTTGGCCGCTATCACTACGCCTTTGATTTACGGTTCTACTTCCGTAGGGGGTTTTAATTTGAACACGGGCCAGTCCTGCTTAGGCAATTGCACGAAGTTTGGCCCTCTCGTGCACGTGTCTAGTTGCTTGAAGTTGGTTGCACCTCGGGAGCACAGGTCGGCCGGATTATCGCCAGACCTGACGTGATCCCACTGGTTCGTGGCTGATTCATCGTTGATAATCGTGAGCCGGTTAGCAACGAAAGTACTAAACCGGCTCCGGACGTTGTTAATGTAGTAAAGTACTATCGCTGAATCCGTCCAGAAGCTAATCGACCAAATGTAGAGGTCGAAACATCTCTTCACAGCTTGTACCGCCTTGACTGCCAACGCGGCTGCGCTGAGTTCAAGGCGTGGGATCGAGACCGACTTCAATGGAGCAACGCGGGCTTTGGCGAACAGGATCTTCGTAGTATATTGTCCATCTCCTGTGCACCATCGCTCGTACACCACAGCTCCATAACCGACTTCAGATGCATCGGAAAAAGCATGTAGTTCTCCCCTCTGCGTTGTATGGCCAGGAGTCAAACATCGTAGAATCTTTATGTCCCCTAGTTTCTTCAAGGTGTTCAAAGATTCTTTCCAGTCCAACCGGTCCTCTCGGTCCAGTGACCGGTCCCAATCAACTTTCTTACGGCACAGCCGCTGCGAAAAGATCTTTCCGGGTAGCAGCCATGGTGAGACGAAACCGAGCGGATCGAACAAACTTGAGACAGCAGATAGTATGCCACGACGGGCTATTGGCAGCTCGGGAACGTTTAGCTCGAAAACAAAATCGTCCGTTTCCGCGTCCCATTGTATTCCTAAGGTGCGCTCGATAGGAAGTGGAGAGCCGTCCAGATCTCTTACCCTTCCGGCCTTTTCGTGATACGGGATGACTTCCAGCACTTCTGAAGCGTTCGACATCCATTTAGTTAGATGGAAGCCACCCTCTTTCAGCAACCTCGTCAGACCCATGAACTGCTCTAGAGCTGATTCCACATCATTGAATGACCCAAGGTAGTCGTCGACGTAGAAGTTCCTGCTGACGCTATCTACCACCGTCCGATGGACTAGATCGCCATGTTTGTTCGCTGATTCTTGGAGGGCGTAGTTGGCACAAAATGGTGACAATATGGCTCCGAATGGGTGGACGGTCATCCTATAATTCACTACTGCCTTGTTCCGGTCATTCTCTTCCCACCACAGGAAACGCGAAGCATCTCGTTCTCCTACCGGAATCTTCACCTGACGAAACAATTCCCTAATGTCGGCAGACAAAGCCACTTTACCCACTCTGAAATGGCACAAAACTTCGATCATTGGTGTGGTCCAGACAGGTCCTTGTAGTAGGCGATCGTTTAACGACTTGCCCTGGAACTTGGCTGCACAGTCGAAAACCACCCGCAGTTTTTGGGTTTCTTGGGGTTGATAACCGGGTGGTGAGACAGATGCCAGATACCCCTTTTGCTGCCGGTGTTGGCAGGCATCTTTTCAACGTAACCGAGGGCTTTGTTTCGCTTCATTAAATCCACGTATCGTTCTCACAGATTCCGGTCTCAAACAAAGCGTTCTTTTAGTCGTAGTAACCGTTGGAGAACATAATTTCTGTTGTTAGTCGACGGGTCGACCAATGTGCGCCATAGGGGGCGAACCTCGAACTGTTTTTCGAGGCCTCTGGTGCCCTGCCGCACCGTTTGTAGAGCAAAGGGATCCTCTTGAGACAACGTTGGTCTTTCATCTCCAATGTCATGAAACACCTTTTCATACAGCCGCTGCAAATGGTACCCTATGCGGTCCGTTTCGGCGGATAAGTAATTCACGGAATCATGTACCCTTACTGGACCGTATAACATCCATCCCAGAGCTGTGCGTACGGCATAAGGTGCCTGGTGGTCGCACACTCTCTGGTCAAGCACCCAATGCGCCTCTGGCACGTCGCAGCCGATGAGGAGATCCACTTCATCATCTTCCCAGTCTACAACGGTTACATCCTGCAGGTGGGGCCACCTAGTCAAGATTGCTTTGACCGACCTTGGTGCTCGCATGGGGAGATCCGCTAATGCGAATGCCTCCGTTGGTTCAATTTCCTCGTTAGTGTCTAAGGAGATGAGTTGCAGCCTCAACCTACCGGCGGCCATTACCTGTGTTCCGCCCACCGTGCTCACTGCCAACGACGTCGCACCTTTAGCGAGTTAGTGTTTGTCGGCAAACCGCTCTTTCACTAGAGTAGTGTCGGATCCACCATCTACGAAAGCCAACGCTTTGACCACCCCAGTCTTGGTCACTACTCCCACGGCCACTACGCATAGACGTGCCGGTTTACTGGCAGATCGTGACGTTGAACAAATAACACTGGGCTTGGTACTCGTCTCGGGTATAGTTTCTTTTGCCTGGTGCATCAATCGATGGTGTCTGCCCGTGCAGCCCTCATAATCACATCGGTTCCTTGTCCTACAGGCTGCCGCCTGGTGCATGGTGTTGAGACAAATAAGACATGCTCCTGCAATCCTCGCCATTCCCCACCAATCGTCTATTGTGGCGTTGCCGAACTTGGGGCATTCTGGCAGCCCATGGCTAGCATCACATGACCTGCAACTTGGTTGCGCCGTGGCATCGCATGAAATGGCGTGTGTATTGGTCTAAGGCTGGTTTTTTGGATGTTCCCGTGCAGGGGTTTGAGCTTGGCTAGTACTGGGCTTGTTTGCCCGGTTGCTGTCTCGGATGAGTCGGCCAAATCTGCTGTCGGCTATCTTGGTTTGCCTGTCCAAGTATTCGGTCAGGTCTTCGAAGTTAGCCTCCGGGTCTCCTCGGCTTATCCGTTCCGCTTCTTCCGCCCACGGACCCTGTAGTTCGGGAGAAAGGTGACGGACTATACCTTCCAAAGTGTGCATCGCATCTAGGTCAGCCCTGTAACCTAAATGGTCTAGGGCTATTGAGCAGTTTCGCATCTTAATCATCAGGTCGATCATTGTGTAGGCATCGCCCTTGGTTCTCTTTGCCTCTACCATCACGCCCTGTATTAAGTTAAGGGCTGCTTTGAAAGGTTGGTCAAAGAAGTCCCTTAGAATCTTCCTTGCTCTTGTGTAGCCTTGTTCCGGGTCCAGTATGGTACACCCGTCGATAGCTTCTCTTGCTCGGCCTCGGCATTGGTGAGTAAGGTAGAGAAGCCTTTGCCCAGGGTCGGTTGCCTTATTTTCAACGAACGTCTCGAACTGTTTGACAAACTTGCAGTATTGTTCAGCTCGCCCATCGAAAACCGTTAGTTCCACCCTAGGAAGATCGATCGATGGTGGTTTGTAGTCGGCGACCGGCGTGGGGTTCCTTATCTTATTGCACCCTGATCTATCGGAAGTGTCGAAGTCGCTGGTCTCATGCTCTCGCTCTTTCTGTGTTCACTTCTTTTATGCTTCCTGTGCCTGTAGTCTAGCCGATAGTCACTGTTGTTCTAGGTCTAGTATTCTCAGCCTATATAAATCAACATCCTGACGATCATTATTGCTCTCATTAACACATGAACTAGCACTGAAAGGACTAGGCGATCTAGCATTAACTAAAGAATCAAATGTACTCAAAACCTCCCCAGAGACTTGCCGTGTTACCTCCTGTCCGGATTCCAATGTTTTCGATCCTTTTCTTAGCATTTTGCGTGTTTTTCCTCGTTCCAAATTGATCTATTGAGTATTGTAACGGACGTTTGGGCAATGCGTAGCCAAATTCGCAACGGATCCCGAAATCAAAAGACGATTATCTGTGATATTCTACGATACTAGATTATTACATGAACAATGACATCACAAATACACAAACCTTAATAATACGATCACAAGGACTCAACAACGAGAAACCGAATAGCAGCGTGTGAGCAAACAGCACGTGCGTCACGCAGGTCCTGAACAAGGATGTGCCAAATTAGCGCTGTGGGCGCGAACAAACAACAATTGGTCCAGAAAAACAACCAGTTCGTAAAGACAAGTCAATAGTGTAGGCAAATGAGTGATGTTAGGGAAAACACTGAATCGCGAGGGAAAAAGGGGGATTTTCCACGACCGGCTGTTACAACTCTTGCCCAGCGGTGCACAATAATGCAGTACAGACACATCGTTGAGGAATTTCTTTATAGCTAGATCCAGCAAGGATGGAAAGCATCCAGTCCTATGTCTGGTATTTTCCCTAATATGCTGGTGCAACGCATCGGCATGCAGCCATCCTAAGTTGGCTTGCTCCTCCCATCCCGGTACGCAAAACTCGACCGTCCAGTCGGAGTGCGGGAGATTGAATTCACCCACTGAGGGTCTTTTGTGCGTCTTTACCTAGTTCATTCAAAGTCCGCAGTAAACAAACGTCCTCTTCGTGGTTAGTGTTTGGTGCCCTGTAGACACAGACAACGTTAACCCTTTTGCCTGAAAGGATGATCGTAAGGGCGCATAACTGGATATTGCGAGCGCACATCTTGGTCTGAGACTCGAGGTGGTTGGTACCTGACCTAACGAGGATGGCTACTGCACCACCAAGGCCATCCTGTTCTCAATCCCGCCTATAGACTGCAAAACCGTTACTTATTAGGCCTGGCACATAGTCTTCTTCAGAAAGCCACGTTTCCGTGACGGAAACTATTGACGCTTTCTGCTCGTCAGCTGTTTTGGCGAGTTCCGCCCATTTGTTTCTAACACTACACGCGTTAGTATATAACACCACCGCGTTTGCTCCGTCGCCTAGGTGTCTCTTGTTATTCACTCCTGTCTGTTTCTCAGGCTCTAAGTTTGAGATGATAAAACGTTTTTTGCTTCGGATGTCCCCACTTGTGTGCATGAAGCCGGCTGACGATCCAGAACTTCCGACGACTCTCAATCCATCTCCATAGGAGTTGCCACAACATCCAGACTGGCAGGGTCGCCCTGTCATCTACCTTCGGACAGTGCTGCTAATTCTCGTTTTCCAGCGCATCTTCAATCACAACTATTTGCGACCCCGCGCGTGGCTTCATTGCTATTGTCGGGGTCAGGGCCTGAGAGCCGAGTACGGCATTCCGCTGAACTTTTTGGTTTCTCACCAGCGCCCTGGCTGGTCCAGCAAGGTTACCTTCCGGGGCTAGACCACCAGGCCTTACTCTGTGCTTGTCCGGCACACTCTGGTATCCACCCCTGATAACGTGAGCCACTATTGCTGCCCTCGCCAGCAGTTTATCCCGGGTGGCCACATCAGCGAACTCCACTAGGATTAGTCTCGCACGATGTTCGTCTTTGTTTCCCAGTGGTGACTTCCATGTCCCCACTCTGTGCACCCTCCTAAGAGTAGTAGGGTACGGAACACCTGCGATTCGCAGTGTGTCGCAGACCCTTCTCTTTTCTATGTCCCTCCTGGATTTCGATTCCTCTATAAAGGGTTCTTCCTGGTTTAGGATCGGAAGCCTTTGGCTTGAGACCCTGCCCATCGACAAGATCTGCCTCTGCAAATCCTTCACCTTGTTTTCCAATACCGGAAGAGCAGGGTCATCCACCATAGATAACCCATCCTTTGCTATATTACAGTCACCCTCCTTTTTGACCTGCCTTGCCCTTCTTGGCTTCTGCTCAGTCCACTGGCCCTCGTCGGTCTGCTTCAAAAGAGTTGAGGCAATGACCGCCTGGCAAGCTCTCGAAACTGGTCCATTCGCTCTGATGACTGCCCTCTCGGTCGTGTATACCACTTCCGCGAAAAACTTACTACAACCTGCTTGCTGTAGTTCGGAGCTTATGGCTGAGGTATTACTTGGTTGGCGTTGGTCCTGCCCTTGGGCCTGCAGTTTAAAGGCCAGACTGGCCGCCTCCTTGCAATGGGCACAGACCCATTCGGCCCATGGGTTCTATTTATAAAGGACATAGATGTCCTTTGCTATTCCTGAACCCCTTGGGTGAGCCCATCTCTTGCATACCTCGCACTCTATACCATTTATCACACGCGTTCCGCACTTGGGTGCGAGACACGGGTCAGAAACGCGTGTCTTATCGAAAACTACAAAAGTGAGGACGGAAACAACTCAAGCGCTTTTTACTCAAACACAAAATACGCACTCTGACACTATCAGGTAAAGCCCGCTAACATAAAAAAGAAAGACTAGAAGCGATAAAAGATCACTTCAAAAAACACCGAACTCTGCTCGGCAATACTACAAGGAGAATAAAAACATTATCCGGATAAAGCGCACCTTAAATGCAATCATGATACGCTCAGTATTGTGAATTAAACTGGGTTAATTCACAAAACTATTCAAAAACTCAATTTAAAGACGAGATCACCATGAATTCAAACCGCGCGGCACTCACTTCAGGTCGGGTCAGGTCATGGGACTTGCGCCTTGAGCCGGCGGACCTCTAATTTCTTGCACTGCGTGCCCAGGGAGTTCCCGCCGTGCCACGGGTGCCAGGTATCCAAAATAATCCTTTTTTGTAGTGGCTGGGGTAAGGAAAAGAAACAGGCTCGCCCTAGGGTACGCCACCCTCACTAAAGTAGGATCGGCACCACAACTCCCTGCTGTCCCTGTGTGAGACATAACCCGAGTCCTCGAGTATTGCATATATGCCACTACGGAAAGATGATGAGTAGGGTGATATGAAGGCCTTGGTAGAGGCAGGTACAGCAACGAAGCACCAGAGTGATGAGGTGCAGTATAAGGCAGTTAGTAAAGAGTGCAGAAAAGGACGAAAAATAGGAATAGAAGGGAAAGATACTTAGAATTGTTAGTAGTAGTATGGGAATACCTCTGCCAAGCACGAAGTTGCTGTCACTACTTGTGTGGGCAAGATTTTCTACTTGTTTTTGACAAAGAAGGAGAAGAAACACGCCCTCATACTCTTATTTACTTTTGGTTTGTCTTATTTATGCTCCTGTCCCCCGAGTGCAAGGTAGTGACGGTGAGTGAGTATGCCTCTGTCTGTCTGAGTGATCCCATTATATTATCTGCAGCACCTTATCAGATCTCTCCTTAGCCTACGATGAATAAAGGAGAATCGATTTAAGGCTTTTGGTATTTCCTGGTACGACCTTCTTTTATCCCATCTACCGTTTGAGTGAAACTTCCTTGAAAGCCTTCCAGTACCTTCTTGTCCTCCACTGGGCTCGGTGCCCACGCTTGAACAAAAGTCGCCAGTTGATGCCTTACTGTATCTTTGTATGTGGGAAGAATCAGTCTAGCCTCTCTAGACACCAAGGTTCTTCGTAATTTGAAAAGCACCCTGTTCGCCCTAGACCGCCGCTGACGTGCACTGCTTGGTGGGTTCGAATCTTTCATGAGCAAGCACATCTAGGTCTCTTACCACAGCAGCAGGCTCAACTCTGACTGCGACGGGCAATCCCGCGCACCTGTCTTCGTCGCTTACCCTGTCTGGCAGCAAGTGTTCGCATTTTGCTGCATCCAAATGCAGTTCCCACCTCTTCAGCCCACTCCTCAATATTAATAATAATAATTATTATAATTATAAATAATATAACAATAATAATAATAATAATAATAATAATAATAATAATAATAATATAACGATAATGATGAAAACAATAATATTAATATAATAGTAATACTAATACTAATACCAATACCAATACTAATAATAATATTATTAATATTAATAATAATGGTTTATTTCGGAGACGCCCGAAGCATGCTGGGTGCATGATCATGTCTATACAGGTGATGTAATGGACACATATAATGATTGAAAGTTTGGAAATTTGCATGAAAAAGTGGGATAAAAAGGCTCAGAAGAGGAAATAAGTTGGGATGAAGGTATGATAAGTGTATGCACACCATAGAAAACTTAGTGAGTTTAAATGAACTCAAGGGCGGATTCTAATGGAAGCCCGGTGAGTTTGAAGGTCAAGGTCAAGTAAGGAGTGTGATTGGTCCGGGTGTAGGCATCTAGAGGCCGACTGATATACATGAGAAAGGCTAGAAATCGATAAAAGAAAATGCAGTAGCGAGGGACAATGGAGAAAAAGTGAGACTCACTGCAATGGATCAGATATCAGTGATGCTTTGGTACTTTGCGGTGGATGGTCGGTAGGCAGGGCACAAAACGCATCGTAAAACAAACAGCGGACAACACAAGACGCAGAGGATAGATCGGATGACAAAAATGATTCAGGAAGATTGAATGCGATAGACGTTAGGCACAGAAGTAGGAGGGATGGATGCATATCATGACGGTCGGCGGGATGATAGCAAGAGAAATGGCCGGTGAAGGACTGCAAGACGCACAGCGAAGGCACAGATAGATATGTGTGCAAGTATATATATAATGTATATGTATATGTACACACACGAGGAGCAGGAGCAATGACAATGGGGTCCTAGAAAGAAATTATCAGTCCTTGGGAGGGGTAAGTAAGGTAAGATCTAATGGTTGTAGAATTAACTTCGGAATATCGTGGTGAATTATCTTCATGACAGGTGCACATGGCGGCCAAACAGAGAGTGGAAAAAGAACGTGGAAGCATAGAAGAGGTGACAACTGTGAGCAGCAGTTCGTGGAAGAGTGAATATGAAGGATAGAATCCCCCACACACAGCTTTCAGCTACTCCGGCTACTCCCGTTATCCCCCCCCCCCGTAAGTCTTCTCAGAACCCCATTTAGAACCCCGGCCAAGCACTCTAAGTAAACCCTGAATAATTCGTGCTTGTTGGTGAGCAGGACGCAACCCCGCATCACCCTAAAGCAGCCAACCCCGTCTCGTTGTATTAGCGTGGTACCTCGACTAATCGACAGGGTCCTCCTAACTCCATTTCACAAAACAGGCGAAAAAGACCACCGAGAAAAGCATCACCATGCATCGGGACCAAACATACCATATTCTCCAAGTATCCCGATACAGTTTCCCAGTCATCTAGCTCAGAGCCAACACCTCCCGCCGAACCTCTGTAACCAATTTCTCTCTCCTCTAGTGATACAAATAAGTAGCCCCCAGTTGAATTATAACCAACGGCCTCGATTTTCAAGCTCCATGCTCGTTCCTGAACACAGGATGGGCCAGCCCAACCAACAACAGTTATTTCGTCGGTCCTGGTCGAGCGAAACCTACCCGCCCCCTGCGTGTCCCGTTGAACCCAGTCACCACTACTTTCTACCATCTCACTTGCCGTTACCCACTATCCCAGCATCCAAACCCCACCTAGCTAATTCGACCACCCCGGAAATCCCACCCCCGAAAACGACCACTTTTTTCTTGACAGCACCCCTCCCCCAACCCAGCCTCGCCCCTTCTTCACATAGCCGGCTCCCCACTTTTAACCCCTGTTTAGACTCCATCACTTCTATACATGACAATCTTGACTTTACGAGTCCACATAATGATGTTTACCACCTCGGTGGTGTTAGCCACCAACACCCGCCGATGGTTGTTCCTACACCACGCCATGACGATGCGGTTGCACTTACCTTGCTCCTCATTAACGCACGCTCATTACTGAATAAAACCCACACTCTCAATAATATAGTACTTGTAATGTCCATGTTCATTGAAAAATTCTTCTTCTGCTCACATTTCTATACTCTATGACCAACTTTGGACCGCCTTCTCTAGCCTACTTCATGCTGACACTGTTTTGTGGTCGACAATTATTCTACGCTTGGTGCACTTACTTTTTCTTTTTATGGTCGTGCTTTCTTACTGAGATTACTTTGAGGACAGTTGGTACGGTAGTGAGATGCACTGATTCAACGTAGATTGTTTTATTACTCCTCGGTTTCACTTTCTCGCTCACGGTAACTGACCGTAGACGGTCAGCTCGTTTACGTTGATTTTTGGCTGCCACTCTCAGGAAATTGTTTTTTGGGCCTGATTAAGCGTGGAGGACTTGTTCTATTTGTTTGGACTTCAGGACAGGTATTTATTATTTACTATTTTGGCCGACTATTCCTCTTTTTACAGAATTAGTCCTATTTTTGATCACCTTTTTGGCTGGATAGTGACTGAGGCTCACTGTCAAAGGTATGATCATGTTTGTACTTATATTTTACTCGCTAATAATACCGTAGAATTTGCAGAGCAATCGTCTTCTTGATTTGGGTTCTGCATCGATCTGGGCTACGCGTTGCTTTAAGGTTCCAAGGTGCTATCCAGAACTAGTGAAGCGTATTAGTCGGTGAATCGATAATTGAATCGTTGGTCAGGCTTCACCCGGACCAGGACTTGAGCGTTTTGGTCGTTACAGTACTATTTTCCGACTTCGACATCATTGTCATAACCAAGACCTGGCTAAATGATTCTGTCCCAGTGGACCAAATTTCTATTGTTGGTTAGCAAACCTTCATGAAAAATCGTCGTCGTCGTGGAGGAGACTGTCTAATCCACGTTAAAAACAGCTTGCCTGCCATTCCGCTCTCTGATCCAACACTGGACTCAATTCAGGACTCAATGTGGGTAACGGTTCTTCTGGCCAACTCTCTGCTCCATATCGGCTGCGTTTATCGACCACCCAATTCCAACACCACGGACCTCCCCCACATAGTGAACGCCTTTGACCACTTTGCACTATTACCTTCTTCGTCAAAACTCATTGCTGGCGATTTCAATGCACCTAATATCTGCTGGGACACCATTTCATCACCCCAATGCTTCACGAGCTTTGGTTCGACCATACTCGCAGGGCGCTGGGTCCAGCACGTAATGACACCAACCAGAGGAAACAGCATACTTGACCTGATATTTGCCATTGGCCCATCGGATGTGATAACCATCGCCCTCAACCTTTTCCCAGGCAGTGACCATGGAATGGTATCTTGCAGACTCACAGCCGGACCCATAGACCCCATATGTGGCTCATCTCAACAGCCCCTGCACACGATCAACTGGATAAACCTCAAGCCCATGCTTCGATCCCTCAACTGAGATGACTACTTCCTACAGCGCGATACTCAGCTCGCCAGTGACGTACTCCACTATAAGCTACGTAGCTACTTGTCAACAGTCACCACCATCGGGACCAACCGCTCTCAAGCCGGAAGCTCTTAGCAAACAAAGCTGCAAAATAAACATGCCAAACTGCAGGTCTATAATAAAACCAATGACTTCTCCATACTATTGCAACTCCACTCTCTCTCTGAAGCCATCAGTCTTCAGACTAATGAACTGCTGAAAAAGCAGGAGCTTTTGGTTTTGAATTCCTTCGACAGATCGTACCGATTGTCCCGACTGCTAAAGAGCAGAAATCAGAGAGAGTTCTCAGGGATACCCCATTTAATTTTGAAAAACAACACGCAGATTTAATCTGCAGCCGAAAACGCTGAGGCGCTCAATACTTTATTTTCAGAATCCATGACCACTGACGCCACTTCAAATCCGCCACCCGCACCCCTCATCATCGAGCAAGTTCTCTCTGACACGGAATTCAGTTTGGACCTCATTCACTGTGGTCAACATGGCTTCCTAAAGTAACGTTCTCGACATCGAAAAGCTTCTACACAACCTACAGATGTCAAGTCTTTCTCGGAAATCTGTCACTTAACCAAGTAATCATCGCCCCAAGTTCATCAGTGAAGGGTCTTGGGCTTCTATACACTAACAATCTACAATTCTCGGGACATGTCTCATTTCAGACGGCCAGGGACAGACAGATAATAGGCCCAGTTTTCAGATAATTTAAAATGAAACTTAGCATTCTCCTTAGATACCAATCCCATGCCAGACCCCACCTTGAATATTGCTCTATATTCTTCTCTGGAATGTCTAAATCAGATAGAATACGCCCGGACAAAGTTCAGCGCACCTTCACCAAGAAGCCAGTGGAATATTCTTCTCCATCGAGATATAAAGAGCGATGCGCTCTACTAAAACTTGACCCAGTATGGCTTAGACATGTCAGGCCTAACTTGTGTTTTCTATATAGACTTATTCATCTCTCTGCGTTCACTTCTACCAACTCTATACAGTTTTCGCTACCCTCATCTTACCCTCTGCGCCACAGGGACCTCAGTCTGACCATCCCACAGTCCAGGCCGGCAATAAGATCCAACTTCTTTCTCATTAAGTATTCAAGGCTTTGGAATAAGCTACCCCCGGCTATTCGAAAATGCGCGTCAATAACTCAGTTCACCCAGTCCTTAAAATCACAACTAACCGTTAGCCACATGTTATCTTTGACTAACGCCAGCATATCTGAGGATCGAGCCCATGAAGAAGGCATTGAACTTTAGAACCCTTGCTTCCGTCCCCCCTCCCGCTCTTTGCTTTCCGTCGGGCTGGCCTCCAAAAACGGGTTCCGCTACTAGGATCATGGCACCATATCCTAAACCCACCATTTCCTGCCTAACGACAGACGCTAAGCTTACCATCTATTATCACTTTTTTACGTAAACAGCACATAAACCACATTGCAGAAGGATAGAGTTTTTTCGTTTACAACTATAACTAGCTAGATGCCTGCCGGTTCTTGCTACTCACCCACTTTCACCTACTATCACCTAACCCCTATACAACCCTACCTTATCTAATTCACTTGTCGGTCTTCACAACTACGTCTAAACAATTACTGTCTCCCTCACTATATAGTACTAGGGCAGCCATGTAAAACAACTTTTCTCTAGCTGAAGGTTTTTAGCCATTGATGTTCTCCCCTAGCACCAAATGGTTCAGTGGTGCTAGATCCTAGGACAATAAGTCCCACCAGCCACTACTTCACTCCTTGATCCTTCGACTCTTCTCTTATTTCTTCTGGATTCCGCTCCTCCCAGCTTCCTTGCCCGGCCGGATTTGGCTTTCCCCAATCACCCCGGTTGAAAATCTTTCATCCCATACATCCACCTTCCAATAGCTACCTGTTGGCCTCAGTTTCCTCCTTGTATATTTCCCGACATGGAGGCTTGTCTGTTTTGCCAAGATTTCTGAATCCATCACCTAACTTAGGCTGCTGTCATCCCTCCGTTTGCGCAATAACATCCGTAGTGCTACCAGTGAAGCACTCGATGACCAAGACTAACAAATTTGTTTATCTGAACAATTACCGTTTTCGGTGGCGCCACTTGCTCCGCCTGTGTACGTCGTCTGCACGCCGTTACGCTCCTCCAATGCACACGTTGTCCCGCCCCAGCGTTTTCAGTTCTGCTTTGCGCGCTGCCGAGTATATTCGCTATCGTGTCACAAACCGAGGACCAGGGGCTATAGACTCTATACGGGAGCAGGTCTTGAATTATTTGAGGAGAATTCTAAACATCTACTGGCGCAGCCTAACTCAACCACACCAGAAAGGCCTCTGGCAGTTTTAGGCACGGTCTGGTGCTGTACGAGACTGAAACATAAATGCAGGCGCGTTCTTTACTACACTCGTTGTCCTACTCCATGTGTTTGCTTAGCTCCACTCCGTATTTTCTCAGCCCATACCAATAATATCGGGCTGTGAAGCAAAATGGGCAAACTCCAATCATTGGTGTCTCCCATCAGCTCACACCTGACCATGCGAAAGGAAAAACCCGACACCGTTCTTGTCCGCTTGACATGACTTTGGTTCCTATGCACGAGACTGACTCGGGGGTGACAGCTAGCAGGTCTCTCCACATATGCTTACCCACCCTCGCTCTAATTTTCAATCACCTCGTACCCTCCTATGCACGCCTGGCATGTTTGTTGACGTCAGCTACAAAACCACCGTGGCTCTGAACAACAAGTCGATACATCAGACGACAGACACGTCTCATCAAAGCGCTAATTATATCCATGTAGGTATTATTGTATATATAAACATACATGTAATAACGTAGCGAAAAGCGCCCGTATTTTTCGCTCACGCATCTGTTTCTCCTCCTTTTCGTAAGAAAGCAGCGTTTCTCTTGTCCTATAATCCGACCCACTCTCCAGTTTACAGCCTTACCTAACAGTAACCTGCAGAATTAGATTTGTAGATACCCCACGATAGGATTTGTCATACATCCCCTGGATCTATCATATAAACTTGCCATTTGGATTCTTAGTGTGTCCCAGCTGCTTCCTTGTGACCTGTAAAACACCACTGTGGGATTTGTCACATATCCTCTAGACCCAGTATGCAAACTTGCCATCCAAGGTTCTTCGTGTTGCCCAGGTGCTTTCTCACGTAGCCCTCAGACCCTAGTCAAAATGCACCTCCACGGCTTTAATAACCCCTAAAGATAAGACCTCCCGGTGAACGGCCGAATCGGTAATCAATAACTTTGCCTAGTAGTGTAGACCCAGCTAGCGCTCACGAACCCCGAATCACAATACCAACGACTCCTCATTCCACTGAGACTATTGTGCCTCATTTCCAACCTCCGTACTCTTATCTGTTATTTTGCTCACGCTAACCCTCAGCTGGAACATCTCCAAGACTGCGTTCCTCCCTCTTTCAATTTCAGAACCATCCGGCCATCACGTTGCCTGGCTGTAATATGTCGTGCAGACAGCTTATCTTTTTCTCTGCCCGTCTACAACCGCACCAAAGGCTTGCTACCGCGAATACGATCTCGCCACCGGGTTTCGCCCACAAGAAGTCCTGGTATTGCCGCGTGTGATCCTCTGAGGCTTACTGAGGAATTATCACTACAAGACCCTCCCGATGTCGAAGCCACTGTGCGAGGACTCCTGATTAAATAGTGATGGGTCCGGATTCGGTGATGCCCACCTCCTTCCCATGATGAAACAGCGAGCAAAAACCGCAGCCAACCCTTGCCCAAAAAGCCCAACACGGACAGAGAAAAGCCACAAGAAACTCAACAGAATGATGTATTCGCCAATTTACCGGCAAAGGATTTCACCCTTGTCTTGCCTCATTTTAATCCTTGCGGACAAGACATTCCGATTGCTGCCCAAGTAGCACACCCCAAGTTTGCCCCATGGGGCCGCCTCATGGGGCAAACTTGGGGCAAACCTGGGGCTATCCCCAACCGTGGGGCTATCCCCAACCGTGGGCCAAGCTTGGGGCATGCCCCGCGTTTGCCCCAAAGGTTGGGGCAACGTGCTACTCGGGTGATTATTCCTTCCTGGAACTTCATCCATTTTCCACCACGTGCGAACTTCCGACACCAGATGACACACAATAATTCTCATGGAAATTGTCTCACCTTTTTGAGGGGTACTATTAGTTTTTCATATCCGCAAATCTATGAAAATTAGTATTCCTCTGCATGCCTTCGCGAAATTCTTCCATGCCTCCTTTGTGTCAACGACAACTGCCTTTTTAAGTGAACATGAATATGCATTACCGACCATTTTCCTGCATAATTCTTGTGAATATTGTGTTTCCTGCGTTCTAAGACAGTGTCCGTCGGAACATTTCTACATCTGGCCGATTCGAGGTGTTTTTCAGGTTGGGTGCCCAGCGCACGCCCAGTCTCACTCACCAGCACCGGTTGTGGATGGCACGCTCTAACTTTTTTTGGACTACCGAATCCAATGCTGTCGGTTGAAAATTGCATGCTCCTCATCCTTTTTCCTCCACAGCTTGTTCACCTACAGCTCTTATCGTCAGTTTCCACTCCCCACTTTTGTCGCCCTACCACGGTATGCACACCTACCCGTTTTGTCCTTCTTCCTAGCACCTCTCTCTACATCTACTTTCACTGCTTTGAGTCACTATCGTCCTAATCACTCTTCTCTGTTGACGCTCACCAATAACTCTTTACCCACCTGCCGTCATTGCTGGCTTCTATCATCTATGCGCTTAGTGTTACCCTCTCCTCAGAACGCCCATTGATAGCTTCCTTAAACATGTCGTTTTGTCAAATCCCTCTTCGTGCCCCATGCCATGATGCACCAATCGCACCCGCACTCATGACCAATCCGCATATTAGAACTTGCCGCTTCAAACGTCGCATCTTTTACAGTCGTATTTATTATCTAATCACCACCACCATATCTTCCTCACTTGGCTCCGCGACTCCTCTGTGGTTCTTTCCAGTGTCCCGATTAGCATCCACCAGTTCAATCGTCTGCCGGCACACAGCTATCCAGCTCCATTGCCCCAACTCCTTTGCGCATTCATTTTTTGTAGCCTTTTTGTTCTATTACTGGTTCATTTATCTCGGGGCGTCCTGCTTCCTTGTCAGCCTCCTTCGTGTTTCATCTGCAGTAAAATGATCTGATTGGTGATTTCTTACCTGTGTCTCCTCGGTCATTGCTTTCATCCCTTGATCCGTTTATTGCTCGCTACAGGCATTTTTCTGTACCTTCCATTGTGGTCCGCTTCTCCAAGTTCCACCATTGTAATGACAACGTTACGTCACGGAGTTCTTTTACAGTTCCAAATTAATTGACCTGTCACTACCCGATTCCTCTGGTCCGTCACTACCTCTCGCACCTGCATTGACTAAATAATTACACCCGTTCATACCTGTTTTCCTTGATCCTGTCTTTCATCTTCACTCTTCCATGAACTGCTCCTAACAGTCTTCATCACTTCTGTGCTTCCGCATTCTATTTTTCTCTCCTTTGGGCTGCCACGTGCACTTGTCCATCTGTCCTTGACTTTCAAACCCACCGGGCGTCCATTCAAATCCGCTCTTGAGCTCATTTAAACTCCACACAATCTCTATGGTGTGCATACGTTTATCCTATTTTAATCCTACCTTATCCCCCCTTCTGAGCCTTTTTATCCTATATTTTCATGAGAGTCTCCATGTTTCCATGAATTATATCCATTCCATCCCCTGTATCAACAAGTTCATGCACATGGCATGCATCGGGCTTTTCCGAAATAAACCATTATTATTATTATTATTGCCGTAGTTGACTCGAAATCAATTCGTATTCACCGTGTGTTCTTTGGTCATTTTTATTCATTTAAACTCTCCTCAGCCTTATTCCATTGTTGCTGTGATTTCCGAATCTCTCTTTGAAATTCGTGAATTTTCCATCTCGTTCAGTAATATTGTAAACTCTGATCACGCTAACATGCTTGCCTCTCGACCACGGTTCAGGAATATACCATTATTATTATTAATAATATAACAAGGCTAAAGATTACCCTCACCTGGCTTATCCAACTTGGGGCAAAGCAAGCGGTGCTCCCACTAAGTGACCTCTCCACAAAGAGCGTACTTCACAGAGTTCAGTTCTTTCTTTTTCATAAGGTATCTCTTCCGCGTATTCATTTCAGCCATTGCAACTGGACAATATGAAGCAGTTTTCGAAAATATATCCAATGATTCACCATTAGTTCTAGAGAACGGTGGGGAAATAGAATGACCAAAAAAGTTACTTTACATGCCGTATGAAGCATGCTTACATTCCTCCGGCATTTTACCGGAATGCTGCTGGAAGCATTCCGGAACCCTAGCAAGGCCCCTAAAGCAGACATATTATTACTTCACAACATGGACAACATCATTTAACCTCACTTAATGCTCAGTTAGTGTTTATCCATGATAGCGGCCTGCTTGAGTGAGAGAAAAATAATTACTTTTTGCTTGTCCTAGGACCAGCTGTAATCACCACTATGGTAGCTATTTATTACATGGAATCACTAAACTCCTGACCATAAAACGCAAACTCATTGATCATTGCAGCCAGTACTGGACTCTATAAAATCCACAGCCACCTAAGATGACAATGAACTCACGGATGGAAGCACGTGACACGGGCGACACATTACAGACACTGTGGAATTTAAATTTGACTTTCACTTGGCGAAAATAATCCACGATTGTAGCGCAATTCACGGGTATAGTTACGAATGAAAATCGTATAGTATTACTTACAAGACTATTTGATGACTAATTATGCGACTTTTCCCATCAAGTTTTCATTACTCCTCTGCTTATTTTTACCGGCATGTGACCGGAAAGTTAAGGTAAGCAATGTGCTATCTGGGCTAAAAACACGGCGTTTCTGGAATTTTTTATCCTTCTGTAGACATCGAACGCGACGGAGTCCAGGGAGCTGCTAGGTGATAGTAGACTTTCAGAGTTCGGATGTTTTTGGGGATCGACGATATATGCGAGTGGCAGCAGCATGGTCAGAGCATCATCCACGGATCGCAAATGTCTCTCTGGGGATAATAAGTTTTGCTGAGGCGCATTATATTCGTTACTGGCTTTGCTGTATATATCCACCAGTGGCACTGAACGAGGTGCCAAGGAGGCAGAAAGTCGACGGCGTCTGGCTCATCTAGGTTAAACCCGGTTTGCCACTGAGTGAATGAGGTGACTGGTAGTCGAATAAGATATTACATCCCGAAACATCTTGATAGAAGCAGATTTGTAGGTCATTTGCTAACCTCAGACTTTATTTTTCAGAAAAAACAATATATTTTGGGTTATGGGAATATCTTGGGAGCCTATTTTGCAATTTACTTCTTCAGATAACTCGGTGGAAACAATACCACTAACAGCGCCCTTAAAGATGCGGTGTAGCACAGCACTGGTGTGCATCTAGGTCACTATTTCGGGTTATGAGGCCATTTATACTGGGGTGGGCGAGGTTATAATTCTTAACCGTGGGAACAGCAAAATAAAAATAAGAGACGACCTGAATTGCACGTCGGGGTGTCCTTCACCATGTGATATTTTTCGGCAGGAAAGGAGAAAGCCACTGTTAGTCAGCGACGTTCTTGAACAGCAATCTTGAGGGGCCCTGTGGACCCCAAGATTTACAGGGTTTGCTGCGCCTCCTACTACCTCCGGGGTCTCTTATGGATATAGTATGCGAAAACCGCACCTCAAACGCAAGTCGACATGAGGAACTCTAAAAGTTTGATTATATAGCCACTTTTGTTTCTCAGGCATCCCGGATTTTGATAGCGGGGACTTATCCCCCCCAAAAAAACTAGGAGAGCCTGTCCTCTTTGACTGACACCTGGTGTAATTGGAAGTTATTCAAGCTGGTAGACTGCATACCACTCTTTCAACATGTAAATCCGCCGATCAGGTCGGGGGAAGGCAAACCGCGAGTGTACTCCAACTGGAGCTCACCAGACACCCGGAGTAAATGGGCAAACTGAAGTTCACCACCCAGCCTGGGAGGAGCCACCAAAAGGTTGTCTGGTTTCTGACCCAAGAGGCTCCCCTGGGGTGCCAGATAAGGTACGGAGGAACTTCAGGAGTTTGAAGGCTATTGCTATCAGGGTGCAAGCAGGTGGAATTGACTGGGGTGCTCAAGACCATGCAATGAAAGAGGGGTGGGCCGTCATCGGAGACTATCTCTTCAGGTTGACCGGCGAGTATGCCCCACTGAGAAGCATCAAAAGACTGGGAAAACCGCCGTTGTGGACTGGCCGACCCACCAGGGCCCAATTGGCGAAGAGCAAAGCTTGGCTTCCTTATGATTCAAGAGATGGATATGAGAGCATGCCGCAATTGTGAGAGCCCGTGAGGATGCCACTGAGGTAGAGCAAAAAAGTCAGGCTAGATATGAAGCGGCCCCTGCGCACAGATGGAAGGTATGCCCAACTGCCTTCTATAACTGAGCCCAGCCTAAGGCCACAACAAGAGTTGCGTAGGCTGCGTAGTCAGCGAAAAAAGAGCGCAGTCAATGAGCGCTTACGAGAAAGCACAGAGTTTGAAGAACTTCTCCCAATGTGTGCAGAGACAATTCAACGGGAGACAGCACGAGGCCGCAGTAACCCAGCAGACCTTCACCATGGATGGAGTCATCATCAGTGATAGTAAAGATGAATTGGTGCCGAGCAGTCTGGATAGCAATAAGGCTGCGGGGCTTGGTGGTGTCCACCCCGCCATTCTAAAAACCCTATCAGGAGTACTGGCTGAAAAGCTAGCACAACTGTTCAACGCATCTCTAGACATCGGGTAGCTACCGGACGACTGGAGGCTAAAGCTGGGTGTCCCCATTCACAAAGGAGGCAAAGGGGGAGTGGCTTTTAACTACCGCCCCTTGGGCTCACTACCAGTCACCCTCAAAGTACTAGAGGGACGGGTCAGAGAGCGGCCAACGGAACATCTACGGACTCGCTACCTGATTGCCAACCACCGATCTACTATCAGTTTTCGATGGAGCAAGTCGCAGATTGGACCAAGGTGATACAGTAGAGGTGCGCTACTTGGACTTTAAAAAGTCCTTTGATTCGGTAAACCACCGTTTCTTGCTGGGTAAATCGAGGGTACTTCGAGGGTAACCCAAGCAGCAAAGCTTTCTCCGCACCGGTCGAGGACACCGGGCCTACACTGACCAGGCATGCAGAGGTGTGAGACAAGATTCCGTGATGGGACCACTGTTGTTCCAAGTATACTTAAATGATCTGGTAACCGCACTAGACCGCCCGGTGTTCCCTATTCCCAGATGAAATCAAACTAGTAGGTGGGCAGACCACGAGGTAACCGCTTCCTCACCCCACCTCCGCCTTATCGGCTCCCATGCCTTTCATGAGCCTCCAAACCTTCCCAAATTTCACCACTCCCTTCCGGCTCCCCTCCCCACACTACCTCCCAGTTACTCTCCCACATGCCTCTACCCTCAAGCCGACCTACCTGCCTTGTACTGATTCTGCCCAACAGGTAGATTACACGCAGTCAAGAATTTGTTTTTTCTTGACCGGTGCCCTCCACACCCGTGGCCATATTGCTAGTCTCCCTATAGATCATATCGAAACATTTTCGCACACCTATGTCACTGACACCTCCCCACTCAATGTCATGCCCTTTAGTGCCTTACACACTGCGCTCCCTCCTGTCCACCCAGCTGCGACAGATTTTCTAAACCCCTCACTTTGCCATACCATGACCCTCCCCCTGTACCACGAGTAACAGCCGGTCGTGGAAAATCCCCCTTTTTCCCTCGCGATTCAGTGTTTTCCCTAACATCACTCATTTGCCTACACTATTGACTTGTCTTTACGAACTGGTTGTTTTTCTGGACCAATTGTTGTTTGTTCGCGCCCACAGCGCTAATTTGGCACATCCTTGTTCAGGACCTGCGTGACGCACGTGCTGTTTGCTCACACGCTGCTATTCGGTTTCTCGTTGTTGAGTCCTTGTGATCGTATTATTGAGGTTTGTGTATTTGTGATGTCATTGTTCATGTAATAATCTAGTATCGTAGAATATCACAGATAATCGTCTTTTGATTTCGGGATCCGTTGCGAATTTGGCTACGCATTGCCCAAACGTCCGTTACAATACTCAATAGATCAATTTGGAACGAGGAAAAACACGCAAAATGCTAAGAAAAGGATCGAAAACATTGGAATCCGGACAGGAGGTAACACGGCAAGTCTCTGGGGAGGTTTTGAGTACATTTGATTCTTTAGTTAATGCTAGATCGCCTAGTCCTTTCAGTGCTAGTTCATGTGTTAATGAGAGCAATAATGATCGTCAGGATATTGATTTATATAGGCTGAGAATACTAGACCTAGAACAACAGTGACTATCGGCTAGACTACAGGCACAGGAAGCATAAAAGAAGTGAACACAGAAAGAGCGAGAGCATGAGACCAGCGACTTCGACACTTCCGATAGATCAGGGTGCAATAAGATAAGGAACCCCACGCCGGTCGCCGACTACAAACCACCATCGATCGATCTTCCTAGGGTGGAACTAACGGTTTTCGATGGGCGAGCTGAACAATACTGCAAGTTTGTCAAACAGTTCGAGACGTTCGTTGAAAATAAGGCAACCGACCCTGGGCAAAGGCTTCTCTACCTTACTCACCAATGCCGAGGCCGAGCAAGAGAAGCTATCGACGGGTGTACCATACTGGACCCGGAACAAGGCTACACAAGAGCAAGGAAGATTCTAAGGGACTTCTTTGGCCAACCTTTCAAAGCAGCCCTTAACTTAATACAGGGCGTGATGGTAGAGGCAAAGAGAACCAAAGGCGATGCCTACACAATGATCGACCTGATGATTAAGATGCGAAACTGCTCAATAGCCCTAGACCATTTAGGTTACAGGGCTGACCTAGATGCGATGCACACTTTGGAAGGTATAGTCCGTCACCTTTCTCCCGAACTACAGGGTCCGTGGGCGGAAGAAGCGGAACGGATAAGCCGAGGAGACCCGGAGGCTAACTTCGAAGACCTGACCGAATACTTGGACAGGCAAACCAAGATAGCCGACAGCAGATTTGGCCGACTCATCCGAGACAGCAACCGGGCAAACAAGCCCAGTACTAGCCAAGCTCAAACCCCTGCACGGGAACATCCAAAAAACCAGCCTTAGACCAATACACACGCCATTTCATGCGATGCCACGGCGCAACCAAGTTGCAGGTCATGTGATGCTAGCCATGGGCTGCCAGAATGCCCCAAGTTCGGCAACGCCACAATAGACGATTGGTGGGGAATGGCGAGGATTGCAGGAGCATGTCTTATTTGTCTCAACACCATGCACCAGGCGGCAGCCTGTAGGACAAGGAACCGATGTGATTATGAGGGCTGCACGGGCAGACACCATCGATTGATGCACCAGGCAAAAGAAACTATACCCGAGACGAGTACCAAGCCCAGTGTTATTTGTTCAACGTCACGATCTGCCAGTAAACCGGCACGTCTATGCGTAGTGGCCGTGGGAGTAGTGACCAAGACTGGGGTGGTCAAAGCGTTGGCTTTCGTAGATGGTGGATCCGACACTACTCTAGTGAAAGAGCGGTTTGCCGACAAACACCAACTCGCTAAAGGTGCGACGTCGTTGGCAGTGAGCACGGTGGGCGGAACACAGGTAATGGCCGCCGGTAGGTTGAGGCTGCAACTCATCTCCTTAGACACTAACGAGGAAATTGAACCAACGGAGGCATTCACATTAGCGGATCTCCCCATGCGAGCACCAAGGTCGGTCAAAGCAATCTTGACTAGGTGGCCCCACCTGCAGGATGTAACCGTTGTAGACTGGGAAGATGATGAAGTGGATCTCCTCATCGGCTGCGACGTGCCAGAGGCGCATTGGGTGCTTGACCAGAGAGTGTGCGACCACCAGGCACCTTATGCCGTACGCACAGCTCTGGGATGGATGTTATACGGTCCAGTAGGGGTACATGATTCCGTGAATTACTTATCCGCCGAAACGGACCGCATAGGGTACCATTTGCAGCGGCTGTATGAAAAGGTGTTTCATGACATTGGAGATGAAAGACCAACGTTGTCTCAAGAGGATCCCTTTGCTCTACAAACGGTGCGGCAGGGCACCAGAGGCCTCGAAAAACAGTTCGAGGTTCGCCCCCTATGGCGCACATTGGTCGACCCGTCGACTAACAACAGAAATTATGTTCTCCAACGGTTACTACGACTAAAAGAACGCTTTGTTTGAGACCGGAATCTGTGAGAACGATACGCGGATTTAATGAAGCGAAACAAAGCCCTCGGTTACGTTGAAAAGATGCCTGCCAACACCGGCAGCAAAAGGGGTATCTGGCATCTGTCTCACCACCCGGTTATCAACCCCAAGAAACCCAAAAACTGCGGGTGGTTTTCGACTGTGCAGCCAAGTTCCAGGGCAAGTCGTTAAACGATCGCCTACTACAAGGACCTGTCTGGACCACACCAATGATCGAAGTTTTGTGCCATTTCAGAGTGGGTAAAGTGGCTTTGTCTGCCGACATTAGGGAATTGTTTCGTCAGGTGAAGATTCCGGTAGGAGAACGAGATGCTTCGCGTTTCCTGTGGTGGGAAGAGAATGACCGGAACAAGGCAGTAGTGAATTATAGGATGACCGTCCACCCATTCGGAGCCATATTGTCACCATTTTGTGCCAACTACGCCCTCCAAGAATCAGCGAACAAACATGGCGATCTAGTCCATCGGACGGTGGTAGATAGCGTCAGCAGGAACTTCTACGTCGACGACTACCTTGGGTCATTCAATGATGTGGAATCAGCTCTAGAGCAGTTCATGGGTCTGACGAGGTTGCTGAAAGAGGGTGGCTTCCATCTAACTAAATGGATGTCGAACGCTTCAGAAGTGCTGGAAGTCATCCCGTATCACGAAAAGGCCGGAAGGGTAAGAGATCTGGACGGCTCTCCACTTCCTATCGAGCGCACCTTAGGAATACAATGGGACGCGGAAACGGACGATTTTGTTTTCGAGCTAAACGTTCCCGAGCTGCCAATAGCCCGTCGTGGCATACTATCTGCTGTCTCAAGTTTGTTCGATCCGCTCGGTTTCGTCTCACCATGGCTGCTACCCGGAAAGATCTTTTCGCAGCGGCTGTGCCGTAAGAAAGTTGATTGGGACCGGTCACTGGACCGAGAGGACCGGTTGGACTGGAAAGAATCTTTGAACACCTTGAAGAAACTAGGGGACATAAAGATTCTACGATGTTTGACTCCTGGCCATACAACGCAGAGGGGAGAACTACATGCTTTTTCCGATGCATCTGAAGTCGGTTATGGAGCTGTGGTGTACGAGCGATGGTGCACAGGAGATGGACAATATACTACGAAGATCCTGTTCGCCAAAGCCCGCGTTGCTCCATTGAAGTCGGTCTCGATCCCACGCCTTGAACTCAGCGCAGCCGCGTTGGCAGTCAAGGCGGTACAAGCTGTGAAGAGATGTTTCGACCTCTACATTTGGTCGATTAGCTTCTGGACGGATTCAGCGATAGTACTTTACTACATTAACAACGTCCGGAGCCGGTTTAGTACTTTCGTTGCTAACCGGCTCACGATTATCAACGATGAATCAGCCACGAACCAGTGGGATCACGTCAGGTCTGGCGATAATCCGGCCGACCTGTGCTCCCGAGGTGCAACCAACTTCAGGCAACTAGACACGTGCACGAGAGGGCCAAACTTCGTGCAATTGCCTAAGCAGGACTGGCCCGTGTTCAAATTAAAACCCCCTACGGAAGTAGAACCGTAAATCAAAGGCGTAGTGATAGCGGCCAACGTCATCGAAGTGACATCTATTCTATCGCAATTGGTCAGGTTTTCTTCCTGGATGGAGACACTTCGTGCTTTAGTCTGATTAGCCAGGTTCAAGATAAATTTACTGGTCATGAAAGGGCTACAGCCCTCAGGCCGGATACGGGTCGGCCCGATGAGTCCCTATGAGCTACAAGCGGCAAAATACGATACTTTCCGAATGATACAACGCGAGGCTTTCGCCCGAGAACTCAAGAGGGCGGAAGAAGTGGGACCGACCAATAAAGATGTACTATCTCCAGGAGGCGAGCTGAAGCGTTTAAACCCCAAACTCATCGACGGACTGCTGTGGGTGGATGGTAGGCTGACCAACGCCCACCTGAGCTTCGACACAAAGTATCCTACACTGCTGCCTGCGAGATAACTTGTAGTAGAGCTAATGATTCGACACGTCCACGCCTTGGAGGGACATGCCGGGGAAAGTCACGTGACGAGTGTCATCCGAAAGCGCCTTTGGTTGTTGAAAGGACGAGAGACTGTGAAACGCGTAATCCGACGGTGTATGAAATGTAGGAGACGTAATGCCACGGCGGGCAAACAACTCATGGCCCCACTACCAGAATACAGGGTGACTACGGGCTGGTGGCCGTTCAGCGACACCGAGTTGGACTATTTCGGGCCCTTGTGGATCAAGTGCGGGAAAAGATTAGAAAAGCGATATGGATGTATCATGACGTGCATGAAGTCACGTGCGGTACACCTAGAAGTCGCACATTCGATGACGACCGATTCGCTTCTAAGGGCCTTGCAGAGATTTATCAACCGTAGAGGCGTACCGGCCGATATATACTGAGATAATGGATCGAACTTTGTGGCGCTCACCGGGAATTGCAGCGGTGGCACAAGAACATAAACAAGGACGAACTGCAGGACCGAACCGTGGCCTACGGCATACGATGGCATTTTAACCCCCTACATGCCAGCCACCGAGGCGGCTTACGGGAACGCATGATCCGGTCCGCCAGACGGATATTGCTGTCAATCATGGAGCAGAAGCCGCCCGACGACGAGACGCTGAACACCGCCATGACTGAGGTGGAGCGAATCCTGAACAACCACCGACTGGTTCCAGTAATGAGCAGAAACCCCACCCACCTGGCGCTCACCCCGAACGACGTATTGACGTCAAGGTCGAACGAGGGTTTCTAAGGGCTGGTAAACCTTCGCGAGAGCCACCTCCACGGATGGAAGCAGACAAATTATCTTGCCAAGGTTTTCTGGAGGCTCTGGCTGCGGGAGTACCTACCGGCTTTGCAGACTCGACAGAAGTGGCTGGCCAAAACAGGGCCATTGTAAGTTGGGGATGTAGTTATGATCGCCGACGAACACGCACATTTCAGCACTTGGTCTTTGGGAGTAGTTACGGAAACCATCGAAAGCAGCGACGGAATGATAAGAACGATGAGTGAAGACAGCTAACGGAGTGCTCACTCGTGACATACGCAGTATTAACCTACTCGAGAGCGAAGACGAAGCTGATAACCCCGAGGCCCAGTAGACCTTTTCACACTAGTCATTGAGGTGAATAAAACAACACCATATTTACCACACGGTCTCCGTCAAACACGGTACAGTGCTCACGGTCTTTCGTTGACATTACAGAAGGTTTTTTCCGATATGTTGTGATGAATGCGATCCCATTGTACATCCCGACACATACACACATGCACGACGCACTCTACAACCCGTAACCCCATCAAACATGTGACAGTGTTCGTTGTTTTGCTTTTTGTTGACGTTACCGAATGCCCCCTGCATATGAGGAAGTAGCGGAGCTTAGGTCACACACACGCTACATTTTACTCGTTCTCTTGCCACACGGTCTTTTGTTGACATTGCAGAAAGTCCTCCTTTGATGTGTAGTAATACCTGTGATTTCGCTGTACACCCCGGCACACACACACACTCACACACACGTTCACTCAAGCACATACATCCAGGACAGGACGGCCCTTTACAATTACAGCATCTATGTGACCCTTCACGCCCGCCATCGGTCATTTGGTCTTGTGGAAAATGTAGACTAGCCTCACCTTCATGTAACTCATTGGTTAGGTGCGACCAGTAGTAGAACGTTGACGACGAGCATTAGACGCACGCACTGACATGAGGGCTTGGGCAGGTAGAAAGAATCAAAACCTTTATACCGAACCTTTGGATCTGCTAAGGATCCAGGAGGATTTTGGCGGGCGGTGTATCAGCCGGTGGTGGAAAATCCCCCTTTTTCCCTCGCGATTCGGTGTTTTCCCTAACATCACTCATTTGCCTACACTATTGACTTGTCTTTACGAACTGGTTGTTTTTCTGGACCAATTGTTGTTTGTTCGCGCCCACAGCGCTAATTTGGCACATCCTTGTTCAGGACCTGCGTGACGCACGTGCTGTTTGCTCACACGCTGCTATTCGGTTTCTCGTTGTTGAGTCCTTGTGATCGTATTATTGAGGTTTGTGTATTTGTGATGTCATTGTTCATGTAATAATCTAGTATCGTAGAATATCACAGATAATCGTCTTTTGATTTCGGGATCCGTTGCGAATTTGGCTACGCATTGCTCAAACGTTCGGTACGAGAGTGACCAGGTGCGTCAAAATGGTCCTATGCATGCGGCAACCCAAGGTACCTTCAAGGCTGATCGGGCATTTCGGTAGTATGGACAGGGACAGGCTTCGTACTAGGGCGATGGGTTTGACCTGGGACACGATAGAGGGGGCTGCTGTCGAAGAGCGCTGGCAAGTCACAAATGGATCCCTGATTGTCCTCCAGGAAGTGTTCGCACCCGTGAAATGAAGGATTGGGGAGGGCAAACCCATGTGGTGGAAGGCTGCAATAGCCAAGGCCATCCGAAGTAAAAACCGCAGCTGGAACCAGTACAAAGCTTCCGGAAGTCAGCTAGCCTGGAACCGCTATACTAAGCTGAGAAACGAGTCTGTGAGCCTTCTGAGAACTTCCAAGCGGGAATTTGAGCTCAAATTGGCCCAGTGTGTGAGACAATAGCTGAAAAATTTCTACAGCTATGTACAGTCTAAAGGCTCAACAAAGAATGCCGTAGGTCCACTATCCATTAGGGATCACTATATTGTCACTGATGACCAGAGCAAAGCAGGCGCCCCGGGGGAATATTTTGGTAGTGTGCTTAGGATAGATGGTGGGGTAGGAGTAGATGTGACTATGGTGCATCCTTCTCCTCAGTTAAACGAGCTAGACCTCACAGGGGAAAGCCCGCTTAAGTGCCTACAGGAGTTAAACAGCCACGTCATCGGGCCCAGATGGAATTCTTCCAGCTATCCTCAAGCTGCTGGCGGATATCTTAGCTCCATCGGTATGTAGGCGGTACAGATCCACGTTGGGCCAGGGTAAGCTGCCTCAGGACTGAAAAGTCACGGCAGTCGTCGCAATACATAAGGGTGGGCCTAAGTCGGCTGCGCAGAACTACAGGCCGGTAAGCCTAAATAGCATCTTATCTAAAGTCCCTGAGATGATCATCCGTGCCCACATCTGCCAGCACTTACTGGAGCACTCCATGTTAAGTCCGGCCCAGCATAGATTTCTGAAAAATAAATCTTGTCTGACCAATCTCTTGTGCTTCTTAGGTGAAGTAACCGGACTACTGGATGGAGGTAAGTAAGTTGAGGTATGCTACCTCGACTTTGGCAAGGCGTTCGACTCCGTTAACCATCGTCTTTTGCTATGCAAGATGGAGACGTTCGGTATAGGTGGGCCAGTAAATAGGTGGCTGGAGAACTTCCTCTCCAACAGGACGTTTTACGTCAAAGTGGGGGACAGGTGCTCCATTTTGGTGAATGTCACCAGTGGTGTACCTGAGGGATCCGTCCTAGGCGCGGTCCTATTCTTGTTATTTATTAATGACCTAGCATCCACCCCTCAATCGCCCAGCTTTGTTTTTGCGGATGATGTGAAGATTTTTGGATCTAAGGGCAGGGCGGACGTGGGCAGGGAAACAGGTACGGTCCTGAACTGGGCATACAAATGGGACTTACCTCTGAATGCTGAAGAAGCCATGTTGTCAAGGACAGCAGAGAGCCCAAGTGTCAATCATGATCGAGGGATGTTCACCGTAGGGGCAGTCAGTAGGGTTAAAGACCTTGGGGTCATCATGAACAGTGACTTCAAGTGGTCGGATCAGTGCAATGCTGCTGCACAAAAGGCTCGTGGTGAGCTCTTTAGGCTGCGATCAGCTTTGTCTTGCTGGCAGCCGGAGATGTTCGTACCTTTTTGCATGGCTATGGTACGACCTCACCTAGAAGGTAGCGTTCAGGCCTGGTCACCCTTCTACAAAAAGGACGCCGCCTGCCTAGGGAAAGTCCGATGTCTCGCCACGCGAATGGTTGAAGGGCAGAGGGGTAAGACTTACGAGCAGAGACTCTGTGACCTGAATCTTTTCTCGTTGGAAAGAAGGAGAAGTCGAGGAGATCTCATGTAAACGTTCAAGGTAATGAAGGGCTTACCTGGCCTTAGACCAGATAGTCTATTCCAAGTGGCCGTAGACTCCAGAACAAGGAGACATGAAAAGAAGTTGATAAAAGCTCGAGCAAGGATGATGGCTAGTTCGCACTTCATCAGCAACATAGTTGTGAACAGTTGGAACGGTCCGCCTGGAGGAATGGTAGATCTGCAGACCGTTCAATCCTTCAAAGGTGCCCTAGATCACAAGTGGTACGAGATATTTCCTCGTAGTAAGCCTTCAGTATATCAACTAGATGGACGACCAACAGCACTGTGGTTCTTCTGGAGTATGTTTTAATAGACTTTTTCGCCCATTGCATACGTCTCAGTGAACGCTCATGATGCATAATGTCTCTCGCAGTTGATGTGCGATGAGGTTTTCCGTTTCCCTCTCATTTTAGGCGGGGATTCGACGAAATACACTCGGCAGTGGTGAGTGTATAGAAAACGCTCGGGAGCGGCTGGCGAACGTGTCTCCTATCGGGTCTAGTAGTGAATACCAACGATATCCCCTCTATCGGACGAATAGAGAAGACGTAAGTCGGTTTACAGATGCGAGGTGTATTCTATATATCGTGGCACCGAAACAGTACCGATACGAGAGATACACCGAACGGAAAACGGAACGAAACGCGACGGCTGTGCAGAGAGCGAACCGCGAGCGAACGACCGAAAGTGAAAGTGATTTGAAACGAGGCCGACGGAAACCTCGGAAAAGTCAGTCCAGTAAAACGTAGGCAACCGGAGAACACTGAGGTCAATATCAAACGTCAGAAACGATCGTGGAGAAAATGGATCCAAAATGGTGTCCAGAGAATAGTCATTTTCTCAAAACGATCGAGGTCATTACAGCAGCCCCCCGCTAGAAAGCACGGAAAGCTTTCGAGAAAAAAGTCAAGGAAGAAAAAGCATACAAACGGTACTCCTGTGCGCGAATGCGTGCAAAATGCGTGAATGTAGCTATGCTGTAGGATGCTGACGGGCAAAATCCATGGTATGCAGGAACCGTAGGATGATGGTCGAGCGTAAACCAAATTCGTTGCCAATGGCATCGGTTGCGTGAATCGTCATCCAGGTGTGCCACACCAATAACGTCCAGCGTCGGGTAACCGCTAACAAATATGATATCCGGAAGCCAAATCGGTAAGTTCGTAAATGGCAAGGAACGAGAGCGACAGGGCCGATCCAGAATGCAAACGTTGGTGCCAAAATTCTCCAGATTTCGTGAGACCAGCGAAGCGTACCATATGGCGAGGTTCCATGAAACGAAAAGAAACGAAAAACTGGTGTAGCAACCGCAATGGACTTGACTAGTATACAGTAATAACTAATGAGGTATGTTTAATCGTGTCGAAACGATAAACACGAAAGGTTATTACTGCGAAGTGCAATGGTTAAGATCGTGTTTGACCTAGTCGCGAAAACGTGCTGGGCAAACGATCTTCCGACCGGAACCTGAAACGGGAGCCTCATTTACGTACGGGTGCGTAGGCGTGCTCTGCTGACTTGAACGTGAGACAGTATTCTTATTCGAGGACGTAGCAGGGCCAACGGACTGCTGACTTGAAAGTGAGACGATAGCCTCATTCGAAGTCGTAGCAGGCAACGCTAACTGCAGACATCGACGTGACACGGAGGTGTCGTCAACAGGTAGTGCAGGGTTAACATCGAATCTCATGTCAGCGGGCGACACGCTATCATCAACGTACGCGGCTTTGAGACGATCGATGCTAACGGTATCGACGCGACCGTGTCGATCAACCTTAAGGGTCTTATCGTGACGAGAAATCACGCGAAATGGACCTTCGTAGGGCTGTTGTAATGGTTTCCGTACCGAATCAACACGAATGAATACATGCGAACAAGTTTCGAGTTCGGTCGGAACAAAAAACCTGTCGTCGCTGCATTCTAGTCTGCGCCGGAGCGAGATTTTGCATGTACGTACACGAACGGTGAACGTAAGTCTATACGGCAAGTGAGTCTGTACTCCGTGGCGTAAAGAATTCCCCAGGCAGTCGTAATGTCGTGCCGTAGACAAGTTTTTGCGGCGGAACATTGGATATCTGCCTTTATGCAAGCCCTGATACCAAGCAGAACTAGCGGTAACGTTTCGTACCAGTCGGGGCTCTCGTGTGCTCTAAGATCCGCCTTGAGTTGACGGTGGAAAAGTTAGATTAAACCGTTCGATGCCGGATGGTACGCGGTCGTGCGAATGCGTTCCGTACCCAGCATGTGAGTTAATGAAGAGAATAGTTCGGACTCAAACTGTTGCCCTCGATCAGTAGTGATTGTGGAAGGACAACCATATGAAGCTATCCATCGTTCTATCAGATGTCGGGCCACTGATTCGGCCGTGACGACAGAGATGGGAATAGCCTCGGGCCACCTCGTAAATCTATCGATGCACGTTAGTAAATAAGTATACCCGTATGATGGGGTAAATGGACCCTCAATGTCTACGTGGATATGATCGAAGCGAGCATCAGGCGTAGCAAAAGTACCGATAGGCGAAGCTACGTGCCTAAGCACTTTAGATCGTTGACATTGTAGACACTGTTTTGCCCACATACGAACATCTTTATTCATGGACGGCCAGACGTATCGTGCAGCTACTAATTGGAGACTGGATGCGACGCCTGGATGTGAGAGTGTACGTAGGGTATGAAAAACGAGACGTCGATATGTAGAGGGTACGATTGGTCGAGGTATACCAGTAGACATGTCGCAGAGTATAGTCCCGGCACTAGTGGCCAGAGGGACGGACTGACACTGTAGCGACGATGACTGAGCTGCTTCCATACATGAAGAATCCTGTGCCTGTGCTGCAGCCATGGCAGGGATGTCTAAAACCGGAGATTTAATGACATTAAGCGGAATACGCGACAAAGCATCTGCAACGCAGTTCGACTCACCTTTAACGTGTCGAAGGTCAGTCGTGAACTGAGAAATATAGTCTAAATGTCTGACTTCTCGTGGAGAGTACGATCGGACTTAGTATGCAATGCATACGTCAGAGGCTTATGGTCTGTAAAGAGGATAAAATATCGACCCTCGACTGCATGGCGGAAGTGTTTACCAGCATTATATGCAGCCAGCAGTTCGCGACCAAAAGCACTGTATTTGGTTTCCGTGGGACTGAAGCGTCGAGAGAAAAACTCTAATGACTGCCAGATCCCAGAAACAGACTGTTGCAGGACCGCTCCGATGGCAAAGTCGGACGCATCCACCGCTATGCTTAGCGTGACGGACGGAACTGGGTGCATGAGGAGCGTGGTCTGAGCTAATGTCGCTTTAATTTCCGAAAAACGCTACTCGTGCGGCATCCGTAAGCGACAACTTACGTGGATTGCCACGAAGTACGTCAGTCAATGGAAGCAAACGTTCAGCAGCATGGGGTATGAAACGACGATAAAAGTTAACTAACCCCAAAAATGCCTCGAGCTCCTTGATTGAGGACGGTACGGCGTAATCTAGAATAGCGCGCTTTTTTTCTCGCAAGGCTTAATACCCTCTTGAGTGATCTTGTGGCCGGGGAACAAAAGTTCCGGTTTGCCAAGTTCACATTCATCAGGATTGACTACTATTCGATGTTCGGACAAACGTTGGAATAGTAGCGTTAAATGTTGGAAATGTTCATCTACGCTCGAAGATACGATTAGCAAGTCATCGATATAGACGTGAACAAATTCCAAGTCTCGTGTAATGCTATCGATAAACCTCTGGAATGTGTGAGCAGCATTCCGCAAACCGAAAGGCATACGTAAGAACTCAAACAAACCAAAAGGAGTCGTGACAGCGGTTTTATCGACATCTTCAGCGGCGACTGGGATCTGGTGATAGGCTCGCACCAAATACAGTCGTGCCGTGAAGTGATGCCGTGATGTCGTGTATGTGGGGTATCGGATAACTATCGTAACGGGTAACCGAATTAAGTGCGCGATAGTCGCCACATGGTCGCCAGCTAAGGCCATCTTTCTTAAGAACCATGTGCAGAGGTGAGGCCCATGGACTGTGAGAAGGACGAACAATAGCTTTAGAAAGTAAAGTGTCAAACTCACGTTTGGCGAAAACCAATTTGTCCGGTGCCAGTCGGCGAGGTCGTGCCGTGACTGGTGGTCCGTTGGTGACAATGTGGTGTGTCACACGATCGGTCACTGTGTCTATCTCTTCAAATGGTTTATTAAATGTGAGGAATTTAATAAACGAGGACTGAAAATCGTGCGGAATGTTAGAAAACAATCCTGTGATTCGGTGTGCATCTTTTCGACCTGCAAGACCCGTAAATTTAATGTCAGACGAAGGATCGATAAGCTGCAGCCTACGTGAAACAACAAGTAATTCATAGTGCTGCAGAAAATCGATTCCCAGTATGTCTGTGAGAACATCCGCAAGAATGAACGGCCACAGATACCGTCGTCGTGGTCCCAGGTTGACCGCAAGCTGTCTCGTGCCGTAGGTAGGAATGGAAGAACCATTCACCGCTGACAGCCGAAGCAAAGAAGCACGTGGCTTGTCTTTACCGATGGGCAAGACAGAAACTTGGGCCCCAGTATCGACTAGGAACCTAGCGTTAGTGCACGAATCGTGCACGTAAAATAAACAACCAACTTGAGACTGATTGCCGGCGAGTACGGCAGCTTCTACTCGCCGGCAGTGGCGTTTTCCGCCGCGTATGAACACGGCTGTTTGCACCTACGGGCGGCTGGTCCAAAAACGCGGCGGAACCAACAAAAACCGCTGGTAGGATGATCTGGTTTGGACGAGGCAGGTGAGGTGGAATCACGGCGGACGTGGGCAGTGGAGGTCGCCCGTCCGTGCCGTTGTTTACGTGGGCTACTGCGAGGAGTCGGTATTTTAACCCTGTCCTTGAAGGACAGGCGGCGCCGGATGGATCGAGAGTGCCGAGGCTTCTCCGGCGATTCATCCAGGTCGACACCCCTAGGATTGTGTGATGTCGTGGCGATGAGGGGATTAGCCCCACTGCCGACACGTGCGACAATTTTGTCAGCCACGGCGGCTGCTCGTTCCAAGGACGAGTCCTCGAGGAGAGCAGTAACGGTGGTCTGAACGTGGAAGGGTAGAGCGTCCAACCACAGTTTCTTAACTATCTCCGAATCCTTATCGGCGGGCCCTGCCAAAGACCGGAGACGAGCTAGGTGGCGGCTGGGTTTAGTATCCCCTATGGGGTGCCGTGCCAGTAGCTGACGTAACCGTTCCTCCCGAGAGGGAAGGAAATGCTGCAGTATGGCCTCCTTAAGCAGATCGTACGGCTGCTCTTGAGGAGGATTTGATACCAAATCCCTCACCGAGGCAATAACATCGCCTGGAATTGCCTCTGAGGCATAGGAAAATCGTTGGCGTTGGCCAACAATCCTACATGCCTCAAACTGCAGCTCTAAGGCTACAAACCAAACCTCTGGATCATGAGGGATAAACGCCACTGGTTTAAAGGCAACCGCAGACAGAGTGAGATCTGTGTCGGGCTGCGCCTTATCCTCTGACATGGTTACGTTGCGATAATATACCGTAAAAAATATATATCGTGCAACGAAAGGAGGACGTGAAACATCGATAAATCACAGACTTACCGGGCGGGCGAATAATCCAGGTTCTGGAAGTTCTTGGGCTCACCAATATCGAAGACGTTATGGCGAACGTGTCTCCTATCGGGTCTAGTAGTGAATACCAACGATATCCCCTCTATCGGACGAATAGAGAAGACGTAAGTCGGTTTACAGATGCGAGGTGTATTCTATATATCGTGGCACCGAAACAGTACCGATACGAGAGATACACCGAACGGAAAACGGAACGAAACGCGACGGCTGTGCAGAGAGCGAACCGCGAGCGAACGACCGAAAGTGAAAGTGATTTGAAACGAGGCCGACGGAAACCTCGGAAAAGTCAGTCCAGTAAAACGTAGGCAACCGGAGAACACTGAGGTCAATATCAAACGTCAGAAAAGATCGTGGAGAAAATGGATCCAAAATGGTGTCCAGAGAATAGTCATTTTCTCAAAACGATCGAGGTCACTACAGATGCATAACTGGTGTGCATACGATCAAAAGAATTCTGGACGCTCGATTGGCCGTGGACATTACATGTCCTGAGCAAACTGAACTGAACTGAACTGACCTTGATTAGAGAAACAGTTTAAATGCCGTTAATGAATTTCCGACAGACGGCAGGACATCGCCCTAATTTTTCTGTCGAATTTTCAAAGGATGGTGGTAGTCTGCTACCATCCAACTGATGAGGAATGATTGATCCCGAGAACGTTTGCAACTCATTTCCAAAGAACTAGTTTCCAATTCTCAATTTTCGAGCTTGGATATCCGTATATTGTAGCACTGCGCCCGTTCGTAACATCAGCTTCCGATCGGTTTCGGTTGCTTTGTTTAGTAGCCGTTTTACGCGGATGAATTATGAACTGATGCGAAGGAAATTGACGAGCAAAGTAATTTCCAATGCTTGATTGGCGTTTTACTCAAATATATTAGTTTAATTATTCGAAATATCCTGAAAACCTCGGTATAGATGGCCCTATCTTATTCCCTCGAAATAGGTAAGATAAGACTAATTATTCGGAGAATCATAAATAAGGGGATATCCCCTTCCATATGGAAGTGACCATCGTATTACGTAACTTGGGTTAGTGAGATAAAAATAAAGGAGCATATCACGTATTTCAAACGACTGGCAGAAATCGGTCGAAAATCAGCCGAAAACTGCTCCGAAAATGATCGATTTTCGGCCGGATTTTGCCAGTTTTAGCGAGGGTTCTGCTATCATGCCAATCAATTCTCAAACGGCTTGTTTAATGAGCAAAGTAGTCCCAAATTAGTCCCAAAAGGTTCCAAATTAGTCTCAATTTAGCCCCACTTGAAACACCCCTGGGACATTTCCAGGACTATCTCTGAACACAATCAGAATGCCCACGTGGTTTCCTTTGAAATTTCGGTGAGCTCTACTACTTAGCTTCATCTTGAGGTACTAGTTACTGAAATTTCAGCAATTTCCATTAGAGAAAATAACATGATTTGCGAACACCCTCGAAAATTACTTGCCACGACCCGAGTGATTTCTCGTGGCCAGCATCCCTACAAAAGAAGCATTTTGCAAAAAAGTCATGGTGTACTTCCATGTTATGAACCGTACTTGAAGCAACGGACGAAATTTTCGAACCTATACCACATTAATAAAATAGTCCCAAAATAGTCCATTGAGGGATATTTTGGGGACTAAATGTTCTCTATTTGTGCTGACCGGGCTGGTAGACCGTGGCGTTTTTTAATGAAAGAAAATTATCTTTCCATGTTTTAAACCAGTCCAACTCTAACGGTATGACGGAAATTATTCTCAAACTAATTATCAAAAATGGTCCCTCGCGGGACTATTTTGGGGCTAAAATGTGCATCCGTGTGCTGACTGGGTGAGTGGTTTCTGACCGATTTTCTGGACGGATTTTACCGGTTTTCAAGGGATTTGTGTCAATCATATGGAATACTTGAGACGCTCCTTTATTTTTATTTCAACAACCCAAGTTACGTAATACGATGGTCATTTCCATCCCCTTATTTATAATTTTCCGAATACCCAGCCAGCACAAAACGTGGTAAAACATGTCGAAAAAATGTTTTCACCACTTCAAAAAAGGCTTTTTTTAGGTGCTCAGTGACCCCGATAATATCGCTTAAATACCACTTAGTAGTACCACTTAAGTACCACTTAATAATACCACCTAAATACCACATAAAAAACACTTGTCGATGGAAAGCGACAGGACCCTTTTTACTTAGACACCTCTGCTCCGGCTTCCGTATAGCCTTCACACTAAGTGGCAAACATAATCCACTGAATAAAGGAGTTCTAGCGCTGTAATATTAGTAATATTTCATTAACAGACCGATAATACGTACATAAACGACCTGATCTTAATTGTTACCGCGAGTATCCCGAAAATATCTCACATTTCTTCTTAGCACTCAAGTTGACCGTGTGGCTTGATGAAAAAACAAATAATAACTGGAACAATATATTATGACTTATTACAAGCTCAAGCAGCACTCTCCGGCTCCTCCGATTCCAGATGCGGTGCAGTCTGAAAATCTACGGAATTTACTTGGCAATCCCGGTTTGACCTAATGCATTTCCGAGACCTCGTGTTGTGCAGCCGCATGCGAATATGAAATCGGAACTGTGAATCCGAATGATTCGCGAAAATAGTGTGTGATTTAGCAGCATCTGGAAAATAAAGTGACAAAAGATATAAACTTATAGAGAAACGCTCTGCTGGCTTGATGAATATCACAGACTCATAAGTAATTGAAAGGAAGTACCTTGCATCACCCCAAATAAGAGTTTGTCATCAAGCGCAATTTTTTGGTTTTTTCCTGAGAGGCTGCATTCTTTCACGAGGTAGGCATGCAACAATTTCAGCAGTAGGGTCCGAACTGTCTCACCAAATGTTCGCCCACCTACGGAGGACAGAAGGGTGAACTGAAAAAATAAATAACTTCAAATACGTAAACCTACCAAGCTTTTTCGGCTGTGTTTGTTGGTCAACTGCTGCTCAGTCTTCATAAGATCATCAACACTTTCCAGTGGCAGATGAAAATCCTCCTTGGCCATAAATCCAGCTGTGTCAACCGTCGAAATGTGGATCTGTTTTTGCTGATTTGCGGCCGAAATTCTGCAACACATTTTCCGCACTTGAACTAGATCTTCTACAGAGAACATTCAAGTAATGACTGAAGACTCACCCTTCGTACGTTCAATGTCGTGTTGCATCTTCTGAAGCCGTTGCTCCATTGCATCATTTGAAGCCCTGGGTGGACTGTAAAAGTAGGAACTAATCGGTTCCACACGAACGCAGTCCTTCGAGTTGGACATTTTACTCATAGGTACTCTTCTTGGTGTCATTGATGTTGATGGAATTTCTTCCCTGAGCACAATACACATGAAAATATGCTCATACCTCGATTCCAGTGTGCTTGGCGGTGTCGGATAAGACTGAAATATTGGTGAAACTAATTATAATTAGTCTTATTTTACTCATTTTGAGGGAATAAGATAGGGCCATCTATACCGAGATTTTCCGGATATTTCGAATAATTAAACTAGTATATTTAAGTAAAACGCCAATCAAGCATTGGAAATTACTTTGCTCGTCAATTTCCTTCGCATTAGTTCATAATTCATCCGCGTAAAACGGCTACTAAACAAACCGGCCGAAAACCGATCGGTTTCGGAGCGGTTTTGCACCGGTTTTGCTACAAGATTACATGTACGAGTTCACTCATGCAGTGAGCTATAGAGGATTATCCAGTGAAGGCCACAATACTTACAATCAGTTGGCTCTCGCTTAACAGGCAGACGGGGTTTAACTCTATTATCTTGCAAATTCTGTTTCGATTTTTGAGATTATAATTCCGTAACACTTCAGTCTGTCAGACATCACTTAGACCTTGCTACGCACCGCTGGTTACTATTCTGTCCAGCCACCCACGTCGATGAAGTCACTGCTTAATGAATGCCCATGTCGCCACAAATGCAGGAGATCCATAGCCATTTCCAGGGTCAAATGCCAAAGGCGGGGTAATCACAAGCCAAATGGTGCGTTGGCTAGTCAACAGCTGCCACCTGTTGGTGGGCTGGCCACCAAACCGTTTGCATTTGGAGAAATGTAAACCTACAAATTGGTTCACGTGAACTAACAGCCGTGCTAGTCAGACGGTGACCTGATCAGAATTCACTTTCTGAGTGATATTATCTAGTCGTCCGTCTGGTTCCCGGACTGCAACAGTAAAAGGGCGGTGACAGTGTGAACAGTGCGTTGTTGCTATCAAGACCGTAACAGTGGCGACTCATAGATGAAATTCCACGCCGTTCTCAAGTAGTGAACTCTTTTTGAATTATTCAGCTGATAAGGCCTGACATTAGGTTGAAAACAGGCGAAAAATCGCAACAGTTATCCATGCATCTGAAGCAGGGAGTGGCGTAGATATGGTCCAACCGGTTTGGTGACTAAAACACGCAGCAAGCTAATGTGCACGCTGAAAGTTAACTGTGCATCTGATACACAGGGTATGGTAGATATGGTCCGACCGCCGCGGTGAACGGAGTCAGCACCAAGCTAAAGTGAGCAATGAAACAAAAATAATTTGTTACGTGATTATTATCAGCAATAAAGTTGGATTTTGGTAATAAGACGAAGGAGCAATTGATATCTTTTGCTTTAGAATGAACAGCGGGTGACTCCGTCGCAACAGCTTGCAGATAAATGGAAAGTAAATCGGTTGAAAGTGAAACATCCAGTCGTCTGGCAATATTCTGCTGTGGCTAAAAGTTCTACTGAAAGAATCATGTTTGCCCTCGAAAATCGATGAAGTACGAACGTACCGTGTGTAGCTGGCTTTGCTATTAATTTATCCATGAACAAAGATTGTCAGCAGCCTGATTTAGACCTAAACAAGAGAATAATAAAATGAATACATATGCAGCAGCCCCCTTCTCAATCAAGAAAAGCTAGCCGGGATCAGTCGACTTTTTTCTAGTTGAAAGGCAATGCATTCCGAAAGAGATATAGTCCAAGGAAGAGAATTTCTTTGCTGGGAGGAAATGACAATCTGGAAGGTTACGGTCTTGAAGGAATTACTGAAAACGAAACGAACAAATAAATGCATTTAACTATAACGGGAAACTGTTCACTCATAATTAGACCCAATAAATATGATCAAATGATGAAACTAATAGCCTAAAACTCCGAACTTCGGAAAGTAACTACGCTATTATTTATGGTGATTTTGAGATGTTTGCTACCGCTATTGTAAAAGTTGGGAAATGTTTTTAACTTAGAGCAGGATATAAAGAATATCAACATTCTCCTAGACAAAGTCATCTTAAGAATATGAATTCATATTCCTCGTGGAATTTGGTTTCAGGTGGAACCAAACATTAGCGGTCTGGCTGCATGCTGAATTTATAGACCGTGCCTCGGAAAAATGACTCAAGATTGTTTAGAAGGTGATCAGAGGCGGCCGTGAAGTTTCACAAGAATCCAGTCATGCTTATACAGTACTGATCAGCCACGAAACTAGTTAGATCTTATACTCAATTTTTTCGCTTTTTAATTGGAATTTGACCAAGATTGACTTCCACAGATGGATCACGATGGTGGCTGGTAGCTCACAGAAAATCTTTCGGTTATTTCTTGTGAAAAACTGTACACACAGATAAGTGGGGAAAAGCTGACTAGTTCCATTACCATAAGTAAGATTGCGGGTGGATAATGTTCTTAGCTACATAAAATTTTAAAGTCCTTCTTTCCTACCACGGTCTACTAATAAACTAAAGAACGAGCAAGTAATCCAGGTTAACGTCATTTTTGACCACGTAACGACAACGTTAAAGTCCGATATACCACACATACTGGAAATCATGTTCAATGAATGGTTATCTAAAATCATATTATATCCAAGCAGTAAACTTTTATTTTCTGTTGAGAAAGTCTAAGAAGGTTTACGTATCTGCACAGATTAGCACGTTCTGAATTTTGTTTTTTTGTTTACCCGGTTGTAGTGCTTTACTGCTGATAGACAATCTCGGTGCATCATATTTTATGAGGTATGTAGTGTTTGAAAAATTAACAAGAGTGGTCAGTTGATGACTTTGATGAAAGACGTGAAACCGCGGTCTTCTGAATTGATTATATAAGAAGTATTGATGGTTGGCAGATTTTGATAATGTTTTGAGGTGATCCAAATGTGAAAAGTCTTTGGCCTCGGCGGGATTCGAATCCACGCATGGTCACCTCCCTCGCTTTATTACCGCGAGTGCCCTACCAGCTGAGCTACGAGGCCACGCCGGAGAACCTTCGACTCTCTGCATATGGATCACAGTATACCCGCCCAAATTACAGTAGCACATGGCATCCACCACAGTGAACTAGCTTGTAATTTGACTGCCTACAGCAGGATTTCCCTTTGTACTAACCGGACTCCACCAGTTAAGTGCATTGGGCATTGGGCATGAAGTAGGAATTCGGCTTAGGCGCTATACAGAGGTGAAAAATTCCCCTGAAGGTTCCGTCTTTTTAGCTGTTACCAGTAAGCGCCAATAGTATCGGTCGACCTCTGCGAAAGAGAATAACTCAATATATCCCATAAGGCTGATTTGACCCAGTGACTCCGTTCAAAACCCGGGGAACTCACTTACACTTTATATATATATATATATATATATATATATATATATATATATATATATATATATATATAATATACATGCAAATCTTGGCCATTTCTCGCCATTTGGTTGAGAGCGGCTACTGAGTTGATCAACTTGATACGTTCTCTACCTCGGTACATAACAACTAGATGTATTTGAGTCACTTTCAATATCCTACACGAAAATTCCTCCATAAAAGACGGTGCTTAAAGGGTTGTCATCTTGGACTTTGGACAAGAAAGACCAGGGTTCGATTTCCGCCGCCGTCGGTCAATTTTCCATTTTCCAGCCTCTCATTGGCTGCAGCCCCCTTCTGGATTTTCGTGCATTTTTGTATAATAAACGAAAGTGGAAGAAGAAGAGCATTTTTATGTATAAAGGCGTATACTTTGATTTGTGTTCGCTGTGAATTTGGACTTACTATAGAGAGTGAAGCTTTCTACTACTTCGTTACCGCAATACGGAGCGCATCATCTTCACCGATTATTCTGAGCTCTGGTAAAAGCGTGGTTAGGTCACTTAGTTGATATGTTATCCCGAAAACTTGCGCGCTTCGTCAAAACTGTCATCTGATAATCGGAGTATCAGGAAATATTATGTTGCGTCTCATATTCGTACATTTTATTGAAAAAAAAAATCATCATAAGTTTACGTTTTCACAACTTACTTTAGTAAATGTTTACAATTCAACGAAAAGCTGAGTGGACGATTTGTGGGAGGCTTAGTCTTATTTTCATATGGACCTTTCCATTTTATCTGAATTTAGCTGAGCGCAGATGCTTCCATTTATAAATATTTGTTTGGTTTTTTAAGTGGCAGTTTAAGTGGTGCAAAACCTGGATCCAGTGTTTTGGTAGATAAACGAATGATTGTAAACTCGATTCATCCCCACTTTAGGAATTCACTCACTTGCCAGACCTATTCTCCATCAACTGGTTCCCGAAACCCAAAAAGACATGAAGCTCAATAAAGATTTAATTCCAAAGGATTCTCAACTTGCTCTGACAGGGTAAATAAGTGGCTGCTTAACATTTGTTTCACTGCTGGCCCGGTTAAAGATTGTATCCCAACGGCCCAGCCAATGGTCAGAAAAGGGCCCAATGGTCACCTATATAATCTGAAAGAGTGAGACTAGGAATTATTGGGAATAACGGTTCCTTCTCAAATATTGTTTTTTCTAACGTGATCGTGGTGCTGTTCAAACACTACAGGTTTATTTTGCTTGAAATAAAGAGACAGGAGATAAGCAGTATGACATGAAGTCCTTCCGTGTGATGTCATCAGTAGCGAACGTGCACCATTACGTACAAAAATGAAATGGGCTACCTGGAAATGTGACAAACAAGGTGCGAGTATATGCGGATGAGAGTGTGTGGTCGGCATAATTGACCAGAAGCTAGTAGGTTCAGACTGTAGACCGAACTCTGTGAATACAAAAGTTAAGTCTGTGATGGCTGGTCAATAACCATGCATATTTGTTGCAGTGTTTACTATTTCAGATGGCGGCCACTTCCGTACAGGAGAACAAGATAAGCATTGTTGATCAAAGCACTCAGTTAAGTCTGACTGAAATGACTCAGTTTGGCGAAGAAGTTGTGAAAATACTTGATGTACTGAGTTTAAAGCACTTCATCGAGGATATCATAGAAAAGTTTTGTGATATTGAGACCGTGAAAGATTTGGAATTCATTTTTCGTGCAATGGGTTCCAAAGAAAATGTTTATGCTAGTACTCGGCTTTATTCAAGTCAAAATGTTGACGGTGTTAGTGGGCCGGGCAGAGATGTGCATCTGTTTTTGTCAGTTGAAGACATGATGCAATTTCTTGATGAGTGGCTATCAAGTGCACCTAAGCTCTACAGGAAGCTATTTTTACTGCAAGTTCTACAACGCGTGCCTGAAAGCATGCATCTTTCTATTTGGGAATTTCTGCAATTGTCAATCCGTAAGAATTATGCATTATTGGAAAAATCACTGAAGTTTTCTTCAGGAACTTCGAGCAATAATAGGAGCTCTAACAAGAAAGAAACGAAGAGTCCATCAATTAATGAACTTTTACGAAGATTACCCTTGGACATAGGAGCAAAAATTTCACAGATGGCAAGAGTTGCACCGAAGGAGAAACTATTTAACAAATCATCCATGGAAACTGCAGAAGCACCTAACATCCAGGAACAATCTGTTGCTGCATACAAACAAGCTCAGGTAAAAAAGAGATGCTGCACTTTGTTGCACTTAAATATATATTTACAGTCGTCATACGTTAGGTTATATTCAGATAATAAGCTTGGTCAATAAGAAAGGGAACATGAGGTTAATCCCTTTCGTTATTCAGCTATAACGATGGTTGTGCAATCAGTTTTTGCGGTGAAAAATGAAATAAACCTAGTGAAAGAAATGTTTCAATCCTTGTGATATTAGGTTGGTTGCTGAGTACTGCCTGAATATTATATCGTTCCGCGGAATCTATTAAGAGACGAAGAAAAATACGTGGATTACATAAAAGTGATCATCTTCAATTTAGTGCCTCCACTGGGAAAAAGTGACTGTATGACGTGATTCATCGTGTGGTCCGAGGGCTGAACTCACCGCCCTAAAACGCGGAGGTAGCGGACCACAGTTTCGTCCACTTTGGGACTCGGTAGTAGCAGAAGAAACAATGCACGTTCACGGAACCCACGGCTAAAACCTAAATCCGATGTGAATGAACATAACGCACTCACCTTGCCGTCAGGCTACGATTATACATCCTTAGTAATACTACATACAAACAATTGAGAATAAGCTGGGAGAACGAGGTGTTAAGATGATCGACTTACAATCGTTTATCGCGGATTTGAGTTCCATCGCGGCCTCGAACGATGTGCATCACGGCTACTGCTGATGCTGCCGATTTCTGAAAAAATTGGTGACGTCGGTACTGAATGCTTTCACAATTTTAATGGTGATTTGACTACGAATACTGTATGCTGAATCTTAGTACATACAAATCACATTCCCTATTACTCATATTGTTCGGATATAATTATCACTTTTGCATGGCAAAATGGGTAGAGTAATATAATTGAAAAAGATTATCTCGTTTTCTGAGTGACTAGAAAAAGGGCACAGTAAAGGTGTCTGAGTATTTTGAGTAAACAGCCAGACGGGAAATTCCCTTCTTTCCGTCTGATATTTAAGATGGGTCACGGCATTTTATAAGGTGTCAAATAATATCATAAAGTTGTAGGTACACTGCACTGAATGCATGATACTGATAAGGTTATCAGCGAAAAAGCATTTTGCATTTCAAAGATTGATTTTCGAGTCGTTTGACACCACTTGGGTCGCTCTCACGCTACTGATGCCGACGTTATCTTGTTAGCTTGACATAAAATACGCATAATTAAGCACCTGTGAGGCACTGCAGTGGGACGATTGCTGATGTGATGGTCAGTTGTCCGATTTGTCAAACAGTTTGAGCGTTTAAGGTGGGTGGTCTAGGTAACCCTCAACTGCAAGGGAACTTAGCGGTTGTTTGAATCAACAGGGAAAATCCTTTCCAATTGTTATCTGATTATTATGAAAAAATTTCACACAGAAAGAACAAATAGTAGGTAAATAAAGTACTAAAGAGTTCACTGAATACAACGAAGTTTTTACCAATTTGCTGCTTCTCAAATAAACCCGTAGACAAGCACACTGAGGGGAGCAAATTTTGATCGAAAGCAGTTCATAAAGCTTCATTCAATTTGTAAAGAAAATGAAACAGAGAATGGCGGCAGATAATAAACTTCTTCGAGGTGTAGCAATAAGGCAGAGTATTACCGTGCTATATGTGTCCAGATAGACGGCTTAAGAAAATTGATGGTTACGAATAAAATGTTTACAATCAGTATAATGAATGGTAAGCATGCTGAATGTGCAACGTATTAGGTGCCTAGCTCAAAATAGAAAGCGGGACCATTTAATACTCCACAATAAAAAGTTGCTGAACGGTTAAATGGTGCTCCTGATGAAGTACTCCATCAGTGTCTGTTGTATTTTGTTCTTTTTCGTGCTAATCTTGATAGTCAGATCAGAAACGTTTCATCAAAGCTAGTCTTTGTGATCTATTTATTAAAGCGTATTAGCCTAGTTCTATTCACTGTGGTTTTCTGCGAGTCATCAGAATTCCGGTCGAATTCTCCGGGGTTCGATCTGTCCATTTGTAGCCTCTAACAGTTTTTTTTGCTAATGACTAAGTTGTCTTTTTCCCACTTTGAATATTTGTGCAAGAGCTCGCCTCAAGATTACTTATTCGTAAAATTTAAAACTTCATAAGGGATTCCCTATCAGACTGACCTAAAAGTGAAGCAGCGGGCGTGTTACGAATATCAGTAATTTGTGGACCACAATATCTTTCATAATGGGCTAAATAGCTTTGAAAAATAACGCTTATCTGAATAAATGACGAGGCTCGGGATCTGCCCGAGGGGCCCATAAAATTAAGATTGGAGGATAAATTGAGTTAACCGCTCAAAGTAATTGAGGATTGTGAAAACAAAATGTGTGCGGAGTATTGATTCTACAACTTATGCACCTTAGTTAAATTATGGTCTAGCTCGTTTAAAAGTTTTCAGTTATTGGGATAAATACCGGTGTATAGTTTTTTCTATTGGATGAAAATTGCAGAAAGTTCGATGCTTCATTCCGAAGGAGAATTTTGCAAGGTACTTTCTTGTGCCGGTACCGAGGACAAGCTCATGTTTGGGACGTGTGCTTTCGGTGGACGACGCAAGGAAAAGTGGACGTTTGAGTGCTCACGAGGTAAAACTGATTTAAAGTAACTGTTCCTTGTTATGGCCTCATTTAAAATTCTAGCTTATATATTTCTTATGTTTAACTTATATCACCAACTCTTTGGTTTATAAGCTCCTTCCAAATAAATCGTATAGTTCAGCAGATTTCTCAGTTCATTGTCTTTCCCCAAAAGAACTTGCTATCGGACTCCGAACACACACACACACACACACACGTGATTTCCAAGTGTTCACCAGTCCGTCGATCAATGCACAGAACAAAAATTTCCCTATCCAACTACGTCTGCATCCGTCAGTGACTTAGTTAACTAAAAATAACAAAATTCTGCTCAACTCTGTCATTGAGATGAGTAAACGGAAAGAAAGCACATATTGCAAGGAACCATTGAATACACGAAAACACAAAGTGATTAATGCACTCAGTTACTGAATTCTGCCTGATTTCCCTGTAAAAGGAGTTCAACAGAGGCACTCTAACAAGTTCCGCAAAATTAACAATACTAGAATTTAGTAGAAGGCAGAAAATCTCATTACGAAAATCTTTGAGGCAAATGAGTGCACCAAAAAGTATAGAGAGTACCATCAGCATAAACACCGGTGAGCAGGCTATCATATAAAGTCAACTGAAGAATGCTGATAGTTTTCCCTGCTAAGAAAAACAACCTTGGTAGCTGCCTAGGGTGAATTAGAAAATCATCTAAAAAAATTCCACAGAGCACAAATGGGGACAAACTAGAGAAAAAGTTCGTTTTCAGCGATCCTGAACCAAGTTATTACGGAAGTAATGAAATTTACTCAGGCTTCCTTTCCTACTGTATCCTGTTTATCATTCGTTTTGTGTACATTGTTTTGTGTTGGCACGATTAAGAGTCAATCTAAACAAGTTTGATCCTCAATATGTATTTTCCAAACAAGAGCCCAAAAAGTGACTAACGCAAACTAAAAGAGGATAATATATTCCTAGCTTCTCTGACAGTCTATTCGAAAGGTTTGTTTCGCAGTTGAACTTTTGGTTCAGTCGTAGTTTGTTTATGTAAACGACAAATCCCTTAGGCATGCAGCTGACAAAGCCTATGACTCGAATTAAGCCCGCGCAATAAAACTATAACGAAAAGCCCGGCTGCTCTGAGTCCAGGACATATCAATACTGTGGTTAACAGGTAAAGTTGACGAGAGGGTTTGGAGTTGTGGTCATTTTTAGAAGCACTTCCGCATGGCGAATACTGATCACTACTATGCTTCAAGTTTCAAGTATCGGAATAAGAGGCAGTGGGACACCTCCCTTATGAGCCTCATCACCAACCACTCTTGGCTGTGGCCTTAGGACGGTTGTTCACGTCAAGGCTTCATCAAACGCGTCAAGTTTCCTTCTGAAAGTTTGTAGTTGTTCTCTTCCACCATGTCATCTGGCAGCGAGTTCCGCAAATTGGTTGCTCTCCTGGAAAGGCGGTAGATCAACGGTAGCCCAGTCGACTGCAGCTTCATGAGCGTCATCGAGTGCCCCCTTGTGCCCGAGTGTTCAGGAAGGGGGAATTCCACCTGCAACTCGGCGCCCACTTCACCCGAAGTATTCTTCGGATGCATACCAGGTGACATCGCACTCTTCAACACGCCTCCGGAAGCAGACCGGTTAACTTCAATCGCCTGTCGTAACTGAGCCCTCGTAGTCCAGCAACGAGAAGAGTGGCGACTTGCTGCACCGATTCCAGCTTCGCAAGTTTGGAAGCCGTGCAGGGGGGTGTAGCCGCTCCGCCGTACTCCAGTCGAGGATGGACGTGTGAGGTATACGGGAGTTTGGAAGTACTACAAGGTAGTTTCCTAAACATCCGACGGATCCCACCATAGATACTCTACTCCGAGGCGCACACCTTGTCAGTATGATTTCGGGTTTTCAGCGTAGATGACACTGTCACTTCCAGTTGGCTTTTAGCAATGGACACTTGAAGAGTAGCTACTTGAAAAGAGTAGGTATCATCAGGCCTCGCTGTCCCTAGCTGCAGCCGGGTACACTTTTGCACATTGATTGGGAGAGCCCACATGTTGGACCATTGCGTTAGAGTATCCAAATCCGCTTGTAGTGCCCCGTGATCCGCCGTCGTTTTGACCACACAGTAGATTTTGAGATCGTCGGCATAGACCAGACAGGGGGAAGCCAGTTGTTGTGGGAAGTGGTTGATGAACGCCACGAACAGCAGTGGGCCTAAGACCGAGCCTAGTGGTATTCCGCTGGAGGCCTCATGCCATTCAGAGCATGATGAAGCTACTTTCACTTTCAGGAAGTCTCCGATCCAACTGAGCAATCGTTCTACCACTTCTGACTATCTCAACTTATTGGGTAAGCGATCGTGAGGCCCTTTGTCGAACGCTTTGCATAAATCAGCAGAAATAACGTCCGTAGGGTGTCCCTTCGCTATAGCTAGTGCCCAATGTTCACGTGCCAATAGAAGACTTGACAGACGAAGTCGGCCTTTCCGGGAACCACGCTGCTGCTTGCTGAGATGCCCATTACTATCGATTTATTACTGCAGTTGCGTCAAAACTAAGCGCTCCATAAGCTTTCTTACCACACACGTAAGACTTACTGGAAGGTAATTCGCAGCTTTCACCTTTTTGCAGCACTTGAATATCGGGATAACAAAGGCTTTTTACCCTTCGGATGGTAGTTTACTTTGTTCTATCAAGTTGTGCAACAGTCTCGTGAGTGCGAGTGTGATAATTTAAGCTAGTTCCCGAAGGAATAACGGATGGATCCCATTCGGACCAGGTGACATATGTGGCCGGAGCCCCGGCACAGTCTTGGCAACCCCCACAACTAACGATCGCCATAATATGTTGATTGCACCCTGTGGAGGCTGGGGTGAAGATGGCCTCTCCGTGGCATAAAAAACAGCGTAGTGAACAGCCAATAGTTCTGCTTCATTGCAATCGGAGTCCGCGATGAATCCTATATGAAGCAGCGTTCGGATGCCTGGGCGAGCCTTAGTCTTCCTTCTCAGTTGTGCAAACGGAATTTTTTGGTGCTGAGGCGGAATCGGCCGCAAGCTGCTCTTCGTATTCGCGTCTCTTCTTAGTCTTCAGCGTCATACAACACTTTCGGATGTGTTTGTAAGTGTCGTATACCGTGACGGAGGATTGAAAATGCTACAAAGCTCGGTTTCTTTTTCACAGCTGACTACGTAGTTCCTCGTCAAACCATGACGGTCACTTAGCATGACTTCATCGCTGTGTGGAGGTGCAAACAAGCTCACCGATGCAGTTATTTCTAATTTGAAGGAACTCCATGATTCATCCACTTCACCACTAACGATTGAATGCTATGGTAGGGCGGCAGCAGCTTTTTCATTTCAGCAAAGGGTATGCGCCACACGTTCGGCCCGCACTGCGGTTTATGATGGATGAACGCACCGCGCCTCCAGTGGAAGACTAGCATCACGTAGTCACTGGAGCCCAAAGGCGGCAGAAGATGGATTCCATCTACGCCAGAAGTTCGCGGGGAGAAAATTAGGTTAAGAACGGATACCTGATCCGCACACGTTGATGCAAGGCGAGGTCACACACTGTTTCGTGCAGACAACGAGAGAACCCGTTCGTGGATATGTTGCACTTACTCGATACCCAGTCAATTGCAGGAGCATTAAAGTCACAAAGAACCAGAAAATGGCCTTCTGGCGCCCATCGATACATAGAATCCAGGATACCTTGCAAATCGGCCGCCGAAGTACGATAGAAGATCCCAAGCACCACGTAGCCACTGTTGGAAAGTTCCACTGAGCACCACAGAGCCTCCCCGTACCCATATTGGTCCATAATGATATCAAGTATGTGTACTGGTATCCCATTTTTCACGTTCATAGCAACACCCTCTCCACCTCTGGTACGAATCCGATCTACACGAAGCAGCACATACTCGGATAGTGGGGCCTATGAGTCCCGAATATCGTTCGTTAGCTATGTCTCGGTAAGTGCCATGACAGACTGGGTTCCAGGGAGCACAAGAGCCTTCAGTTTGTGCTTTATGTTCGGTAATCCACGTACGTTAGTCATCAGCAGTTCGGCAGATGCCGCTCGGTTGTCCCGTGCCCCAAAAATCGACTACTGCTGTGCCCTGAGAGGACTCACCGGTAGTAGTGATGGCCGACGAATCTGTATTCTCCTTCGAACCACACGAAATTCCCTGATTCAAAGGTATGTTTCACCGTTTTCCATTCTTTCCTTAGTCTCTGCATAGGCTTGGATCATCTTTTAACAATCCTCAGGAGAAAGATCTTGGTGTAGACGAACGAGATCTCCTTCAAAGCGGTGGGACCGTCTTCGAATCTTACTTGCTTGATCTTATGAACTAGGAACAAATTTCAGACTTCGCAGTCTTCCGGACTGTTGAAGCTTTCCCAGTCTGAACGCCGCTCTGACCCGAATCGTCACTGCCAGTCCTGTTTCATCTTCCATAAACCACTTATTCAGGGTCAGCCTGAGTTGCATCAGATCACGATCCAGTCTGTCCTTGGAGGAAGTGGAAACAACCTCAGGGAGGTTTAGTTCACGGCGTGGTAGAACCCTCTTTGGGATTGACGTAACTTCCTTCTACTTGTTCGTGTCATTCTGAGCGTCAGCTGGTAGGTTCGACGGCGTTGGTGGTTCGGCAGCCGGTGCTTGACACAAAATATTGTCTACTGCAGCAAATGGAGGACCGTCCTTCGTGCTCTTCTTCTTTTTGTTCGTTTGGCTGGTAGCCTCAGAAGTAGTGGCAACGACCTAGGCACAAGACAACGGGGGGGGGGGGGGGTTACATTTGATATGCGTGTCTCCGCTGGTGGCCTGCTAGGGAGCATTTCGGTCGGCTAAGAGTCTGATGGGGGACGAAACTTGGTCTCAACACAGTGAGAACAGGCGATTTTAATAATCGTATTTTCATATGGTTGCAGCAAATCATATTTATCTGCAGGAATTTCGGCACAATAATGTGTTTCCAGTCATTACCTCCATCACAAAACAGGGCTTTTGCCCTAGGTCACACAGTTTTCTTGCAGAATAAACAATCATACATTTCAACACAGTTCGTTCCACTCGTCGTGTAGTGATAATCCACCCAGAGAGAGAATAATCCACAAAAGACTGAAATTCTCGGAGCTCAACGGCGTTCACAACTGGCGTAACGCAGTGCTGAACTGAAACCATCAGTTAAGTGTTTTTTTGCTCTGATTATAACTGTCAGTAATGTCTGAACATTATTTCAAGTGTGCAACATGTATATGAATCAGTAAGTTTTAAGTTTACCCTTGTGAAGTGTAAGTAACTGAAGAATGGGAAGCTTCTTACTACAAATGTCAAGTAAGCGTATGTGTAATTGGTATTTGGAAGCAATACACGAATGACTGGTTGTATACCGTAAATAAATGTCGTGAAAGGATACAGAAGCTGACTCATCTGGCTTGGTGGAAACAGAAAGCAATGACAATCTAATATAACCAAACTAAGTTCTTGCCAATAAATAATTCATCCGCTTCCGTTCAGGTGAGTTCCACTGAACAATCATCATGCTCTGGGTGAGGCGGTTCACTGTACTGTACTTCGGCGAAATCTTTACGTGCCAAGAAATAGGTTAATAGAAGATACGATGGTAATAAAAGATCTCACTGAGATGACAAAGGGCGAAGGGCCATCATGGGGAGCTTTAGTCCCCGGTTCATATCCTGATAAGACTATCGGTCATATTCCCCAAATTGGCAGCGGTCCCCTCCTGAAATATTGTGCCATTTTTATATAACTAAAAGAAAGTACATAAGATGATTCTCCGAATAGAATGTTGATTACGCATAGTGCACGAACATCAGAGAGTCATTGGTTGTAGAATAGAAGAGTGCAAATCGAAAATTAGCTTACCCACTAAATCAGGCGCTTCTCTCTGGTGACATTGCCATGACCGATGGTGAAATAGTTGAGCTAGATCACTGATCGGCCCAAAAAATGCCAGAGTAGTTACATGAGTGGCTTTGAAATTGGTATTAGTTTTCTTCTAGCATATTTCAGCATTACTGTTTTCATGTCTACACCTCTAACTTCCCCGTAAAATCAACTTGATCTAATTTTCTACTGCTCTGGTGGAATGGTTAGTCTTCATTGCGTGTACTTCTGTAGCTGATCGGAGCAAAGTTGTTACTTTTGCACAGCGCAAACGAGAATCTTTTGTTGATAAGGTTAGGCGAGTCCGTACGAAGGGCAGATTTCGAGGTGACAGGTATGATATGTGCTTACAGAACAAAGAGGACAGCCACGGGGTTTCTTTTGAACTTTTACATAGACAAGCAAAATATGCAGACAAGGCGGTATTCCATTCGATACACCTTACCGTGGTTCGACGCTTCAGATCAATGCAGCTTGACAAGAAACTGAAGTTTTAAATTATGAACTCACTACCGGCATAACGGATGTCCTTTTTTTGCTTCACACATACATCGAAAACCATTTTATCTAGACAGTCTCGTGACAAATCGTAACAGTGAGAAATATCGCTGTCCTTTCAATAATTGTAAGTTGATTATTAACACTACCTCAGTGATGCTTAGCTAAAGATTTCATAATTCAGCATTCACACAGAACTGTGATTTATTTAAGAACAGAACAAAGCATTAGTAAAGAAAGTTTTGTTAAAAATGAAACGTTTGCCATTAAGGGAAGAAGCAGCAGCTTCTTTTATTCATAATAAGTGGACTTATGAATGTGCGGTTGGCCAGATCACTGATTCATAAACTGTTCTTTTTGTCTACCATTAAAAATACATTTTTCGAAGGGAGATGGGATTCAAACCGAAGTTTTCATCCCGGGACCAAAGAAAGCACTTTACTTGCCACAAATTGCGCCCTAAAACAGCTTGATTTTTTAGTTATCAGATATTTGAGAAAAGGAGCTCTTGGAAAACATTACAATCTTTGGTGTCTTAGTCCAGAAGTGTGGAAATTTGCATTAAAAGTATAATCACTCTTGAGAAAATATCGACCGAAAGTTTCGGTGGTAAATTAAGCGCACCGCCAAATCAAAAGGAAATAGTTAGGGAAATTTTTACCTTAACCATCTAACGAAGTGAAAAATATAGGTACGCTGAGTCAACTCACAAGGGGTTATTAGTACTTTCATGTTTTACGCAAGTTAGCCCTGGGGTAAAATCCGGCGGCGGTATGACTGATGCCTTCTCCGAACGACACCTGGCGTGTATAGGAAACACATGAAAAATACACCAGAGCCTAGAAGGAAACAGTGAAGCAAAAGCCATTACTGGCGAATAGTCTTGTATGCAATTTTCATTATTGCTGTTGTGAAACCTTGAGATTTGAAGAAGGGAGTCACCACTTGGAGTCAGAATAATGAAAGTGGTTAACATGTAAATCAAGCTTCATGCTTTTTTAGTTTACGTTGAGTTTTATCATCATTTTGAACTTATCCCTTGACTAGATGAATAGATCGATCCACATGTCTGCTACGTGTACATCCGTGAGGAATAACTAGGTTAATAGACACAACCTTTACTCTTGCATGAAAGCATTTAGTGTCCGTTACAGACAGAGTGAATGAAAAGCATTTGGCGTGTGTTTTGAGGTGAGCAACTGTCCTAAATTCCCGTTTCACAGTTAACAAACCAATTCCTATTTCAATAATGTCATCTGACAAAATGACATTACTCATTTTGATTTCTGACTATTGTTATTTAACCGCTGCTTCATTTGGGGTTGAAAAGATATTACATAAAGGAACGCGGTAAAACCATGGTAATTTTCCTTTTCTTTTAAACGTTCACTGGGGATTCTGCCCACGATATTCGTAAATATTTCTGTAAAGAATTACCAGGTTTAACTTGTTTTCAAAATTGCTGCTTATTAATTTCAATCAACGGCTGTTTGTATTATCAGACTCAATACAAAATCATCGGTAATAATGGACTGAAGACTTATGAAAATTTGGCCACATGTAGCTGGAGTTTATTGGCTGCTTCGATGCGGAAAGCCTACGCAAACATACTACTAGAGCGGGTAATTGTTGAAGAGAGAAACGTCTATTGTGGAACATACAATACTCTTGTGCTTCTTGAAAGGTAAGTATTTTATTCATTGTGTGTCGACGTAAATAATTATCAGAGTCACAGTGTAGTGTTTCAAAGATCACAGAGAAATCAACAAAAAACTAAAAATTAAATAACCATGATCTTGAGGTAAGCTTTTATTTTTCGGTAACAGCATTGTCGGAAAAGATGGTAAATTGGCCGTAAGAGAGGTTACCCACGGTAGTCGAAACGTCGAGTGGCTATCATCTATTCCTACAACCCTGTGTTCCGGACGATATTCACTTACCTATAACATATCAAATATATTATTCATAAAGTTATTGTTGTCTATTGTTTGTTTGTAGATTTTCTCCGTACTGTTTTCTTGCTATTGAATTTTATGGCTCGTCATTCAGAATAGGAAAAACTTGACATGATTTCCGTTGATATCCAGAAGCTATGTGAAAAATTGCTGAACTATTCTGTAAACTAGGAGCCTGGGGTCTTGCTGCAGTTCACCTCTAGAATTCCGTGTGCTAAGATGAGTGACAAAATAACATGAGCCCGCATTATTCATCGATTCGTTTATTGGCTTAAAAGGAATTGCAAAATGAGACCGACTGTCAGTATTCCATTTGGATTGGTACAAGTAACCAAAAGTTCGTTGGAAGTTATTCTGTGGAAATATGGCTACCTTGAGCTATGAGCATTAGGTGGTATGTTTAAATAACCTTGTTTGTCCTATACTTACCATGAGACTGAACTCTATCAACTATCACTTCCTTGTCCTTCCCCGAATTGATTAAAAGTGCAATTTTACCGAGTTTTTGGTATTCACACTCACGTACTGCAGATCGCGATATCAGAAGCCCGCAAAGCGAAGAATTACCCACGCGGGGAGTTGGAATCAAACCTGGCTGGCTCATTGTGACGGATCAGCGGAACAGCGTAAAATCAAATTCCTAGATATCTCGTGTGCGACAAAATCCACGGAGAGAAGTTCAGCTACTGATTTTCTGTAAGTAGCACCATTCTGAATACGATAAACGTCATTTTGGATTTACAGTTTATTCTTACAGACAACAGAGATAATGGGGCGATTATCTAATTTGCTTTGCTCCCCTGCCGAAAATCAGAAAACGTATTAGAGTGGGTTGGATATTATTTTTGTCCTCTTGAGGAAAAATATGGACCTTGGTGGATTTGCGATGAGAAATTCAGAGTGACTGTCCGGGCATTTGACCGACTAATGAGACCGCGAGTTTTGACCACACAAGTGCCGTCCTTAATATTATTACGTGATTAATTTTCCATGTTTTGTAAAGTACCGCCCTCGAGAAAAACGTTTAGCTGAACTCAAAAAACAAATGTTAGTTAAAAAGACGACACTGTATAATCTATCTCGATTACTTGGGCTTCCAGTCTAACAGAAAATTGGTCTCTCTAAAATTACGCACTATATGGGCAGTAAAAGACTACCGTCAGGAGAATAAACTTCAGCAGAATAACCGATTTATTGTAAATTCATCATTCTGTATACTAAAGTATGTACAAGCAAATAAGGGTGAATAGCTTGCAGAGAAATGAACAACCAAGAATAACGGTACAGAAAGCTGTCCGGTTAATCGGAACAGGGTAGTGATAAACGGTCTACTCAGCAAGGAGCCAAACGAGGCCTTAGCGCAGTTCTGCCACGGCACAGACAGTAAATGTGTGATTCAGTCGCAGAATGTGAAAATAATCTGTAGTTAAAATACGTAAGAGAATTACCAATGAGAAAGTACTGATAGTTCGTACCAAGAAGAAGACGGAAGAGGGGTACATCAACGTGAATGAATGAACCTGGAAATAGGTCTGCTTGGCCGCAAAAATGTGTTTCGTGGCTCAACAGTGTGGTGCACTGGTGGCACTGTGAGGGCTGGGAGTCTGACTCTCCGGCAGGTAGCTTTATGAATGCGTGAAAGGTTCAGCAAACTCTTCGTACAATGGGAATGTACAGTCGTAGGACTTCACAATCAGGAGTAAAAAAGTAAAAGTTTTACACAATGGATGTTGCAAAACGTAAATGTAAACTTTGACAGTGCATTAAAAAGTGAGAAAAAAGGCCATGAATACTACAGGTTCATATTACGTTGCGCATGATTGGACCAGGTGAGAAAGTCATCAGAACCCAAATTACAACACATGGCCTTACTGACGCTATGGAACAAAAAAATTCCGCTCTCGTGCTGCCCTGCACCAGAGGTTCGTGGGTTGTAGGTATCAGAGAGTTATGGAGAGAGCGGTAGTTACATATGAAGTAACGTTTACTAGAAGCTGGTCATCGGAAACCGCGGCTTTCGGAACTGTGTCTTTGAATGCTGGTAGTATTTACATCTAACGCTATGCGCTGGTCATTCCACTTCGATGGGCGGTGAAGCACCTGTGGATTTAATGTTGAGTATAGTGGTCAGGAGCACATGAGAACGCTCGGCACTTCTTGCTCTGCTGCACATTTGAATATGGTCTTCAGATGAAAGTATACGAACATAGGTGTGAGAAAACTGCCGTGGATGATCACTGTCAAGGACAGTCTAACTGAGGGTTTCTTGTGAACGGTAACACTCGTGAGTTGATCTTCAATACTGTAACATAAGCCACATTATATAGAATTCATTCATTCAGATGAAGTAGTTATTTGAAGCAACTAAACGACTGCATCAAGTTTTCACCGGCTTTATTCCATATGACCTATGTTGTTAGGTAATGAATGTTCGTTTTAGGATTAAAAAATTTGTTCGTTCTAAGCTCAGGGAAACACTGCAAATTTGTTTTGATTTATGAACCATCAGCAATATAGATGCTGCAAGTCCCAGCTGTGCATTCATTTGGTCACACAGGACTTCGATTTCTACGTGGTAATTGTAACTCTGTCCTTAACGGTTAATTTTCTCCCAATATGAACAATCCACCAGACTAGTTTTGCAGCTATTACACTTTATTTTAATTAACTTTTTATTGTCCAGCGGTCCATTGCAGCCATGTCCTTTTTGGGAAATAGTGCATTGGTTTGAGTGCCACCCACTTTTCATTAACAAGTGTTCTCCACCAGTTAAGTGACGAATTCAGCGATATGGCCTACTGGCTAAACGGGTAGAGCAAACGCGATAATAAGGTGTATGAGTCAGCTACATGTTGCCCACCATGGCTGATGACTCTAATCGTTCGAATTACTTCAGTAATGGATGAAACCAACCGAAAAACAGCTGAAGGTGAAGAAGTCATACCAGCAAGTATTTGTTTATGTATCAGAATGCGACTGACCGGAAAGTCGATCAAACATCAAAACTGCAATAAAACCGATATCAGCTGCAGTTGATTGAAGGTAAAAAATTTCATATCTGTTTCCTCCTTGTTCCACGTAACACCTGGTATCTGGCCCCCGAAAGTGCACATCTGAATCGTACCTACTTATCTGGTCATGCGGGGAGTGTGCGAACCTTATGGCTAGAAACAAAGTGGCAATTTCTACTGTCTGGTAGTTATGACACCAGTATACGGCTGTGGGATCTAGCCCAGTTGAATTCCGGATCAAGTAGTGTCGCACAATTGGTCGGGACCGGTAAGAGGCTGGAAACTACCACGCGTCCGACCACATCCCGTTGTGTGCGAATCTACCATGGCCATACGGGCAGCGTGCTTTGTCTCTGGCTAGATTCATTCATGTGGCCGCGAATGAAATTGAACTCACCGAGTTCGGATTGCTGCGCTTCTAGAATTCGACCTAAACTGTCGCCAACACGTCGACTTGGCAAGTACACACTTCGGTTTGTCACAGGCGGAGCGGATTGTTTATGTTGTGGTAAGTGAAGGTGAAGGTACGTCATAATCTCTCTGTCACACACGGTGCTTTTGACCGATAGCATGACAAGTGCAGTGTGTTTCAAGGTTCCAGTGGTGGGAAGTATTTTCGTTTCGTTCGACATTCCTGATTCGATTGCAGTTCCAATAAAGGAAGCGTGATGGCTATGACAATGTTCTGCGTCATCTAAAAATGTCGAACGAACTGAAGGTTTACATTAACAGATGCGAGCTCCACCCTTCTGACATGGCAGAATAATATTACCGTTCGAATTTTGAAAAAAACATCGAAAAACACGGCTATTGCAATGACTTCAGCTATTTCCCTGTTAGACCAGTTAGAGTTTTTGAACAAACGCCTGTCCAGAGGCGTGTGTGCATCTCGCTGTGTCGAACAAATCATTGTGTGTTACCACTGCGTCACCCCGCTCCAGTTCGAGCTGATCCAAATCACCAAGTTAAGCTTGTACAGATGTCGACCTCTATGACAGCCAGAAATGCCCGACAGCTTTCAAATGGAGACACGGTTCCGGACCTAGTTAACTCCAAGCGAATGCCTTCTACCGATCAGGACTTCTCCACAGGATGAGGGCAACGGACCCACATTTTTAAACCTGCTTCGCGTTTTTGGTACATATATCACGCAATTACTTGCGAGTAGTGTGGGATTGTTTAATTTTCGTTTGATTGACTGTCCTTTTGGACTCCACGTTTCACGCGCAAACCTCAAGTCATCCGACCAACCTGCACTCGGAAGCACCAGACTCGAGTTTCGCTCTTGTTAGAGCTCATCAGTGGTGCATATCCTCCGCCACACCCAGGGTTTGAACCCGGGCCCTTCTTCATCATGAAAAGGGTCAACCTCAATGAAGGGGTTCCAGTTGGTAAAAGAACAATTGTACCAACAGAGCTTTCTTTTTCGCAAGAATCGATATTGCGATAAGGTGGATGTTTAGTTATCAGACGCTTAGGCGAGAAACCAGCTTTGAAACTCAAGTGGATATTGATAATCAGTTAACTGTCGATAATAAAGCATAGGATCAATCCCCCGTCCAACCATTTTGTGTCTCGAGAGTGATAGGGGGGGGGAAGTGCTACGCGTGAAAAAACGCCCTGGCGCTGAGTAAAGGAAAGTATAGCTTAGCAATCAAGGTGCAGGTTTTTCATCAAGGCGTGCCGCTGATGGAAGTGCACTATATCTTGTAGTGTTTTTATCCATCAAGCCGTAGAGTGCCAGCCCGGATAGTCTAGTGGTTAGCAGTTTGACTCAATATCGTTTAACTCGGGTTCGGTTCCCAGTTAAGGCGCGGTGGATATCTACCACGGATTATTCCTATGACGGAGGAGATAGCTGTACAATGCTTCTGTGACTGGCAATGATAAAACGAAAACTGATACAGTATACTAAACAATATTATGTAAAATTCAACTACGTTCTCAAATCAATGTGTTTCTTAACCAACCAAGATCGTTCGTACCTCAGTTTAACGGATTTCTTGCACTCCCAATCAATGCGTATGACAAACAATGTCATCAATTTTACGAATGGTGAGATTCCTACTATCTCTGAGCTAAGTTCAGCGACGAGAAACGTGCGTAGATGTCAGACATGTTTAAATGCTTTGGAGGTCAACTAATATGTAGATAATTAACCAGTAACCATGTTTTGCAGAAAATCTGTGACATGAAAGATGGGGAGTGGTGGACTTATTCGTTGCAACAACAAGCTGAAGTCAACACGTTTTCGCTATATTCGTCATTGGGCAAATCCTAGCTTCCCTTTGGGGTTCGAAAGCATTTAACTGACGAAGTATTTGCTACTACGAAGGTTTATTCGATAATTATACCTGATGATCACAGTAATTCGGTAGTTAGAAAAATTCTTCGGTTTTCTGGATGATACCAACACGTGATATTACAGATACATAAACACGTCACCAGACTCGACTTTATTATTCTTTCCTGCACAAGGAATAAAAATATTCTGTCAACATTTTCTTCACACCCTTTCATAAGGTTTGATTACTTGAAATCAAAATCCTGCTGCGCGGTCCTAGCTCACTCTCCGGTACTACATCTCTCCCTGCGTATATTGTTAGAATGTCTTTTGGTTGTTGGTTTTAATGTTGTTCCTTCATGATAAAAGGCCCTAATGCTGACATGGCAACGAACAACTGAACAGAAGATAGTCAAGCTCTCACCACCGTGAACTGTAGACCTAAGATTATCGGATTCAATTCCTGCCACATTCAGATCCGAAGTTTAAGTCACTTGGGTGATAGACAGTAATCACTGCCATCCGGCTTCTAATAAAACATGACCCACTTGGAACTTATACGGCTCTCCATCACTTCAACTCTCAGGTTCTAATAGGGTTGTAGGCGTTTAGGGCTATGAGGTATACAACTTCCACTTTGTCATATAATGAATAGAGGTAGTAAAGCAGTAAAAAAGGACGAAAAGAGCGGCAGATTCAAACCAGCCTGACCTTTTGGCATAGTACAGCTTTGGGATTGTACGGCATGCTACCAAGCCTGAACTATTCGTGTACAGCATGTTATACGACTACTGCAAATTCTATGTAGGAAAAACCAACTACCCCAATATTTCAGCTTTTTTTCTTGAAAGTATTTTGCTTCGTCCCTTCTTACTTTTGAGTCTGTATAAAACCGACCACAAAGAAATTTGCGACATTTGCCGTGGGATATCCACACGTTACCTACTACCAGTTTGCACGTGAAAATGCTACCTTCATTTAACTCACGTATACCTATTGCGGTCAAAGTACATGGTGGTTTCGTAAAACCTTAACTGTGATCAGCTTGAGTGAACCGGAAAGTAGTGGTTTGAATCCAGAATACCACATGATGAATGTGGAAAACCCAGAGCCTTCTAATTTATTCGGTAATCTTTCTTCTAAGCTACTCGGAAGCCAGTTTCTTTTAGTTCACAGTCCAGATGAACATGCATTTTGATAAATTGGTTTGCTAAAATATTAGGGAGTGAAATATTCCCGGTTTGGAAAGCTGCCTTGGCTCAGCCATTTACTTCACTTATTCGTACGTTGAAAGACAGGCAACTGTTTTCAGTGATACCCTTAGTTCCACACTTGTGCACTGTAATCGTGACACATTATTAATGGTTGCCTGTCCCCGACTTAATCGCAGATTATCACTCTGAAATTAAATAAAACCGAGCAGAGCGTATGCGGCCGTGTGAGTCAACCGTACGGTTTCATCTAAGACGATCATCATCATCTGTCTGTTCATTTATTCATCAAGGCAGTAAAAGCAACCAAAACGGTCCCAAATGAGGCCAAGTGAACAGACGAATTCCAGTTGTTCGGTTGAAACAAAAATTGAAATTTCTGTGTTTTCAGTGTAATGAAAAGCACTGGTAATGTTCCTGGTATGACATTTTTAACGGTGAAGTGGCATGCCCCCATCACACTGATGAAAACGGTCTCATCAAATTTCCAAGGTCTAGAACATTACTGCATGTTGATAAGATTTCGAAAAAACCGGTAGACAAGAAAAATTTGCAACCTGGAAGTCAAATACAAAAAGGTAAATATAGGATCAGAAACTCCTAATCACTGTACAATAAAATGACACCTTGTCTTGGTCTGAAAGGTATCACCTAAGCATACTGTATTCTGGAGAAGTAGTCGCTCTTCCAAGTGTGCTGTGCTGGTATTTTGCATTATCACTGTTGAGTTGGATAGAGTATACCTTTTACCATGAATTGATGAAATATTACCCTGCCTAAACTGTTTGACCAGAGATAAGGTTCTTTTATTAGACCGAAGCTTCAGCACATTACGGTTTCTTCCAATCTATAAAAAAGCCGTTCAGAGTTGCTGTTGCAAAATGGTACTCTGGACGTAAGCATCGGAGGCCTGGTGAGGTGGGTGTGCGTGTTTTTTTTGTTTCTTTTGTGTCTGTGACTTCGCGTTCGAGTAGGAGCCGGGGCTTTGTGAATGTGAGCTATCGCAGCTGACTCCTAGCAGACCCGGATTGAAGTAGATGCACGCTACAACCATGGTTTGCGATAGTGGGTGAGATGTTAGTATAGCATAGTAAGTCTTTCACGGATAATTTGAATATGCACCCAACGGAAGTCAGTGTTACGAACAGTTACAACACACACCTGTGGTCGTTGTTTGAGTAGCATGTGCTTAAGCAATAAGCCAAAACACTATCGTGTTTACCCACAAATGAGACTCGGTCTTCTAATAATCTCTATCCCAAAACGCAATAAGGCTCATTTCCAAGGGAAGTCTTATATTCTTGCGGACAATAATCCAAGAAGACGAGACAAAGTCTAGAGTCCTCGTGTAAAAAAAGTAATGAAGAAGGAAATCCTCCTTTTAGTGACTAAATTTATTATATCTAATTTTATGCAATAAAATACAATCCTTTCGTCCTCTTATCGAAGGTCGCCACAAATTATTTATTTCTCAAACATCACCTGTACTCAGTAACAAGCCGTGGATGCCTCTGAGTAACCTATGTGAACGAAATGGTATTGTTGACGCGGCTTTGGATGTTGACATTGATGTTGCAGTGGTACCAAAAATGAAAAATTGCGTTTACTCGGCAGTAGTTCAGTTTGATTCAACCCGGACTACCTTGTCACTCTCATGTAATCATTGTTTTGGGTATGGGGCAATAAAGTCTATGAATCTAAAAAAAATGTGTGGCTGTTGGTTCGGTAAGAGTTCTCATTACTCGGACTCAAGAACAATAAGCCATTTCATGATAGGAAGTTTGTTCCTTGAGCCCAAGCCGCAGTTGCATTTTCTAGTGGATCTTTTTTCGAGATGGTGCTTATATTGGGAACATCCTGAAAAATCATGATAGGTTTCAATTTCGGACTAGGTTGTATTTTGGATACGGACAACACGTCCTAATAAAGGTTACTTTCGGTAACCGAAAGAACGACTGAATAGCACTTTTCTGACAACTCTAATGACGAGAAATAAACACTTACCCACATCCGAATATTGTTCGGAAAATTTGTATAACCATGTTGGTGGATGGTTTAGAACGGACATATAAGTTCTTTTCACACATATTTTTATTCATCACTTCCGTCTGTACAGTATGGAGACTGGATTCTCGCGAACCGATTTGGTGTATCCCACATGCAAGACCGGTAACTGCTGTGGTCATGCAAGGGTATTTATGTGTATCTGGCGATCGAGGTGGAGAAATCAAAGTCTGGCGTCTAACCGGATCAAGACCGCAGTTGATTAAGGTAAGAAAGGCTTTTGTATGCCAGAAGAGAGTGGGCCATTCTGAGCGCAAAACAGACAAGTGTAAGTAGTGCAAAAGTTCCTCGTCAAAGTGACTGTGAAATGATTTATCCCGCAGTACCACAGATAAACAAACCATTAAAAGCTTTCTGCAACGGTTTCATTTGTCTAGTTAGGGATCGTGAGCAGTGTATGCCAATGTGCCTCCAAGTGGTACTATAACCCGGGCTGACTGATTGTGAGTTGATCACTCCATACCAAACAGCTAGAGCTGCATGTTAGCGGTTTACTTCAAGACAACACTGAATGAATTGCTAGCCAGATTTGCGCTCCATAACTTCTGTCATTGTAAGAGAAACCAGATTCTTATAGTTAGTGAAAAATCTGCTTGCCGCTTTTGCGTCCAAAAGTTCGCACATCAAGGCGGAATCGAACCGGTCACCCAACATTCCATGGTGCACTACAACTGTTCTGGTTTTTATCATTGGAATAGTCTCTTCGGTCATTTCCCGATAATAAAAGCAATAATTTGCCTTTCGACGTCACAAAAAAGTGAATGTATTTTTTTGTCCGCAGATTCAGGCTTCTCGTGTCTATTAAAACTCTGCTAACACATACCCTACTTATATTGTACCTCATTTGGCTGTGTTATGTTAGTCCCACTGGAAGGTGACCTACGAGGCTAATGCAACGATTCACAACAAAGACGTCCGATCAGACTTTTCCCCCGAAGGACTTGAAAAGACAGGTCAGAATCACAACACCGCAAGGTTTACGTCCGGGAAGTTTTCTCTGCACCTCGACACGGTGCGTGATACAGAGAGCAGTCGATGTCACGGTTTAGACATGGGCGAAAGCATGACAACAAAATAATGAGCACGTGTGCTCCCCTATGGTTAACCAAAATTTCACGTGCAGTTTTTTCTGTTAGCGCAGCTGTGTTTTCCATCGTGAAATTGCTATCGCTCCGGCCAATTAAAGCTGTTTCGGGTTTTGTGTCTTGTGAATCACCCGAAATGCAATGATTTTCTTATGTGAATACTATTTAAGGGTTATAACTGAGTGCAAATCACCGAGATATCGCGTTTATTCTCATGTCTTTGTGTTGCAAAATTGGGGAAAAGTCGGAATCTGTATGATGATCAGAAGTACACTCCGAGATCTTTGCTATTTTACTAATCTATTTAGTCAGCAGTGCACAGCTTGGGACCAGGTATTGAGAGGATGTGCGCGCAAAGCAGTAAAACACGAGGACAAAAGATAAAAAGGTGTCTTTGGCTTTACAAATTATTTTCTGAGTGAACTTTGGAACTCACAAACGAAAACCACTGTACAGCTGTACATCCACGGGTAAAAAATCACCCAGCAATGCACATCCATTGAGCTCCATCTGGGACTCGAACATGGGCTGATCGATAATAAGTCGTATACTTAACCACCCGACTATTCGAGCCAACTGTCTACCGTATACTGAATACGAATACTACTTGATGTAGCTGCTATTTACCAGTGATTTTTGCAAGATAACTACCAACCCGTTGGCCACACAGCGATCGACTTCAATGATAGATGATTTGTTTTTGGAGAGATTTTGTTATAAATAACGTGCACAGTCTGGATACTACGTGGATAAACACAATCATTCAACTCGAATTCGAGTTTACGAGGGTGCGGTGAATTTTCGGGGCTGTTGATTATTAAAACACTGGGTTCTTTTCCCCCCTTTTCATGAGAATAGAAAGAAAACACAAGCAGCGAGAAGTAAATATTATGCCCACTCTTTATAACCACGTACGTAAAACATGTCAGCATATATACATTCCAGTAAGGGTGAGGGGGTGGGAGGGTAAATAACACCGTAATCTAAACAGGATCGAACGTTCTTCAGTGTGCTTGTTGGAGAGAGTAAAGACTATTGGGCTCATTCCAAGACAAGCAAACGTTTTGTGGTGATCGTTTTTGTAGGCAGGCTGATGCATCTTGACAAGAATCGCTTGAATGAACGCTAACACTCCGGGCGTTGGGTTGCACTACAAAGCTTTTAACTATTCAGTCAGGTCAAATTTGTGACCTGATGCAATGACGAGTCCTGCAATCGAAGTGGGTGGCGGTTCGGCGTGACTGTTTATTGTCCTAGGATTGTGTCAGCAGTTTGGAGGGCCATTTATTTGTGTGTTCTGGCACTCGTTGAGTCAAGAAAGAGTCCGTCCTGCCAATGTATACAACAATGCAGCTGCAAGTGAACTGGTGGAGGTCGTGTGGGGCAATGGTAACAACAAGACTGCTGGAGAGATTTTGACAATACAACCTTCCTAATCGTAGACATTCAAATGCTATCCACCCATCTTCTGTAAAACGGAAAAGATGAAGGAAGGTAATACAAGGAAATAAAATCACATAGATAGTCCACCGTCCCACGAAGGGGTACCTTTGTAAAAAGAGACTAAATATCAACGAGAGACCCGTGGATATGACTGGGGGAAATATCTTCTAGCAAATCTGAGAGTTCAAATGAATCTTGCACACAAAATGACGAAAGAATCAATGAAATGTTCATAAGCCTAGAGTCCTTTTGAGACAGACTTTATGCTTGCAAAACTCAATCTATCATAAACTTGCAAGCAGGCTCGTCAAAGCCCTCATCCCGCTAGGGAATATCCAGTGCCATTTGATCTACAGAACTCTCAGATTTTCTAGAAGATATTTCCCTGAGTCATAACCGCGGGTCTTTCGTTGATATTTAGTCACATTTTACAAAGGTACCTCTTCGCGGGACGGTAGATTATCAATGTGATTTTATCTCCTTGTATAACCTTCACTGGCCTTTTCCGTTTTACACAGGATGAGTGGATATCATTTGAATGTTAACGATTAAGGAGTGCTCCATTCTTTTTAGTTAAATTGATAACTTTATTCAACTCAACGTCTGTTTATCACGAAGAACAACGTGATGAAAGTTTTCGTTCCTTAGATATTCTATTAACCGGCTTTCCGGATGGAGCTGTCAGGTTCCGAGTCCACCGGGAAGCAGCCTGGGGCAGACGTCATTTACTATCCTCTAACTTCGTACCGGCAGCTTACTAACTGGGATTGGTTAGAACTATCTTCAGCATAACCCGTAAAATCTGTACAGAAGATTAGCTGCGAAATGAAGTGGAGTTCATAAAGAGAATACTGCTGGCCAAGGGGTTTCCCGGATGAAAAATATGCGCAGTACTTCCATGGTTGTGTATGGCGAGATGAGCTTTGGTGTTGCACTATTACTCTTATATAAATCTGGCGTCCTATCACTCATAATCATCCGAAGGTGTAAATCGGTATGATGCTGGTCATCTTTTTCGAAACTTAGAGAACCAATTGAAATCTGGTATCAACACAAGATTTGCTCCCCAAAGCCATGGAAGTCCCACACAATCTCTAAACAATTTTGGAAAATCATCAGCTACAGTGCACATCCCCTAATTGTAAACATGGAACTCTGGCGACTACTCTCTATAATCACCACGCTATTCAGGAAGACTGATATTCTATTTCACCTCAATCACTGGCTTTTGCTGTCATCAACTAGCCAACCACATTTTGGTGGACAAGTTTTCATCACATGCCTGAGCATGGATGTTTTAGAAGGTGCATATACTCCGTAAACTCAGAGGTCTACTGCACCGTAACCGTAAACCTGACCCAGAAGCACGAAGTGAGGTACAAACTGGTACCAATATTTCAAGCTTGATGATTTCTAACAAGGATGGTATATTCACAAACAATGAATACATTCACGTGCGGTAATGATAAGTTAAGCAGTGATATGGGATGTTGAATGATTTTATTACGAATTTAGATTTTCCACTATTTTAACGAAGGGACTTGTGTGTAAATTAAGTTTATACCAAAATCCTCAAGTTTGGAAATTTTGTTGGAGGAAAATGAGTCATGCTGATCATATCGCTCCCGCTTATCAGAAACGAACTGTTGTCTCATGTGACAACTGGACACAGTTGGATTCATATGTGCGTGTGGGATATCACTTGCTTTGTTCCTGTACAGCGAATGAGTCACAAACAAGATCAGCCGTGGACAATTTGACGGACACAATGAATTTACCAGCCACCCGTAAATGCTCAGAATATCGTCTATTCACTATGTGACTGAAACTGTGTACCTGGGGTAGCAATTTTAATTTCCCAAAAGAAATATATTTCTGGAGTAACCTTTAAACCTGAAGCAAGCCAGAGTTGTACAAGCGAAGGTGTTTAAAAATTCCAGAGCATTTATCTAAAAGCAAAAATTATCCAAGAGCACCACTGCCGGGCTGCATTTCCATTCTCGTAATTTCGCATATCTTATTGGTTTTTGCATATTTTCCTACAAAGTAGAAACAAAGCAAACTTATTTAGATCAACCTGTATGTAAAAATGTTACTTATGGTTTTTATATATTAAACTTGTGTTATAGACTTGTTCTCTACTCTGAAAATAAAATGTTTCAACCCTAAATTCCACAAAAACTATACGGGAACAAAATTAGTCTACAATAAAAAAACCTCAGCTATTCTATTCGCAATCTGAGTTACGCATGCAGTGTCAGATAGGAGTTTGAATCCCGGTGAGAAAATTTGTGGCCCGAGGCAATCGCGCGGCAGTTTTCTTACAAATCTCATCTGATTAAACGATTTCGTCTACTAATCACTGCAAGACGGAAAACACATGAAGCCCTGGGCGCGAACACATTGTTACATCGTGTTGAAATAGACCGTTTAAAGTTAAACACTGACCACAAAAACTATCTGGCTGGGAGGGGCGCTGGCAAATGCTATGGCTTCCTGATGGCATTTGTAGTCATGGTGATTTCCGGGACTTAGTCGCCTTTAGAGTTAGTCAAAGACGAAAGCGGGATAGTAGGTTGGTTTGCACTAACAGGGCATATCTACCAGGATGAAAGTTGATTACTTCTGGGAGAAGAAAGGAATATGCTGTTGGATACATGAATTTAGTTGAATGCGCAAGCGAGAGAACCAGATGACACACAACCCACGACTTGCTGTATAATGTGTTGTCACTTTGACGCTGATGCTAACGGAAATCGAGAAGAAGTTCGCAATTTGTGGTCATTTTTGTGCCTTACCATCAAAAATCATTCACTCAGTTGTTTGTCTTTCTCTAGAAAGGCTGTTTGCAGGAATCGGGATTTCGACAGATTAAAACCTCCACCTGTGCACATGTAAATATACGGCTCATTTTTACCGGGGCTGAGCAATCAGATAATGGCTAGTTAGTTAGGTGTGTGAATATTAGTCGATCATTAACACAATTAAAACGCTGAGGATGATTCATCTATTCTAGTAAACAGAAGCAAAAAGATCTTTCTCTATATAAATGAACTTTGAGTATGGGTGGTAGAAGATTATAGTTTGACATGATATAGTTCATCACGCAGTGTGAACTTTCAAACCACTGAAAACCCTGAAAGCACTGTACAGGTGTTTCATATAGTTCCGGAAGGTCGCCGTATCCTGTGGTGTATAAGTTCAGTAAACAGTTGAGTTCCAGCCTTGTGGTCAAGGTGTTACACTCAAAACCGTTTATCCCGGGTTCGAGTCCCTTCTGGGGCTCGCTGGATGCGCCATCCTGGAGATTCCTAACAAAAATGAACCAATTGTACTGTGCTTCTATGGTTTCACTGATTTGAACGTTGACACTGCGTAACAGATTACCAGTGAATTTTCCATACAGGTGATAATAATTTCAGAATTCGAATCAGATTAACGACAAGATCCACCGAACGGTAGGAAAGACTTTACTTATCAGAGCTGTTCTTTACTCACATTTTATAAAATTATCTGACTCACGAAGATCATATTCCTGACTAAGCCAATTATAAATGCGTAAAAAATGAACTTAGTTATTTCGATGATTCTGTAGCTCAGTATACTGTGAATCCTTCATTTCGCCTGAAGCGTGATGCATTAGGAACTCAGTAGAAGTTGCAGTGAGCTGTCTTTCTTACTATAAACTACCACTGTAACTGAACCGCTGTCCAGTGAATGAGTGACTCGTAGAACACGAACCTGAAACCCAAGTCGAATGCGGCGAGTCGGTGATCTACGTGTACTTCAGAGAATAATCATTAGAATTACGAGCAAAATATCTCAATTTTTGGGGCAATCCAATAACAAGGATCCATAAATAGACTTCAGATCGTCTGAGGGGTCTGTCAGGAAACGTATGCCGAGCGATACAAGACCGAGTCATCAGAATAGGGTGAAATCCATGTTTCACGGCAAGAACAGTCGACCAATCAGGGGAGATTGGGAAGCGAACATGAGACGGAGGGACAGATATGACTATGAAATTAGGTCAGACAAGGACCAAGAGAATTGCACGCACGCTTGACCTAGACCCTCATGCAGGCGTGGCGTGATCTCCATCAAGGAAGGAAAGTACAAAGGTCACTCATGCAGTGCGGGTGGGAAAGCGGGCAAAGAACGGAGGCAAGCATGATACAAAAGGTCGGGCACATATGACGCACAAAACTTGAAGATCGTAGGCTCCTGGATTGACTGTAGTGGAAAATTGGTCCACTGTAAAAGTACACTCATAGGAAGACGGTAGGTGAACGGAGCCAAGGCAACCGGGTTCAAAATGTGAAAAGAAAGGGAAGACGTGTAGTTTGAATTGGATAGGGAGGGCCGGATAACAAGCTGATTAGAGTCACGGGAGTGAGAAAAGGGAACCGTGTGAGAATTTCACACAATGTGCTGAACTACCGTTACAACCACATTAAAATGCAATGGGTTGTTCATCGGGATAACTCTTTCATCACCCTGTGCAAGTTGTTAAAATTTGATGAGCAAACATTTTGAAGCGTTTTCATAATTTCAATTAGGAAAATGTGACGCGGCCTATTGAATCCAAGCTCTCATGTTGTCACAGCAAGCCTTGTAATGAGGACAACAATCTGTTCAGATTCTGTAGTAGATGGGAAGATTTTAGTTCACGAAACATTCCAGTAGTCTGAATTTAGAAAACGTGTTTGACAGAGTACTCTTTTCTCCGTACTGGGTAGTGACTTGCTTTGACTTTACTTCTTACGTGCTAAGATCCAGCAGTACAGTTCTGCATATATTTTGCAAACATATGTAGATATATATATATATATATATATAACGTACACATAGGTTTTCCGCGTCCCTTAACATATTTCTATTTAAGTGTAGTTTTATTTCGGAGGTAACCATGAATTTGACTGCCTGAATGTGTGTAAAACATATTCGCATTTACTATATGACTTCCAGATGACACAACCTAAGATTTTGCATAGCCATAGTAAATTTGACCGGAAATTGGATGATTTTGTTCAAACGGTCTTGGATTTTACCTTTTATTGAAGATCTGAAGGTGACTTTTTCTGGCATAATTTGAAAAATACCGCTTCCACTTAGCTTGGGAAAACTAATGCTTTCCTAGTTGACCGCAATATGGAAAGAGGTCAACACAGAAAAGACTGTTCCTGTCAACTTCACCTTTCTATAAATTGTCGACGATATATATGTGTCGCAGTCGTTAACCCGTTTCATTCAACACATGTCATACTCTCGTGAGGTAACCCTACTTAAATCCCTCCTTTTTTGTTCTCGTGCATCAAATTTTCCAGCAGTAAGTTTTGGCGTTTTATAAATAACTCCACTCGGTTGAACACCACGAGTCCCCGGAAGTTGGCTCACCCACTGTGGTATCAGTGCAAATAATTCGTAAAATACTCATTGCAGCTAGGCTGCATCTACGGTACTCTGATTACTGCGTGAACTTGCTTCCCGAATGTAGTTTTTCTAAACGGAGTATGGAAAATTAGCTAGAAATATACAACGTCTGGTCCGCGAAATTTCTAGACGCAGCCATAGCTACTTGACTTTGATGACTGTTTTTATTCCCCAGTTTGGGCAGGCGAAAGTAAATGGATAAACGCATGATTTTAGAACAAAACATTTCACAACTTTAGGTAAATAGAGATCCGAAATACGTTTTCTAAAACCGCATGGTGTGGTTTATGCTAGTTCAAAGGATAGGACACCCTTTTTTCTAGCACAACTTCCTTGATTATTTCCGCAGATATTCATCTGGTCGATCAGTTAGTATAAGTCACGAGTCGTGTGCATATGACAGAACGGTACTTAGAGAAAGGTAATGCTTCTTTAGCGCGGAACACTTTTTAATCCAAAGGGAATTTTTGACAAACTCAAAACCAACACATTAGTTATTCTGAGGATGATAACGTCAATATGATGTGCAGCTGGTCATTCCTGTGTCTGATTTCACCTGAGGTTGGTGGTGGTTATAGAAATGAAATAGTACGGATAGTACAATACAGCGTATTAAGGTAAATCTCAGTATAATTCTGCGTAGTTTGAACGTCACACAGAAGAACTACTCGAAGGTTATTCACTCCTTAACGCGTTGGTCAAAGTTATTCAACAAAAACAAAAACCCTTTTACATTAACTTTGTCAAATATAATTTTATAGTTCTTGTCTGTAGAAGCACATTGTTTGGGACATTTCTGCGCAGTATGGTCATCAAGTTCCCCATAATTGCATCGTTAAGTCTGTGTGTTTCCTTTGTGTGTCTGATATCGATGATATCATACTGGAGACAGCTAGTACATTTCCTGGTTAAACTTCTACTAAATAATGGGCTCAGTGTTTTCACGCACTGCTAAATCAGATCACACAGTGAACGTGTCTTAGGCTCACCATGCCCTGTGTGAAATCCGAGGTTGAAAAGGAAGGCCAATGAAATGTCGCGTCATGGACATATCTGAGGTAGTCGACATCCACTTTCACGATCCTCTTTGTGTGCTCGACCACAACTTGTGTATGCTTTAAGGCTCCCGTAGCTCACCTTAGATCTTAAAACGGATCACAGTCCAAAACAAAACTGACATAACTCATGTGAAACAATTCAAGTCCAGTCTTGAGTTAAGCATGGAATTCTCTTTTTTATCCCCATGCATCTCAACCACGTCCATCCTTTGTCTAGTTGATATACCCCACAATTAGTGAAAACATATTGTGAGTACGAATCAATAAAAACGGACTTTTTGACGAAATGTTCTCTAATGAGCCATTTCCCGACCTGTTATGAACTAATAGAACCTGATTATAGAAAGGAAACGTGATGTGGGACTGTTGTGCTCATACCCAGTCACAGAGTCAAATGCAGTGTACTACATTTATTTGTAAGAAGACAAATGGAACCCGACCGTAGTCTGCAAGTAGGCCGCAAGCAAGCAAGTGTATGAAGAAGTGAAATAGCTGAGCTACATGCACCCTCACGTGCATGAGAAGATCGGTCAGTCGAAACTGTCCGCACTGAAGCATAAAAAAAGATCAGTACCAAAGTAAATGCATGTCCATTCGTGAAAGGGATATTGATTGGTTGTCCGCGCACTATGCGTGACTTTAACCAGACGCAAGAGGCACAATACGATTTTTTGGGACGGAACAAATTTGCATTTCAGCGAAATTTTTGAATGCATTACTAATTTGAGTCTTTCCTTGACTGCGGAATCAGAACGTTAGCGGGCTAATGAATTCTGGCTGCTTGCATACTACAAGGTATGGAATAAGGAGGACTTAAAAAAGCACGAAAGCATTTACTGTTCAGCTTTCTACTATTGAAGGGGGTTTTATTCACACAATAGGTGGGAGAAGGCAAATCAGGTAATACGGATACAAGAAGGTTACACTTGTGCGTGACTGACAACAAGACTTTAGTGTGTGTGATTCACCTGTAGCACAGTTAAACAAATATTTATCAGTAAAACTTTGGTGCATGTATGTCTACTGATGGATAAATTAGAAGTCTAGTCCTTTTTTGAATGAATAAATAATTTCATCGGCGTGAATATCGTAACTATTAGTTTGTCATTCAGAACCATGCAGTCATGCGCAGAAAGCATTCATAGTACAAAAGGAGTGATTTGTAGAAAAACACGAGATCCAGTACGGGATGCGTGTTAGAGAAATTAGAACCACTGACTCTTTCAGAACACCGTCAGGGGTGTGATTTGCTTTGGAATGCTGGTGGCTTTGAGAAATTCTGAGACATTGTCTGATTGGCTTCCTCCCAAAAACAAGACAGAAAAGCATATGAAAATATAAACAAATGCACAAAATGAAAATATTTCAGTCCAGTTAATAAATACTTATATATGTATGTGCAAATATCTGCAAGTGTACTCGAGGAAGACAAGCAAACGTTTAGGAAACGGCTTATACTGACACACCATCCCTACAATGAGCTTCTTCCCGCTCGTAGTGAAAAAGAGTAATTTTACTTTTGTGTGGTGACTTCAGCTCTATTTTACAACAGAGTGAACCAATCAATATCATTTAAATCTACGACAAGCTTGAAAAGAGAAATCCTGAAACATTTGTACCACCTATTGGTTGTGGTAGATATTTTTACCAAATCAGTGTTATGAAAACTAAAAAGATAGCGTGCAAGCAGGCCGAACTCTGTCATGGATGTAACACATCCAATTAGATTTTTTCCTTTCAATCAGTTTCAGTTCAACGGCCGGCAGAGGTAGTCAGTCATCAGAACTGGTAATATTTCCTATTTGAATGGTCTGTCGTACTGCTTTGCTAGCGGTTCAATGACTTGAAATTCTTGTGAGGCCAACACTCTTTCATGATCAGAAGTGATCTTCAAGTTCTATCGTGTTATATGTTTCATAGGTGTAACGCCTTTCTGTTGACAAGCGAAAAAAAGCTAAACTAGCAGCATCACCGAGGTTATTCACAGCACAAGTGTTGCTGCTAGGTTCGGTGAACCTTAAGCCTGATATATATAGTAAAACTCCCATTCCGTAGATACAGTACTTGTTTTTGTCACACCTGAATGGGTATTATTCACAATAATTGAGTATTCCAAGCTGCGGGTATCTGTTATCCTTTTCCATTTTTAAAAGCTCTTTTAGCGCTTCAAGAACAGGCAGCTACCTGGACCGCCTAATTCATGTGAATATAACAACAAAATGAACTGAGGTTATCACAGAAAAACGTCTGAAAGTAGCCAGTTGCTCCCTTAGTCGGAATAAAGTTTTTCCACAGAATGTTGCACAGGAACACTTCGATTATGTCATCTGAATGCCGCGGAGAAATAAGGGAAATAAGTTTTATCTAAGATTAAACAAGCCAAGTGAATAAAGTAACAAACTGCTTTTCCCAAAACCAGACTGTATCAATCAACTTAGCAGAAAAATGGCTGTTTTTATGAACTCCTCTGAGTTCATCAACAAGCTTTATCGACCTAAAAAATATTTGGCTAAAACCATCTCGGTGATGCTTCAGTCAAGTCCGAGAAAGTTCGGACCTTGAATATCATAAAGCCGTTCAAGTATGGTCCCATAAGAGCAGACAGCATAGGCTGTATTAGACAAGGGACTTTGGTGATGCCTTGAACTGGGTGGGAATGATATACGAGGATATCTGAGAAATCTACTCAGAACCGACTGTCAGTTTTATTTGGAATATTGAAAAATAATGCAGTACAGTGGCTCTCAAAAGACACAGATAGATGGTAAAATCAAATCCACGGTAGGCGTAAAATTTGTGCCATCTGTATAAAGTCTTTGGACCTAAAATGTCAATAAAGATGATCATTAGTGTGAAATCACGCTTAGGTTTGCAGTATGATTTACGGTATTTTAATAACACTACTGGAAAACAATTCTACGGAGACTTCTAACTATATTTTGTTCGATTCGCTGAAAAGTAGAACCAATTTATCGGAAATCAGTGGGATAAATAAAAGCTTTTTATTTATTAAAAGGAGACATTTAAATCATTATAAAGCAGAATGACCGTAAAAGTGACATTTAAACGATGAACAATGAAAAGAAAAGCGCTTTTGCTTTTCAAATTAATTCAAGTGAAAACGTTTTATCGAGAAGCAGTTTTGTGTTTTATCGAGGTAATGAAAATGAATGTATTTAAACCCATTCTGATTTCTTGTATCCAAACTGCAATTAATCCATCCTTTTAAATGCCTTTTTAAATGCCCATTACTCAACCGACAGGCTCTAAAAAACGTTTCGTAATGGTTCTGTTCATTCTTATCTTAAGCTGGATTAGTTTATTCGAGCTGACTTCCTGGAAACAACCGATGTCTGAAATCGATGGGTGAAATCTTCTAAAGATTGCTTCTGATTTGGAGTAATTCGTTTTTGTAGTTAGAAAAAGGTAAAACCCGTCATGTTTCATTTTTTGTCCTTATGTGCACCTGTACTAGTTTTAGAATAGTTGTGGTAATGGTTATTGATAATATCACAATGTGAAACATAAAGACCTGTAAAAGGAATACCTCACAAGAATTATTTTTGGAGCTCCCTGGTCATTTTTTCCTCGCTGATTTGTGATCGTAGTCACACTGATCACCCCCACCCAAATAGGACTCAGGATGACGTATGTAGCTAAGCGACCTCTAGAAACCGGATGCAAATGGAGAATCTAAAGATCATTCCATTCTCGACTTTATATATATATATATATATATATATATATATATATATATATATATATATATATATGGGAGATCAATGCTAATATATTGGTATTTTCGTTGCCATAAAGTGGGTTACCTTCTCCAATCACTGTCGCCCCCGTGAACGGTACCATTCAAGAACATTCAAGTTGATGTAGGTTAGCTGAAGTGACTTTCCGCCATCAGCCTTGCAGTTTGTTGCTAACAGTCGCCTAGATATCGATGATACTGGCGTCTAGAGCAACATATGGGTTACATGTATCTTTTGTTGTGTCCAAAAAACCGTCAGCTCAAGTACCTGTGAAAGCCTATTAATTCTGTATCGGGTGGAGAAGTTCTGGCTGTCATCCATCTGCGACAAAGTCAACAAAGATTAAACATTACTAAAAAAAATGATACAAACGGAGACCACAAATTGAAGGTGAAAATGAGTTTGTGTGAATATAACAGGGTCACTGGTTGTGACAGGTAGCACAGTCTATCAGCATTGGACCGCACCCATCATGTTCACAACGCCTCACACGGCCTAGCTCACTGCTTAGAGTCTTTGGGCAGCCATGTTGTTCCATAGTTTATCAACCTCTTTCAGTTACCCCACCATCCCATACGCCTCAGCAAAGTCGTATGTTGAGAAGTTCCATCCAGGTACATGGTCAACACTGGCAAAAACCGCGTTAGCCTCATTTTACGTGCTGCAAATCAGTCAAACAGCTATTAAGGCCGGTGGTTATGAGAAATGTTTGCCACTAACCTATTCATTGCCTAGATCGAACAACAATTCAGGTTAGTATAAGCGTCATATAACTCAGCGGCTTGCACTAACAATTTGGATGTTTTTGATAACACAGATTTATGGAGTACCTTGGAAACGAATGTAGTTAAATTTGCTAGTGAATGATATGCAACTTAAAATAGTCACATAGACTAACCGGAACTATGTAATTAAATGCTGCGCGCAAAAGAAAAAGTCAATTGAATATTGTTGTCAATGCTGTAACAGAGCCCGATAAAACATGACGAGCTTGATTCATAAGATCAACGGGTACTCCATGGATTCCTTTCCCAAGTTTCACCAAGTAAAACGTATTCTTTAAATCTTATGCTATCAGTGAAGTTTAATATGAACTACGATGTCTTTATATATAATGCGACCATGGAACCCAATTTTCACGAACGTAAGTTGGTGAAATATTAGAATATTTTAAAAGAATTTCCTGACGATTACTGGCCCATATAATGCATTAACTGTTCAGATCGTTTCGAGAACCAGAACAGCAATGATCCGTTGTCTTGTATCCCTCACCGAGTCGCTGAATGCAAATCAAATCTCGATGGAATTACTTCGATAATGCGTTGGAATATGTCCGTTCTGTAGCACATGTGCATTATATTGCATAGAATGTCCGTTTTATTGGCAGCCATGCCAACTTACTCACGCCCAGTTATTCTGACACTATTGAATGTCCGGATGATTACTAAAGTCAACATAGAAACAAACAGGCTGATGCAAAAACTGCAGTAAGCCACAAGGCGTAATTTCGTCCGACTAGAAGAATGAAAGGAATAGTACGTCATCAGGTCACGTGTACAGTGCGTGAATACTCAACTTCTACGTGGTGATTGATCAACTTTCGGTGATTCTAAGACATTCTTTGAAATAATGGGATCACAGTCGTTTGCAAGAACAGAAAGTTTATATTTTTTGGACAATCCTTACCCACGTGAGGATTGATATTACAGACTGTGATTTTCTATACGATAGGGATTTAAATAATTCAGTCGTATTTCGTGTACCGAACGACTCAGGTGTTACGAGCTTTTCTTATTGTCCAATGCTTGGTTCCAATGGTTTTCGGTTGAAGAGATAATCGGCAGGCAAAATAGCCCACACCGACTTTGCGAATTTGTGGTGGTGGCTGGTAGTAAACTTACGGTGGTAGAATACCGACCAGATGCTCTCACATGTCACGTGATGAAACTTGTATAGGCTTCAGCAGTTTCTCTAGTGTTATCAGAAACACCTCATTTGTTCAGTAGAATTAACAACACGCGCTTCTGTTTTGTGTAGTCAACTGAGAAATTGGAGTGAAACGTTGTCCCATCAGCCGAGGAAGACTTGCACTAAAGAAGCATCCCAGGTTTGGAATTGAAATGATTCGTATTTTGAGTGTTCAGCTGTGCATGCAAATGAACATTAGTCTGACAAAGCTGTTGGAAGAATATCACCATCCATTGTTATGCACATAATCATTCATTGTGAAGAACGTCTCTTAGTCTGCTGAAGTAGGCAGTAAAAGAGACACGTTTTTCGTGCGAAGAATACCTGAGAGAACATAATTCTGTCGTTTGAGTGGAACATCCGATTCGGAGAATGTTTTACACATGGCGTCACCTAATCTGCCCGACCTGAATTGAAAAACTGTTTGGGGCGAAACATGACTGATCTGTTCACAACACTTATTTAGGTGACGGTAGTACTGTTATTAGATGTAAGCTTATTGCAGTATTAATAATTATTAATAGATAAACTGTTCACAGCGCGAAGTCTGTTTGAGTGACAGACTAACTGCAGTGATTTGAGGGTTTTCTAAACTTGAATTCTGCTTGAAAATCTTCTGACATGCTACCCAAAATTGTTAATCGGAATACCAAACAGTACAATAGCTGCAAATTGCAACTAATTTGGTTAACATGGTGATAATCATTTCCAAAGAATGCTGATGTATGACAAAATGTTGGCAATTTTTCGCATTTGTGAACGGTTGTCTTGAACATTACAGACCATCCAAAATTCGCGTTCGTAGTCAAGGGTAATTTCATGGCAGGATGTAATAATATCTCTTGAACACCTTTCGACTAGAACTTGCTTGTTTAACTTATAAGTTGTAAAACACTCTCACTTGTCACTAGAATGAAGGATGGAGCGAGGAATTCTTTTCAATTATTCGTTCTGCAACCTCTGCGCTAATATAGTTCAAAACGAGTGATTGATATAGTCATCTTTTCACATATGGGGAAGGGGAAGTGTTCATCAACGAAAGACAAACATTCGTTCCATTGTCAATGTAATCACATTATTCTGTTAGTGATTTCGTTGTTCATCGGGCACTAGAGTACGTCACACGTAGCAGCTGCAGTAGCTTTATGTTACGAAGCAGCTTTTTTGCTTGCAAAGGAAGCAGTGGTGAAGCCGTAGTGTCACCGCTTAGGTTGCGCACAAGATGGCTCTTCTGATCTGGTTCGTGAGATTAGCCGGAGCTCGATAGATGACTCTGAATAACTGACTCATCGACACTCACCAAATGCCTCATATTGACGGTGCGTTGAACGATCGAACTGCCGATAATCTACGTCCATCCATTACCCAGTCAAGCTGGATCGTGTTCTTGTATCCTTTTAATCTGTTGCCCACTGATACAACCCGTGTAACAGGCTTCACGGGAATAGGTTAGGCGGTAGATTCACAGAAGTTTTCTATAAAAAAATTTGAAGACATAAAGCGAAATATAAATTACTGCAAAAAGGGTTTAGATTTTAATCTACAGAATATACCGTCGATGATACAAGGAGTAACCCCTGCCCTGGGACATACCTTTTCAAAGTTTCCAGATGAAAGAGCTCATCAAGCCAGACAAAGAATATGCAGTATCCTCAAGAACCGAACAGAATGTTGAGCCATAAGCCTCAATAAAAGAGAGAAAAAACGTTTCTGGTCAAAAAGAGGATTCTCCGAATCATATCATAAAGATCGACAAGAGGGTTGTCATGGTCATCCTAAACAGGTCAGAAGATCAATCAAAGTTTTGGAACACATGAAAAATGGATCGCGTTAAACCACTGAAGAAAAAAAAGTGAATGACATCCCAGGTAAGATGGAAGCTTGAACGTGCAAATTACTATCAGGCTTGAAAGAAAACCTTCGAAAGTCGCTATGATTGCTCTAACTCTTAGGACGAGTGGACAAGGGAGATTTTACGATGCACCACAAGGTCAAAAATCAGACAGACCTGTTTGACATCCACAAGTTATGGGGCACGCAGATTAGCAACGCATCTCAGTGCTCTTTTAAATTGTATCAAAACTAGAAGATAAGTTTCATAATTGGGGCCTTTGGTTTTATCCACATTTTACAAACGATGAATTAGAATGTGATGAGATTGCCGTGAGTTTCGACATGGTCTCCTTATATCCAAGTGTTCCGAAAATAAATAGGCCAGATTTTCACACCGTTTATTGGCATCTGAAATCTTTTAGGAGAAGGTCGTCCGGTGATTCCTTCGGAGGTTATTACTGATGTTGCGCTCTACCTTACTTCCACGAACTTCATGGTTAAAGAAACTTCATAAAGACAAACCAATGGCACTGCCATGGGATCTACCCGTATATCCAAACCCTGCTATCCTCTTTCTTCACTTGGTTAAATCCAAAGCTCCCACCTCCTTCTCCAAGCCCTCACTAATGTCTAAGAGGCATTGATGACACTTTTCTTATTATTCAACCAAAGTACAAGGAAGATTTTCTGCAGTGTCTGGAACGTCAGTGTAGCTCAATTACATTCACGGATGAAACAGAAAACAGTGACTCTTTCATCAACTTCCTAGACCGCCGTCTGAGAGCTAAAGGTTACCAGAAACTCAACACGAGTACTCATCTAAATCTCACACAGACAGACTCAGCTCCTCAGTGTGTAAAATGTGCACTTGTTTCGTCTACGTTGACCAGAATCCAAAAACAACAATCAGGAGGAAGAAATAAGACGCTTAAATAATGCTCTCCAAGACAATCACCATACACCATCTAAGTAGATGTGAAATGCTGCAATTAAAATCAGCACGGCTGTAACCCAACTGCCACCCAGTGGTTGAGTGATTCGGAGAACCAACCCGAAACTCACAGTCATGTAAGGCCGGTCGGTAATCCACAAGTACTTCAGGGAACCATCAATACGGATTTAAATAACACACATCAATTTTTTGGGGCAATCCAATCACAAGGAACCGTGGATGAATATCACCTGAAGAGTCCCACGGAACACATTGAGAATAAACAACGTGGAGAACAAACCCATTTCCAGTTATTCGTACTCATAGCCATACAAAACAATACATATGACTCAGAAAATAAGAAAGGGGGATGATTATCCAAATCTGCCTCTGCACGTGCTTGTGTGCATGTGAAACTGATCACAGTGTGGAATGTTCAAGTGGTTACACACGTGCTCGGGACCAAGACGTGGGCCAAGAGAGCTTTATTTCTTGCACAAATTGTTTCTGAGGGCATAGGGGAGGATTTTAGTGACAAATACTCACGGCTTCGGCTGTGGCTAAAATGCGACAATTGAAAATTCTTCACTGCTTGCCCCGAACTTTGTGAATGGTGCGAAAAGCGTTTATCACCTCCACCGAGTGGTTTGAATCAATAAGATGTAAGAACACAGCACTCCTAATTGTCTTAATTCCCCCCGTGTTGAGCCAGGCCGGGTGGTGTTCACGAACGCCTTCGGATAAGGGCCTAGTCATGCGACCGATGAACCTAGTTCCACAGGAACAGGCAGATGAACACACAAAAAGGGGTTATGGGATTCGGCACTTTATCCTTCAATCGAAAACACAATCTGTTTGGAAAAGAACAAGGTTCGTAACTGTGCACCGTAGAATGTTCTATTGTTGATTCAAACCACTCAGTGGAGGTGATAAACGCTTTTCGCACCATTCACAAAGTTCGGGGCAAGCAGTGAAGAATTTTCAATTGTCGCATTTTAGCCACAGCCGAAGCCGTGAGTATTTGTCACTAAAATCCTCCCCTATGCCCTCAGAAACAATTTGTGCAAGAAATAAAGCTCTCTTGGCCCACGTCTTGGTCCCGAGCACGTGTGTAACCACTTGAACATTCCACACTGTGATCAGTTTCACATGCACACAAGCACGTGCAGAGGCAGATTTGGATAATCATCCCCCTTTCTTATTTTCTGAGTCATATGTATTGTTTTGTATGGCTATGAGTACGAATAACTGGAAATGGGTTTGTTCTCCATGTTGTTTATTCTGAATGGTTATCAGTCGTCTAATGTGCACAAGGAAACATAAGCGGAGCTATACGGGATCGGGTCCTCGGCAGAATGTGTAAATCAGATTTTATGCGTCAAAATCAATCAATCAGAGAAGTACACTGGAAAATTCAAAAGCAGATGGACGGGTAACAAGTTCAGACAATGATAAAAGTGATGACACGCACTCCTGACCTAGTCAAGCATGCGGATGTGGCGTGACATTAGCGTAAATGCAGAAGATCGCTCTGATAACTCGGACGAGAAGTTCAACAAGAGATTTTGAGTGAAAACCAAGAGTACACCCAAGTGAGCTTGGGCATACGCAAAACGTGTATGATGCATAGCGAAAGACGTCAACGCAGACCAGGTGGACTGGTTACGCGAATAAAATGTAAAGGTCGTGTGTCTCTAGAGTGGAAAACCAATTCAGTGCAAGAGGGCACACGTTGAAAAGTGATAAATGAAGAAGGCTGGGCAACAGTAAGTTCAGTAAATTATGGTCACCGGGCTTTCCTTCTCATCAATGATATCTTGAAATGCCACCTGATGAAAGCCACGAATTCAATTCACTTACAAGACTAGAGAAACTGTATTTACAAGATCAGCCGTAAGGAATATCCCACTGAAGGCACTGGGACAACTAGCAGGCAGCTGGAGACCAGAATCACAGAATACACGAGGATGGGAAAAATCTAGACCAGCAAACAAAATGGCCTTATGAAAACTTGAGCGAGACTCAGCGATTGCACTTCGTGCCGTGACCGAAGGACGTCGAACTGACTATAACAACACCAGAATTCCCTCGCTGGGACTTCGAAAGCTCACCGAGCACCTGCATTCCGAAGGCTTGGCAATCAGCGCCTACCCTGCGTGCATCATTGTGATACGCGGAGTAAGGATATCAACCATCTGGACAGCAGTAAGATCATTGAAAAAAAACACCCAACGGTCGTAATTTTGATTTGACCATAAATGGCCCCTCGATAAATGACACTGATAATGTGACTCGGTGAGACTGACTCTGAGAGCCCCCAACCACCACCACAAGCCCGAACAATGCATATGCACAGTAAATCACTACCCATACACTCAATGGAGCATCCGTTGGCTTGTGAAGACTACCTAAGGATCATGGACTAAAAAAAGCTCCCTGAAATGAACACCCGCGGTAGGGAAAAGTCAGCTAATTGTATTCTCTACCGGTAACTCCGTTCTTGATGTTAAAACTTTTAAAAAACAAATCATCCGATGCATCGACTCTTCGGTACACTTCGAAACCCATTCAGTCCTGATATTCTCACACGTCTAAGTGGTCGACATAGGCAGTCGATCGATGATTTTTCCCTAAATGATGCGACGGATTGAATAGAGCATCCTGATTTCGGCGTTAAATGTAGCCTGAAATGCTTAATAAATGACTGATGAGAATTCTTTTCCATCAGGTCTTCTCAGTCACTTGAGCCACCAGTAGGCTACTCTTGTATGCTCACGCGCGTTCTCAAAGGCCAATCTCACGAACACTGACCAATGTTTTAATATTTTAATTGTATTATATATCTGCCAAACTGTCATTGCAGTTATGAAAATTATTTGAGGGCACACTCCCTTAGCTTCTACGATCGCGTTCGTCGAGGAAGTCCACAAGAAAAGACCGAGGAGTGCCAACCGCGTGTATTCTCACAGGGTCTGAGTACAGAGCCCGCACGCTAGCGTGCGTAGAGGAAGTGTGTCGAAAGTACGGTTTACAGTTGCCGCGTGCGCGAAACTTACGGTCAAACAAGTGATAGACAAGGTGTGATCGGCCGATCACTATAAAATTCCGTGTCTAAGCTCTGCTCGTAACGAAACATAAACTGTGAAATGAGGAACTTGGAATCTGCAAAAGAAGCTCGGAAACGATTTACTCCGGAAAACAAGCAAGCTCTATTTTTGCATAAGATTTCATTCCGCCCGTATTCAACCCTAGCAACAAACGATGCTATGTACGTGATTCTATTGTATGACATCAAAAGAAACCTGAAGATCCCGTCACAAAATAATTTTCTCCTTGCCTTCATACGTTTTAGTCGTTCTAGAAACTTTTATACCACTTCCTTGATGGAGCTAATATTGTTTCACACTTTTTAAGGGCATAGTCAGACGAACGCAAACATTATGCTACAGTTTGCAAACAGTTCCGGATAAAACATTGTGCAAGATGTTATTCGTTATCAGATTCCCATGTTTTGATAAAAATAGTCTGGACCAACAGCAATTAGGAAAATGGATTAAAAAAACCCTGACAACTTAGTTGTTCATGAAAAATACTATTCTTTTTCAAACTGCAACGAGTAGTGGTGTTAGTTCAGATAAGTGTTGAAAAGCTCACTCGGTAGTATATTCAAACGAGATCAAACAGCTCCGATACTTACAGTTTTTTGAGCACACTGGTTTTTACAGTTGTATTTATACTCATGGTCCATAAACAATCAAAGGCTAGAAAATATTTTCATGAATAGAATGGGAGAAATAACTCTGTAACGCATTGATTCTAACCACTGGGCAAAGATTCAGCTCTGGGATAAGAGTTGCGCTGGGAAACGTAATTACTTAGGCGAACTGCTGTCTTTGAGGTATACGGGAGACTCCTAAGGAACCGGTTTCATATCTTAAACAGACAATAATATCGAATTCGTGATTCATCATCAGGATTGAAGAAAGTGTCCTTGCTTTAGGAATACGCCTAACTCATGCTATCGGTTTGGAATCCACGAGTTTATCTCCAACTATTCCAAACTGTAGTTATCAGGTGAGGTGAAATTATGACATATTTAACTAGAATGAAAGCTTTGATTGTCACAGATCCATTTATTCTTTATATATGGAGTGTTTGGAAACGCGCCAAAGGCGTGTTAATAATTCATTGGTTTTGGAGTTTAGTGAAAAGGCGGGTGCGGGTGTGGCTGCAAACGTGTTTATTAAAAAAATGAAAGATCACACATTTGCTCGGAAGAACCGCACATACGAGCGTGCGTGTCAGTGGAGTCTGCTGACCAAAGATCGATGCGCATGAGAAGCAAACAAGCACTGGTTGTGCAGTAAATCTTAGCAGGATTCAAAATGATAAACCACCCGAATTGGATCAGTCCTGCTTGGTGGAAAAACTAAATGCACACTCTACAGTAATCCTTCCCAGATCATCGACCAACTAGTTGTAGATGCTCTTGGGGAAAAACATCCACGTGATTTGGAAACGAACAGCCTTGACAATCTTGCGAACATGAAGAGAGGGTTACGCGTCGGCCTCTAAGATACAGACATGAGAACCGGCACTAATAGGTACAGAATTAAGAGTTGTCTTGATGGGATTTGAGGCTATGTAGTCCGAAACAAGGGAAGTTACCTTCAGGTGATCAATACTGTTGGTAACCGGCCGACCGGCCTTGTAAAGGAGAAATATTATCGTCCAGGAAAATGACGCGAAAAGGAACTCAGTATGCTGAATGTAAGGGAGGATTAGCAGAATTACGTCAAAAAAACCTTAAGGGCATGTAGTTAAGTCTTTGGGAATGTAAGTAAGACGAACGGATGACCGAGCTTAGAGAGAAAGGATTTTTGTCATGTACCCACGTAGTGGAAGACAAATAAAGTAACATTAGAAACGCGTCAAAAATACTCGTCGAACAGTTTTTGGGTATGGCGAATGGTAAATCAGCCAAAAAACAGTATTCTTCTAAGACTGTGCGTATGATCAACATGGTGCAATAACATTTCTGATATTGTTTAACTGAAGGTGCCAGCTATGGCGCAGTCATGGTCCAGCATGTGTATCAACCTACACATGCAAGGGGAAAACCGTATCCGTCAGCCGTTGGTAATGGAAAAAGGATGTCTAGCTGGAAATGATGAGAAAGAACGCATGTCCTGTGGGTATTTAGGATGGGGAGAAAAGCACGTGCTGATGAATCTTGTTCCGTTGGCAGAGTATGCATAATAAATATCAAACGCAAAAGTCTCCATTCAAATTCAGTCACATATAACAATATGAAAAACTCTGCTTTTGGCCGGTATTCTAGGATGGGGTACGGCATGTAAAGGCTCAAAAATCAGGCGACGAAGTGAACTAACGGGCGAGGCTTGCCAGTGGAGACATGGCAAAAACCGTACTATTTCCAGTCGGACGGAACGGTTCTTTCAACATCAAGGAAGATGATGAGCAAAAGCTCTGTAGTTCCTAATCATTCTTTTGAGTGTGTGCCAACCCGGACCAGCTGAAAGCCACTGGGTTGGTTAGACAATGAATACTTGGGTATATCGGAAGTAATTCATGGCTGTGTGAGCCGTAATGAGCCTGTGGCTTTAAAGCTTCGACAAATGAATGGCAAAGGCTGCTTGATACCATTATCTATCTGAAGGGATTCCACACCAACGGCGAGAACCGCGTTGTCACCATGGCTAAAATATGTGATGGTCGTATTTCCGGACAACGAATGCTTGGCTGCTTAGAATGCTGATTTGGCTTCGGGAGTCATCGAGAACAACATTAGTTGACAGCGCCCATGAAACGACCGATTATCTTCGACAGTTGTGGTTCCGAATATTCACGGATAGAACTCACTTTGTTTTGGAGCAGTCAGATTCCTTCACTGCCAACACAGTGACCAAGGAACTCAACGGACCTAACATCAAAGGTTAATTTAGCTGTTGACTGATATGCCATAATTTTGGTGGAGTTGGAATACCTGGCTCATATGCTTGCGTTGTAGATTTTAATCCGTACTAGCAAAGAAAACGTCGTCAATATCTACAAAAAAAAATTTAGACCACGAAGAATCTGATCCGTGAAGCTCTGAGTTGTTTGAGTTGTTGTGGGCAAACTAGAAGGAGTACAAATAATCAATGCAGACCGAATGGTGTCGTGATGGCTGTCTTCGGAACATCTTCAAAAGCAACAGGAATACCATAAGGTGCTTTTACCAAATTTGGTTTGTAATAATTGCGCTTGCCACACTAGCTGTTAGAGAAATCGGTAAAATGTGAAACTGAGCAACGGTCGGGACCGCTACATTTGTAAGGGAACAGTAATCGCCGCTCGAACTCCATTAACTGTTGCGTTTTTGAATTATCTGTAGTGCGGACACTCAAGGACTGCTCTACGGGTGAATTATCCCCATGATTTTCACACCTGCAAACTTTGCTTTGCCCACAGATGGGCTTCCGTGTAATAGTCGGAGAGGATGCACCAATACTGGAGGACTTTTAATGGCTTGATGCTGGACTTAGTGTGTTGCTTGTGGAAGGGATGTTTCCCGTTGGGTGACTGCTAGAAGGTCGTCCAAAATGGTGAGGAATAGTGAGCAAGCTGTTATGGAACGGATTTCGACTCAGCTGATGGGGTAGCTTGTGATGTGAGTCCTAATGGACTCAGAGCTGTACAACAGAACACGGTGTTTCACAACAATCGCAAGAGAAAAAAGGAGAACACAAATCAAATCCGAGAGTAGGGTGATTACCGTCGGCGATCGCGAAAACCCAAGGGAACAGTCTACGTTAACCTAGGTCAAGCGTCAGTAGCTTTAAGCTGTACTTCTTCACTGGGTAGCAGTCGGCTATTTGCAAATCGAGAGAGGTAGGTCGCAGATGACAGCTGCCGGACGAAACGGGGAATAACGCTGATCTGGGCACCCGTGTCAATCAGTAACCGTATCCCAACAGACTGTTGAGAAGTGTACAGAAGGCTACTGGGTTCGAAGCCACTGACAGCGATTGCTATCACTGGCTACGTTGTTTTTTGAAGCTGGCTGGCACCGACGGGCTCTCTACCTAAAACCTCGATGGTACCAAAAAAGATTGCTGAGAGGAAAAGGCAGAGTGATTGTTACATAATCGTGAAAGGAGCATGGAACGTTGCTGATTGACACAATGGAAAAAGGCATTCATCTATCAGGTTAGTTGGTAATGTGTTCTTTGAGTTTCAAGATAAAATCGGAAAGCGGTGTCTGAGACATTGTAACAGCCATCTTAGTCGTGGGCTTTGCGTCAAGTATTTTGTCCACGATGGAGTCCTACTACTCCTCCAAAATACGTTGGTTGAAATATACAAGAACTTCTTTCGTCGATGGTAGAAGGTGCTTTGGCATCAGGTGTCTTCAAAGAGAGTCATCCAAATTATGTCACCCTAATAGGCGCTTCATATGTTGCAGAAGTTGAGATGGCTTGCAGCTGACGGATAAACAAATTTTTGTTGTTGGTCGGAAATCCTGTCCGATGGTTGGTTGCACTTCTGACTGATTCATGGGGACCATTTGGCGGAGATTCATATGTTAAATCTCACAATTCGTTAGAAAGGTCTTGTGGAAGACATCAATTAATAAAGTTTGAGAACGTGTACGACTAATGAAGAAGATTGCCTCCATTTGTGCAAACCACAGGCGGAGGCTGGAGATACAATAAGAAGGAAGTTTCATAGTGATTGAAGCTTCAAGAGCCTCGTGTTCGGTGTCGGTACCATAAGAATCCATATCAAATAAGAACGATGCACATAATGTGGTGGTAAGATGTACAGTTAATGGGTGAAAAGCACCTTACCCGTGAGCAACAGCATAAGCTCACCTAGTCTGTGACGAAAAGACGGGTGCGGTATAACTAAAAACGTGTTCATAAAAAGTGAAAGATCAAACATGTACCCGGAAAGACAGCTTCGGTAGAGTCTGCTGACCACAGATCGATGCGCATACGAAGCAAACAAGCACGGATTGCACAGCAAACATAAGCAAAATTCACACTGGTGGAAAATCGGAGCTGAGGCTTTTCCGCTTGACGGAAAAATCAATACTTGCTCTACAAGTCATTCAACACGATTTTCTTCAATACGTTTAAATGTATGGAAATTTATACGTGCATATTTGTGCGGAACCTACAAAACGGACTACTTTTTATCAGTAACTCAATCTTCCTCTCATATTTAAGTCCGCCTTGGTATTTTCAGGATAAACGCTAATCTGACAAAAATGATAAGGAAAATGGCTGGAAAAGTATGCTGTTACTGTAGCAACCGATCTTTTGAACCCATAGCGCAGAAGCTGCTTGATTATTATTGGCTGCACTGAGACAGTTTGTGTACTGAGTGTATGTGAATACAGCAGTATTCCGAGAAGTAATGGATTTGTCCCTTGTTTTTTGTATGGATAATTCTACTCCACTGTTTTATAAAATGCTATGAATTTCATTTATCTGTCCTAAGAGGTTACGTTCGAATTTAGTAAAACTCATAAAAAGGGACTTACGGCTACATTAAGACAACTACTTGATTTCTACTATCAGATTTTTCTCTACATAAAATAAAAGATATGTAGTTTCCGCGGCACCTTCTGTAAAGATATTTTCTGCTCATAACATCTTCATCAATCAGTGTTTACGACTAAACAAATCATCGAACGCTGTTTAGTATAAATCGTAGCAGGCAGTGCTCATACGGTCATCATGGTAGGCTCCAGACTCACCTGTCCCCGGTGTGAATCAGCGTCGTGGCCGGTCACTTTCCCCAGCAGACAGCCTAAAATTAGCCGCAAACCTTCCTCAAAATATTGAATCCTTGCCTTATAATAAAAAGAAAGTGGATATAAAGAATAATAAAACGAAAAGTAGTACACGACCGTCTACTTCGGATAACCTCTATTTAGTTCCGCATCAAGAGCCCAGAGGTTATCTTGACAAAACATTTGATCGTAGTACCTACAAAGTACACACTGACGAGCTGTTTAGTGCTTTTTATAATGCGTTAGTGTATAACGTTTCGTAACGACGCGTTATGGAAAATCGTTGTACTGACTCGACGTTTCAATAACCGCAAGTAACATTTCTCAAGACTGGTTTACTATCGAATGATCTTTGGAAGATAATGTCAAATCACACTTCAAACAGGTATCTCCTTCGACACATCAGGTTTTACAGTTTTCAGAAGGTAAGCTCGTTTTATATGATTTGAAATTGGTGAAAAGTACGGGGAATGGACTTCCTTACATTCTCCCAAAGGATGTCCTATGAAGATTAAAAATACCCAGAAATTTTTGTCGAGGGATCTACTGGAACTGACATTATGAGGCCGGAAGAAGGACAATCCACATTAGAAAACAGTTACTGTCTCTTATTTAACAAGATAGAGAAAAGGAAATTTGATGTATTGACCACAGTGATTTTGTTCTCCTTCCTTTGTATCCCGCTCACTTAATGTAGAGAACTAAATTCGAAGGATATTCGCATTTTGATCCACACAAGTTTCTGGGATCAGGACCCCAGTAGTTTGTCAAATACGTAACTGATGAAAGTCCAAAGAAGAGTGAAGCAATTTAGCAGAATTAATTGTTTTTAGTTTTTCATGATAGATAAGCTATAAGCAAAGTAACAAAAGTCCAGCCTTAGCCCTTATCAAAAAGGTCTGGGATCCGTTGGCGAGGCGAGTGTTTACGGATGGAAGAGCCTTCAGCACTCTGTAAGAGTTGATACCCCCATCTTTGGTGAATGAAGCAAAACAGAATGTGTACCCATCCAGAACATCTTGGAAAATAAGTCTGAGCATAGTATTTTATCATTACCAACGAAAGGTGTTGTGTTTTCTGATCAGCCATTTTTTGGCGATGGGTTTATTAGAATTTACTTAGGTCATCACGATTCTGTGTGCGTATTCCGTACGGTAGTGGGTTGATGCTGTAGCATTATAAACCTATCTCCGTAAGTAATTTTCTTCAACAGGAATCGGTAACACTGCCCTGTGCTTGTTAAAATTCCGTGAACTATAGATATACGAGACATGTAAAAATGATAACGTACGGCTTCATGATCAGAAAAAAATAGGTATTGTCTGTAGGACAAATTGGGGGGGGGAGCCTCGACTAAACCGATGATGATTATAAATTATGCAACATGCTAGTGTTTCTTGAAAAAAGCGGTGACTGTGACGCGTAAATGTGTACACGAATAATTATGAAAATATATATACTTATGTGCGTTATTTCTTCAAAAGCCGATGGTGCTTCCACTTTTTTGTAGCATATGACACGCAAATGTTTGTAGTTTTGGGAATTCGCTCAGGAAACTACAGTTAGATTTCAGTGCTTGAACAAGTCTGTTAAGCCAAAACGATAGTTAGATAAACGTTATTAAAATAAAATGAAACTGGAACTCGATATTCATACTGAACAGCACAAAGAAGTACCGTTGTGCATGAGATCACTCAATTTCTTCAGTTCAGAGTTTTCTAATCTTGAGAAATCCGAGTTTGTTACAGTGATGCTTCATTGAAGTTGTAAAATCCAGTTTAGACATACTTCCAAAAACCACGTCAGTGTATTTTTTGCACCAATTTGTTAGCAGTGTAACCTGTGGAACGTGACGTTTTGGTTTAAAAACAAAGTAACCTAATGGTTTATGTTAATCGCCACCGTGACGGATCATTTAGACTTATAAATAAATGTACGAAGCATATCGTGCTGTGAGACCAATCAAGAGATGATGATGATGATGATGATGATGATGACTCGGATGATGATGATGATGATGATGATGACTCGGATGATGATGATGATGATGATGATGATGATGATGATGATGATGATGATGATGATGGTGATGGTGATGATGATGATGTTGATGATGATGATGATAATGATGATGATAAAACATCCTACCCTTTCAGCCAGATACTCATAACGTTTATTTCTTTGGTAATCCGATTATGGTTTGTACGGTGTGAATTAACTCTCTGGTGATAATTTTGTCAAACGATGTGGAACAAGCTATCTGTAATTAATACCATCAACCCGTTTGTAGAGACGATTATCACCCGTGAAATCGGTATTCCTTTAGTGCTAGAATTCCGTGTTGGATAAAAGTCAAGAGTGGAAAAAGAGTTGTAAAAGCACAGATCTCCATCATATAAAAGATAAAAATTTGAAGATCCAGTGTGCGGATTTTTTCCTCATTATTTATGCGGAATAAAATATAAAAGATCGAATCACTGAACATGCTAAAGATTAGAGCTCTGTGCCGAGGACAAGACGTAATTATCGATTTGGGATTCCTTACTTGAGGGACAAGCAGTTCGTAACAGCTTTGTCTTTGATTTATTTTTAAGCGGTTTTACTCCATGTTAGTCGCTTGGATTGTTGAATGTATTCGTATCTTCAGCGTGAGACTCAAAAGGATCCACACGGCTATTTGCCTTATCTTATTCTCATCAAAGATTGACAAGCTTAGTTTCGAGTATTGAGATTCACTTAGAGGTTACATATTGACAAATGACCTTTTTTGATTCTTTAAATTATTTCACGTCATCTATCCTTGTCCATACAACAACGAAGCAAACTTCAATACAACTTTAAAATTGTTTGGCTCATTCACAAAAAAACCCACCAAACTTGGGAACTAAGGTCTTTGACAAACAAATTCATTTGAACTATCCAAAACATTTGTTTACCAAGATGGCCAATAATAAAGCGATTGGTGACCTCATTTGTTCGGCATATTCCTAGCCGATATTATGTTGTTTGTGGATGACAGAAACCACTTGATATGAAATACAGAAAACTGTATTTTTAACTGGATGGCTGTTTCGCTGCACGTATATCACGGTGTAGAAAATCAATCATTTCCAGTTTAGCCGTACCAGTAGGGTATATTTTCAAAATGGAGTCGCCTATTTATTAACCATCTATGCTTTACTGTGCAAATGTTGATTAGACATATGTAACAACCGCAGCGAGAGTGAAATGCAGAGCAATTGAAAATAAATGCAATCAGCCGTTTGTGGTCACGGTTGTCAGCTGCGATTGCGCATCTCCAATTGGTTTTAGCTAAATGGCTGACGTAAACAAAATGCAGCAAGTCATACCTGCGGTTTGGTTTTCTGACTAGAAAAGATAAAATCGAGATTAAACACCGCCACAGATGTGGACAAAAGATAGAATGATTTCTAATGTATTTTTAAACTCACGGGGTGGTGAACGAAATTGTTACAAAGTTAATTACTAACCATAGCAAATGTGACTGCAAAAAGTCCTGGGATACTTATCAGCTAAATTGCCCTATTTTCTGAAATAAGACTATCATTTCAAAGCCATAATCAGTTATTTGGTACGATGTGGACCGCTATAGCGCATAAACGTTCATTGTATAAAAACACCGAGCGACAGTGCCTCACTCGATGAGCACAGCAAATAGACTCCTCAACTTTACTCGAGGAAAAAATAAAGCCATTTTCATGTTCTCAATCCTAAGAGTTTTTCTGAGGATTTGATACTGAAATGACCAATTAGTACTACCAAGTTGGTCAGACGAGCTCATGTTTGATCACATGACGATTGGATAAACAAAAGATTGTTCTATTTCAACTTGAAGTCGTATTTGTCCCCATGGTAAATATGAAAGTAGCCAAAACCAACATTTCATTTTATGGTGGTCGATCCGTAATCAAAAGCTTGTTAACTATGAACACTAATTGCATGGTTCATATAAATCAGACGGTTGACGAGTAAAATTTAAGTTTCAACAAAATGTACCCTTAATTTTGCCTTTCCTATCTCAACAAATCACAAATGCAAATGCATTGGAAAACTTGCAGTAGAATGAATACAATTATTGGTGGATTTTGAGTCTTATCCACTTTATTCAAAAGTTTCACTCCCCCCCCCTCCCCTCTCCCGGTAGCTAAAATCCTAGGCGCTGTGGTCGTAAAAGTAAGCAGAACTTCAGTCCCAGATTCTGACCTTGATCTAACTACCACGTTTACACGAAAAAGTAGTTTAAACCAAATGGCTCTGAAGTAGAATCAATCATTCTGGTTCACGATGGGTATGCTTATAGAAAGCTGGAAAGGAAAGTATTTCGGGACCACGGAAATTACTCTCAAAACATGGTCGCCTACTACCAAAAAATTATGGGCAGGCGAAGCATGTTATATCGAAAAGAGTGCATTAAAATTGTCAGTACCACACAAATCTCCATGGTTATCCAAAGGTGACCCTAATTTCCATCCTATAGCATTGTTCTGCCTGACATTTTCCTTCTCCTCCAATATTCACGACCTTTATTATTCCTGGGACCAGGATGGATAGGAGAGATCGGAATCAAAATTGAAATTTTGTGGGTTTCGAACATAATGGTTCCAGTGCCGTTGAAATACTAACGTTTATTAATCCTGCCATTTTATTCCACTTTTTCCCCATTCTTGCCATTTTCTGGACCAAGTGAAGCATCTAATTATTCGCGAAATAACCCAGTTCACGCTGTCGGAATACAAGGTTTAGGCGAACTTATATTCTCGGTGATTTCCTTCTCGAGTCATTACAATCTCATTTATATGATAGGAACAATTGTAGAAAGTTAATCAAAATAGTTCCGAGTGTCTCTTTCCGTGTTTGGAAGAGAGAGGAGTGCGGACCAGGTGGCTTAGTCAATATTGACCACGTAATACTTGTACAAATGACTGGGTTTCATAACAGGTGATAAGTCACCTACGTCACAACCACCATCTTATGCGAAGCAATCGACCTTTGGCCAGGGTATTTGGAGCCCTTGAATCAAATTTCGTCGCGCGCATAAGTTTTGCTTCAAAAGACGGATACTATTCGCTTTGGTAGTTGCTAGAGTTCGAAGCCTGATTGCTTTTGATGCATGTTGTGAGACACGGTAGATCATTGTAAAGACCGGATAAGTGCGCGTGTGGGAGAGAAAAGTGATTAACAAGTTCAAGAACACGGCATTTGTTGGATACGGTACGTGGATTAATTACACACGTTGCTGTTAATCGTCAACAGTGTTGCACCTATTGGTCGAAATTCCACTAGGGTAATATTGAAAGGACAACAGCGATGTAATCAATGCTACCACATCCAGCTGCGCTTGTGGAACAATATGCCTATTTAAAAATTCAATTAGCTATTTTTATCTGGAGAATGAGCTGGTGTTTTTAATTTTCAAGTCGCTTTTGGGTCTGAAAGTCTGGTTCAGCTGAATGTTAGATCGGATAAACCACTAATTTCACTGCGCTTTGTCATCTGTAAAATGATTGAAACGAACATCAAATTCATTGATAGCACTGAGTGGTTGACCTACGTCAATTTGTTTATTCTATCCCATTGGCTTTGCTTTAAACCGGGTATTAGTAAGGAACATGTTTCTCATCTGAACAGCAGCCTTAAACATGAATTAGGGGAAATATCTTTTCTCCACTGGGAAAAGTGAAAAAGCATTTGCTTTATACTTTTAAGTCATTTCTATCTGATCGATGGATTCTCATCAAGTCTTGCGGATGGTCTATGCACCTCAAGGTGACACAGAGCAACGGGTAAGATAAAATGAAGCAAATTTTTGAAGTAAAATGTTTACCGGTTGTTTTTAACCAGTTCAGGTTTCATGAGAAACCTGGGGGGATAGGGAACGATACGCGATTTGGTTGTAAAATCGCGAGACCTAGTGCCAAGGCGCTATGACTTATTATGGGGATAATGATCAAATATCCTTTACCAAGGATTTTTGTGTTTGTAAATGATATACTGCGTACAGTGTCCGTGAGCTATTATTTTATATCCAGAAAAGCATTTTGGATAATGATTTTACAAGCAAATCAGAATTTTTGGTTCAAAAAGCAATAAATCAGTTTGGTCAGACAATTGGACAGAGCAGGAAGATGAACTGTTCTATCTTAAGAAGCGGTAGCAAGACACGCATCTGACAGCTAAATAATAGCCAAACCTTTTGAGCGTAGTCTTCAGAAAAAACCCAGACTCGCACCAGCATTTCTTGTTTATGCATGGCTTTTAAATGATTCTTGCACGAGCCTAAAATTTATAAAACTATTCCATTGATTTGCATTTCCTTTATTCAGTATTTGATACATGGTAAACCTAGGCAAACTTGATTTACTATGATTCCGTCTAGGTGCTCTGTAAACACACTGGACCCATTACCGTTCTTCGAATGGATTCAATTCATCTGGTGTCTGGGTCGGCTGATGGCTATGTGTGTATTTGGAGTCTGAGTGGCGATTTTTCCGAATGCCTTGGTGTTCTTCCACATCCAAAGTAAGTAGGATTCACGAAGTGCATGCCCCATGCTGAATGATGACCTATTGAACTGGTTGGGAAATTTCATTCCCAATATCTTAATGTTTCCGTTACTTACTTAGTTTGGTCTGGTTAAAATTGTTTTATCATGTTTATTCAGCCAAATTGTCAGCTGTATGGGGTTGGAAGGACTACTCAGAAATGGTGTTAAAGTAATTGTACAACAAAACCATACCCGTAAACTCATTTGGTGAAAACCTTTTATTGCTGTGGAAACTCCTGTTATGGGCAGTTGAAAATAAAGTCTTACCGTGGAAAGAGCAAAGTTTCATTTTGACGTGAATGAATAATTACTATACCCACTTGTCACTGGTACAGAACTCTTGATGGCAAACACCGAAGAAAAAGTGTGTGACTAGGTTCGAATCCCACCGGAACCAACTTATTCCTCGTCAGAATCTGTCCGACTGCATGTAACTGTAATACAATGTAAGATGAAAGTGCAGCTTTTTCTCCCAATATCCAGAAAGTCAAAGGATCTCTCCAAAATTTCCTTCAAGGACCGTTTGACTTTACCGATACAAATATGGATTTCCAGCTATTAAGTCTACTTCTATTGTAACTACATCCCCGGCTCAGAGAGCATACAATGGTCGTCAAAATTCAAATGAATACAGATTTTTGTCAAAGAGAGTCTTTTGCTCATATTTTTAGTTTACTCTTCTGACTAAAGGTTGAAAACATAAAACTATTCCTTGTTGTATGCAAACACTAGTGTTTCTAACGAGAGTTGCTAGTGTTTGATTTGTGAAACAAAAAACGGAAACAACTCCTCAAGCACAAGACACTTTAAGTGCATCAACAGGATCCTGTACTTGTATTATTCAAACATCAAAATGGCTGCCAACAGCCTATTTGATGCACCGCGACGAATGAACAGTGTCCCCAGTGTAATGTACTCCCTCATCTCACATACACAATGGCGGATTTTGGTTCATCCGCACCACTAATTGGGCCAGTCATTTTGCGAAATCACTGTGGGTCACCGCGTCTCAAAACCACTCTATTATTAGGGTCTCTCACTGTATTCAGTCCCACGGGCAGGGTTGCCGTTACTTGGTAAGTAAGCTTCGGTATCCCTCCATTGGGAATGGCTTGTGTTCGATCTGCAAAGCACAAAGAGAAAGAAACTCCCTCAGCCCAAGGCCCATTGAGTGCATCAACAGGATCATATGCTTACATTAGGCGAGTATCAGTATAACAGCTAACAGTCTGTTCACTACAATATTAGTTGATTTTGTTCGTATTAGCCGCTCAGTGTTCTGTGAGTGGTTGAAATTATCTAATAGTTTTTTATGAACCTTGAAAGTTCGGGTTTTGTTAACTATCGAATACGGCTAATTTTTTTAAATCGTGATGATAAAACTCAATGCAATTGGTTTCGATCGGGTGGGTGGGTATTTTCAGTTGCTTCTCCCCCAAATGTCGCACGGTCTAGTTTCCGGCTGTACCTGGTAGTGCAATGGGCTTTTGGATTTATAGGGTACACCCATTCCGTTGCTCTCATACGCAAGCATGTAATAAAAACAAAGTTGCCTCAAAATTGGGGCGATAGACTACATGTGTGAAAAGCTAAACCAAGTCCTTGGTAAAATGGTGCAAGTAAACAAACGATTGATACAAGGGAATTATGTGAGTAGAACAGAAAGAGAGAAGAGTGTGAGTAAACAAATATCTCTTGGTTTTTCGCTCGTGGTTATCATTTTTAAATGTTGTGCATCGATGCCGTGTACAGAGTTACATAAATAATGAGTCTATCGTACTTTATGCCTCATGGAGAAGAAACAGAATTCAGAGTGCTTTGTATTCAATAGTCATTAGGTAATAAGTGCAGTTAACATAAAATGGTGGTATCCGAAAGCAAGCTTTTATTTAGTGGATAGAGTAGTTCCCAGGACCATGATTACAATCGAATTGCAGCAATACTTGTTGGAGAATTAATAAATCTGAATATAGTAGTATTTACTCTGCGGAGTACAGATCGTCATTCAACGAGGTTCCCGGTGGTACACAAAGAAGACCTAAAAAAGAATCGACTTTGCAAAGTGTGGTTAAAACGGAGAAATTGTGGTTCTGTTGCGTATGACTTTGTGGCACTCACCCATGCGGTACTATTAATATTTTTGTGCGGATTCTTCAATGACATTTCAACAAGTTGAAACTAGCGTATTCGTGAGCATGAAATGAGAATATTCATTTATTGCTGACAGGTGGATGCCTGCGAGTACAGTGCAATTCGGAAGCTGCAGACAGATATGAAAACCAAACAAATCCTGAACTTTGTTGTCCTCTCAGGGATCAAAACCCATTGGATCTTTAAAGCCGTCCATGCTTGAAGTCAACTAAGCTAAAAATACACGATGAGGCTGCCGGACCTCCCATAAATGTATCTGGTTGTCCGTCTTTTTAAATCACTGGTAAATATGGTTCACATAAAATCAGAGCATTATTATTTCGTGCATGGTATCCATTTGAATCAAGCGCACTCTCTCAGATAGTTGTTCAGGTACGAGCGGTTACTTTAGTTAGACATGCCTTTCAGTTCTACGTGAAAGGAAACTATCTGCGTCAGGGATAGTGTTAGGATCACATGAGGCATATCCATGGGGTCGTTGCATGACAAAGAAAGTAGGTTTACGAAGCTCACGTCCATAAATTCGATTCAGCAACCTGTTAACGGTCCACGAAGCAATATTATTATTGTTTACATACTGCAATGCACAGTATTCGTTTAGAAATGGAAATATCGCTTCTGGGAAACCACAGACAAACTCTGGTCAATTCATGCGGAATTATTAACCGGAAGAGGTGAAGAATCAATGTTCACGTAATCGTAACAATAAAAATGATCAAGAAACGACGACCTTCATTCTAAAAAAGGGTTGATCCGACTTGTTGAGGAACCCCAAACATAGGGTATAGCATAACATCTGTTTGAGCAAATGAGTGTTTGTAATGTGGCCGAATAGAAGAAGTGAAAATGAATTCGACCAACTCGCAGCGAACGGTACGTTTGTTGTCAGCCTATACTTTTAGAGACTGCTTTTGGCAAACCTTGGAGTGCTATGGTAACACGCTGCAAATATGCTGGCACGGCTTGCTGCTTCACTTGAATATATGCTTCAGGGACCGGGTGATAAGTGTGAATTCCTTTGAAAAAAGATTGGAGAAGATTGTTACTGAATTTCTGGTCAACACGAAGTAGGAAACGTTCCTTTGTTTGTCCTCAACTTTATGCAAATGATTATGGCCTCGTACAACGAAATCGGGGCCGGTCTATTCACAAAGGGATTAAAGAGGTCAGATTCTTCAAATTTGTCAGCCTGGGAAAAATGAAGAAAGCTGAAACAAACCGTCAAACCGATGCCCTAGAGCAGTAACTTTATTTGAAAAATGTGTTTATTTCTCTGTGGGCTCACAGAAGGCGAACAAACGTCTCCTTTATCCTTTAGTAATACCATGAATAATTTTCAATATCTTTTTTAACTCTCAATGTACCTGATCCCATTTTACTGACTATATTCTGAACCGTCCCGTGGTCACGAAAATAAAAGTAGCAAGAAGTTGGAGGGTGAGCATTTGTTCCAAATGAACCCTATGCAAGTGTTTACAATTCCTAAGGTATTCCCATGTCACCTCACCCGTAGAAATCATAAGAGGAGGTAGAGGATTCATCGAGAGCAACTATTCATTGCATATAGTCTAGAAAAACACAAATCATTTGGCCACAGTTTATTCATTCACTGGAATATAGTCCATTTTATGAAAAATATGCCATATTTTGTGGATATCTCTTGAAAAATTATATACACTTGGGTTCAAACGGATGATTACGTAACGGGAAACAGAAACAGGTGCCGTCTATGCACGAGAACAAATGAAACAACTCAACCATCAGACAGCTGCAGTTCCAAACAAGTTTACTGGTAGAAATATGACATATATATGAGCAAGAAACCTACAGCACGTAATTTATAAAGTTGGATGAGCCAGGAGTCCTAATAAATACTAGGAGCAAACCGAGAAAACCTTGCTCACTACTTCCATTGTCACACAAGACCACGGTTAAAGTTGGCTTCTTGAACACAAGATAATTCCAGCTTACCGTGCTCAGTTAGACAACGGCCTGTCCTTGCCAACGGGTGCCTTATTCAATGAAAAGGCAACACATCAGATTGCCAGTATATTAAAAGGTATAGTACCCATGAAGCGAGCTTGATAAAACATAAAAGGACAGTCCATCAATCCACATCCAGACATGAACCGAAGGAAAGCAGTGCCTGTATATAATGATGCTACTCCATAAGGTCCCAGAAATTCGTTATGTGGGACACCATATAGTTTCTGGACCGGATATTTTCCCTCTGTCCATTTTGTATGAGTACAAACTAAGCCTTGACAAGAAACGTGACAATTCATCTTTGAAAAAACGGAGGAAAGAAATTCGCTTTCTTTTGTATCGGAGTTTCTCACGTGTTATTCACCATGGGTATTTAACACTCCGAAAACTTTTTATCATTATTGCTCTCGGTTTTGAGTGGCGTATCGTTTCCTTAGGATAAAACCCAGAACATTGACACGACTTGCAAAAGCCCACGATTGGGAATTTCGCCTTTTTGAGATTAACTATTCCGTCATTCGTACAGTTTGCTGACGTTGCCTCTCGTTGAAGTGTTTAGCAGAGATACTTGGACTTTTTCAAAACCTTGCGAATGTACAACTGAATCTCATATCTAGTTTTCATCCCGAGGGATCACGTTGGTTGACGTCGGTCGCGTTCGCTTTCGGTAACACTGTTTGAGTTTGTCAGTGGAGCGGTGTTAGCAAATTTCTCTCCATCTTACGACTGTAGCACCTGGTATGCTTGTTTGTACAACAACCTTCTTGTCATATAACACCCCAGCCGTGCTAAGCTTCTCAGTAAATATCTGAGTACGTTGTCATTTGTGAAGATTAGTATGGCAATAGGGAGGATGCCTCGCTATTTCCCAACTAAAATACCTACAGAGGAATGGAATGTCTCCCTATATGATACCCTGTCCCAGCAGGGATAATGTCAATCAGATATCATGGTTTTATTATCTCTACTGTTCTATCTCTTCTGGTGGTTTGAGACTGGATTAGGTGTCATTGCATGCACCAAAAATTTGCTTGCCCTTTACGAATCAGAGTCATCTGTGGCGTCAAACTGTGGCTTATCTTCACATCCATGATAGCATGTATATTGAGGCCCCAAGTACGGTGGGTATTGGTTAAATTTAGGTACGAAGGGATGTCGCGTTGAGCAATCAAACACACAGCGGTGAATCGTGCATTTGAATAAGATTTGTGTCTGGGCATATTCGTAATAATCACGAAGCAAACAGTAACACGGCGTTGTCGTTGGAAAAAATATGAGCCGACGTTTCGGTTAGCATGGCTAACCTTCCTCTTCCGTTTTAGGACCAATTGAACGATGGTCTGTTGGTGTGTGTGTGTGTGTGTGTGTGAAAGCTTGTGTGTGTGTGTATGTGTGTTAAATCGCTCGTTGACTAGACTGACTGGATTTTAGTCACACCGGCTCCCACTATCCGAGACCATGGTAAAGAGGTCCAGTGTCGATGTGACCTTCGGGCTGCTTATGTGTTAGTGATGTCAGTGCGGTCAAACTTCCGGGGATCTCTGCCTCGTCACTTCAGTTAAAGTATGCAGAGTGGGTGCTAATTGCCAGAGCCAAGGCGTACAAGCCCTCAGTGCATGTTTTAGTCCGCGTTGGGGTTTTTTTGTGTCTTCGTAGTCTATGCTATGCCCAAACTGCAATGGCGTGAAAAGCGATCGCTGAATCCGGCACTAGCTTAGCTAAGACTGTCATGTTAGAAGGCTTGTATTTTATTTTTGTGTTCTATTATTCTGATCCTAAGTTGTCTGGATGTTTGCTAAATATATTCAACTGGGATTCCTTGAAACGGATTTTGAAAAAAACAGTTGTTTTGGTTTTGCAAATTGATTGAGTCCTTGGACTTGGTCTGGTGGTAAGTTGGAATGTTGTCGCTCCGAAAGAATTTGCGTATATTATGATTGCTGAGAAGTTTCTGTATTGTGCTAGAAGTGCTTGATCTGTGTGAAATGCCGATGAAAGCCAAGTAGCCTTTTTCTCTAGCAGCTTGTGTCGTTGATTTATTTTTGTTCATCTCATTTGGTTTCTTTGTGGATGTCACGGGTAGTCGTTGTAATGAAGGACTTAGCTTAGGTATTTCATTTCTCCACGAGAGATATTCTCATTACAGAGATTTCAACTCCGTTGGCTAGTGATGAGACAAACGTTCGTTTCACGCAATTCAGATGAACTTAATCGAAATTTAAATATTTATCTGAATGTGTTGGTTATCGATGAATACCGGAGGGGAATTTTCGGGCGACATTCACCCTTAGACGGCAGTCTAGAAAACTTATTACTCCGACGGCATCTTCTGTCTCGATCGTAAAATTGATCGGGATGCACTATGTATCAGGGCATTGAAGGGATTCGTCTTTTTGTATGGATTTGGTAACCAAAAACTATAATCAACGTATCTCATATATGAAGTGAGGAATTTTAAAAATACCTAGGGCTTTAAAGTCGACTGAATGTAGAAAAAAGTTGGCAAAATTAGGAAGACAGGAGATCCCATGGCAACGCCGTCATTTTACCGGCAACCAAAACTTCGACTCATACTTTTCCAGCCTGCGAAGGCGTGTTATTGACATTACGTTTCTTTGTTTAACGCCACGTGGTGCATCGTTCTCTCAATACACTTCGAACCTCGTTCTGGCCTGACATACGCAAACAAATGATGCGCCTGATAAGTAACTCGTCGAACTTGTGGAGTACCCTAATCGACTTTGAGTTGTTTATAGTAAATCTGCCATAACGAATGAAAAGGTTATCCTTCGTTGAACTCTGAGGGATTGAAATTCTTTTCAAAGCCACACACAGTAGCACCATGTTCGTTCGACTAGGTACGCTTGCAGGTGTTACTGCGGTATGAGGTCCATTTCTAATTAGAAGCTCTCAGAGTTCGGTAAATTTTGCAACTGAGTTATTTAAATATTTGAGAAAAGAATCAATAAATCTACCGAAATAAATTTCTCGGCCGTTGAGTAACACGATTAAAACAAATTACTTTTGTGTAGTCGGTGGTGTAGATTAGTCCAGTTCAAATGGCAAAGTGACTGATTTTATGGCGATATACTGGGAGAGGGACACAAGCTAAACCATGTGAGAAATTGAAACAAAATACAAGCTCGAGTCTCGCGGGAACATCTAGTGAGTAGTAACAAGATTAGCCGTCGTGTGTTAGACAAGGATAGCTAACTTTTTACCTAAGTGATGGACGTAAAACTTCTCCGGTAGTTCGAATACATTTAGCTTGTGCCTCCGCTTTTTCTTACCTTGCGTGATCTACTCACACAAGCTAGACAAGGCTGAATGGAGCGACTCGGCGGTCGTATCATAGGTTCAATCCTTTTAGCCTAGTTCAGTCACAGAAAGGTGGTGGCCACGTGGTTTATCTCTTGATGAATGAATTGCTATCAAATCAGGTACCGGTGTGTTTACAGAAAGTTAAAAATAGTAGCATTTAAATAAAAAAACACTATATGTACTAGCACCAGTCGAGTGCGTGCCCCACGTCGGACTGCAGAACCAGGAGGGAGCGCGCACAGCAGCTTTCCGTCCAATTGATTGGGACACCGTTTTTCCAATCAAAATATGACATTCGAACGGGTTCGTAAACTAATTACAAAGTTAGTGAATGAGATTCGCCCCGTATTAGTTTTATTCATAGAAGACGTACAACTAAGCCCAAGGTAAATAGCCTTGTTATGAAAAAAACGGCGTGAAAAACCCGAGATATTCTCTCTCTCTCGGATATCTAGATTTATTTTTGCCTCGACTTCGGCCCAATCTGCATGGCTAGCGATCAACCGCTGGTAGGTTGTGTATTATGAAATTCACTCAAGTTGAAACAACGTTCATCATCAGAGTTAATCAATTTTGGCATGACGAGATGGTAAATTTCCAATCAGTTGAAGGAAGGGTATAGTAAGGCAGTACAATAAAACATGTGGATAGCCCAGTGGTAACGTGTGTGTAACTCGCATGTTCTCATGCCATTTGAAGGGCCCCGTGTGTAACCATTGTGAAGTGATACAATGGTGAATTGAGCAATTATACTGAAAAATCAAATTTATCGCACGCTATGTCATCGTGATGCATGTAGTTCATTTCTCTTGAAAAAATGAATCCACTTAGGCATTTGGAACTGAAAAACAGGGGTGACAAATTCACAGTATAAGCTAGTTCTTCGATTTATTGGGAACACTTTTCCATACGGAACTCTCACTGGATAATTCTGGTCAACAAATACGGTAACGGTCTACAGCTAATTGCTCACTGTCGACCGAACGCAGAATGCTTGCAAATCAGCGTATTTTAAACAGTTCATTGGTAGAGTCAAACAAAGGATGTGTAAAATTCCCACAACAGCGGAGAACGAAAGGTGGTTCGCTCAAATCCCCTCCGCCCAGTTACCGATATACAACAGCTAGGGAGTCTGGTGTCCCCAAAATGGCCCTGTATCAAATATTTCCGGTTTTGTTTAATGAATGCAATCAACCAAAAATGTCACGTCGTTTTTCCAAATCATTGATGCGGAACAACCTCAGGCCTTATGTATCCATGAAAAATGTTTGACCTCACACTGTGTCCTTCAGTATTGTGGATGTAAGCGAGATTCTATTCCTGCCGGGTGCTTTCCCCAATATTTTCGAGGCATTTTTTAATTTGGAAAACGATGTTGGTTCGTTGATCGTAGCCGATACAATTTTGCCTAAGAATATGAAAACAAATGAACTCAGATCGACTATTCGAACCATTTTTATCCATGTACCATATTTCAAGCAGCCAAACTACGGTGACCCATTGATTTTGACTACCAGACATACCCATACTTCTTGATTTAAACAGACTGACTTTATGACCGAAACAGTGTAATTATCTGGGCTGAATAGCGGCTGTAATTGAAATTTGATTACCATTGTTTCCACGGTTATTAAGAAGAATTTAACCTGTTTCTTTTGTTCCAACAATGAACCGTGTGTGTGAGCATTTATCCCTCGGGTTCTTGACCGATTTCTGTTTTACACACCCCTGCGGAAAATCGCAATGTAAAGGGCACACACCAAGTGAGCAAAGGCTTACTGAACTCATATCAATAACCAGAAATGACCGAGTGAATATGTGGATAACTAGGTGGGTTTGCCAGAAGATTAACTCCGTGACGAACCGGTCACTGATGAGCTCGGTGATGACGGGGCTAGGATCTCGCTTCTCAGTGGTGGTTAATGCCAGCCAACAACAACTTTATCCTGGGAATTTGATTTGTTATTCACCACAGTACTTTCAGCTCTTTCCAATGCTGGATGAAGTCATGATATAGTACTAAACCGTTGTACGGGCAAAAATAACCATAAGCTGTTTTTTAAAACTAATTCTGTTTCTGAGTTTAGTAATTCAGAATAAACCCGGAATTTTCGGGAAATGTCGAAAGAATTTCTGGAACACTGGTCCATCTATCGATCAAAATACTATCATCAAGGATAGTTACACAACGGATATTTTCTACTCTAAAAGTTTGTTGGCTAAAACGACCAAATCAGCCGGTCTCAGTCAATTTCTAGCCCTTGGGAAAGCCAGACTCAGTGGAACTGTAAACTCTTCTGGCGTGCTTGCTGGTAACACAGATCGTGAAACCATTAATCCGATAAGGTTTTTTCATTGAGCTACTGAGTAGCAATCAACAGTCTTGGCTCTACTCACTGTGCACATTGAGTGCTTTCGAATGGCCTTGCTTACCTCTTTAGCTGGCTGGAACCGGTGAGTCTTTTGTAGATAAGAAAGCTTGTTGTTTCAGTCTTGTTGGTTCTGTTCCGTTGAGTTGGTTTGGATAGACGACTAGGGAAAGGGGTGGAGGGGGAATTCAATAACATGAGATTCTTTTTGTATGAATGTTTCAATAAAGGTGCAAAAATGATTGTCCTTTTTATGAACGGTTACCGTATGATACTGCCAGATTTGTTCGCTAACGCTTTGGCTATTACTAAATAAGCACATTTTATTACTGCAGAATAACTTAATAAAAACAACCAAAACATGGTTGATTCAGTTTGTGCGGTCCTGAATAGGCTCATTATTGGTGACGAATATTTTTTGTAAACTATAAACGAGAAAATTTTCGAGGTGTTCTTCAGGTGCATATTTTGTAACGATGCAGAAGTTTGGAATTTTGATTTTATAGTTGTTTCACTCAATTAAATTGTTTGTTTAGACCTGAGCCCCTGAATCTGAGAAATGTACGGGCAAGTTATTCTGTCTCTGTCCACATATAATCGTTTCCAAAAACGGAGTACATGTGCACTGTGAGCGATTAATTGTGTCATAATATAGGCCTTGGAATGGAGTGATCCACGCACAGTTGCTTTACTGTCAAACCATCTCATTTTTGATTTATTGATCGTTTTTTATTCATGTTCAACCGCCAACGTGTAGTGACCAACCGAGGTGTTTTCCAATCCCTTAAGTTGGGCATAGTGCAGATTTGTGATCATTGGGGAAGCAGCGGCTTTGAGATTATGTCGAGTGACACCCTTCTCACTGATTCGTTTCAATCATCTACGCAGTGTACGGGATAGACTATTTTTCAGGCAAGTGAATTATGCCCATGTACGTCAGAAAAAGAAATTTTTCGACAGAGGAAACACAAAGACAGTCATTTGAGCTATTTTTTGTTCCGCTGGGTTGTAAAATAAAGGTTAAAGTGCCTGAATGAACCCCAGTCCTCGTGGCTGCGATTCATCAGCGCAGCATAACAGCACTGAGGGAATTAGACTGCATGCTGTATGGTAAAAGGTTAGTAGGTTTTACAAAAGAAAAAACATCAAAAACTCCTTTCCATCTTACACGTGATATCCACTGCGATAATCAAACATCATATGAGAGCACGCAGCTTTTTATTCGAAATAACCTCTAGTGTGCGTTAGGATTGAATGGATGTTCCTGATTGGAGAGTTCAGCAGAAAATTACAAATTAGACTTGTTGATAGTTCCTTGTGTAGAAGAAGCAGATCCCCCCCCCCTCCGAGAGGGACGACGCTGGGGTCTCTAGTTGAAACATTGGGAGAATGTGGTAAATATTGTCGTTCTCGAGTTTAACTACTTCTAACCCAAAAGGAAATCTAAGATATTCACATTAAAGGTCCATACACTTACAATCCTGAAGCAAAAATGAGACTTTTATGGGCAAAACACCTAAGCTGTGCGCAAGTTTAGTCGAAGATGTCAAATAACACTCGTGAGTAGATGTGCGAACCACAGGACTTATGGACGCTGTAGTAAATCATTTGGCGATGAATTCATCAGGATTGAACAGAAGGAATCGAAGGTGGCATGTAGACATAGAAAACATGGGAAGAACCGTCAAAAAGAAGATTATGCATATTTGGTTCACTTTTTTCTACTGTAATATTGACTTCTGTATTGTCTAAAACGATTCACATTAGATATTTTTAAGTTGGCATTTCTTTCGGATCACAACACAAATATAAGTTGACAAAAAAATTATTGATGGGCAGCGGTAACTGAGAAACCGGTCGTATGTTCTCAAGAAACGTTTTCACGCCGAAACTTAGTACTTACCGCCAACTGCTTTCATCTTTAGGAGATTACTGTGCACTGAGAGTAGAAATTAATGCTCCTGTTTGACCATAAATTGAATATTTCAAGGTCCCTATTGTGTCCCTCAGTCACACTGCTTCATTGTGGAACACTTGTGATTCAGACTGTCATCCAACAGTAGCAGCATTGGCCTATGTGACCTAATCTCGACGTGGCCAACCTCCGACCTGAGAGGAATCCGAATTCAGGCGTCGTTGCTGGCCACGCTGATTATCAGGTAGCATTTACAAAGAGTCTAACAAGCTCATTTCACGCTCACAATCGAATTACAATTTATCCAAAATCTGTGGATTATATCGATTTTAAAATAACCAGAATTATGAACAACGTGCTAGAGTACGAATACATTTCTATCTCATTTTTTTTGCTTATGCTCATAGTCAGGTTCTGTGTCTTGAGTTGCAATATCTACGTGTCATAACCGGTTGCGCTGATGGCCGAGTACGCGTGTGGAACCTGTTGTCACAGCGCTGTCAGCGAGTGATTCTAGGCAATAACCGTCGAGAACCTATTCTAGGTCTGTTCGCCATGGAAGATCGGTAAGTATTCGCCAACAGAGCACATTCAATCTTTTCGACTTACCTCCTATTTTCCATTAGATGTTTCCCGTTTTACAGTTCAGTTTCTGTACGTTTCTTTGTGTTTGTGCGAAAAATCCAAATGATCCTTTTGTTTGATTGCTGGTTTCCGTCAGTGACGTAAATTTCTGAACTTGATCGACCGGTGTCCTCTAGCCCTCTTTGTCCAGAGTATTTACAAGTCTAAAGTATCGATGCGGGTGTGCAGCACCCGTTAACATACAATAAGTTTTCTTCACTGTATGAAGATCAAACGAGTTTGATTCTTTCGAACATCCTCCAACCTACTTCTTAGTGAGTAAACAAAAACCTGAATAAAATTCAAACTACATGTGTGGACGTCCATTGCAGTGAATAATGATAAAAGGGCAAAGTGGTAGGAAGACGGGATACGTAATTAATATTATTCTTTTCCATGATCATTACTGGGATTGGAGGCTTTGCCTTATTGTGAATTTCTCTAAACACAAATTTTAGAAATAGCACTTTTCGAGGGTGCTTTAGAATTTCACATTGAACATAAATCAGTGTCAACTTGGCGATTATGTTAAGTGTTTGGGTAGCAATCCTACTCACAGTTGTCTCGCTTAACAGTGCTTTCAAGATTTTTCCCACGACGTAAATGCTATTGAAACTTTGCACCTAGTAGGATTGTCTCCAAAAGTTGACGAAGAATACCATTGCTAGTGATACTTTGCAGACTGCGCAAGCAAAAGAAATCCTGTGTCATCTTGGAAAGTCAGTAGATTACCATGCGAACTTCACATTTTTTGCGCGTGACATTTATCCGTGTGTTTCCCTACATGGAATATCAACGGGGGGCTTGTCGTCGAGTGTGAAAGTTGAGATACATATCACCTGCCAGAAAAAAATGTTGGATGAGTATCATATGAAAGCCTCATCCGTTAGTAATTTAGAGCAATCGGGGTAGTAAATCTCAAACCTTATACATTCCTCACAATGTATTTATCAACGTTTCACTGTGTTTTGAATTAGGTAGAATATTTTTAAAAACTCAAATCCAGAGACAACCTGATCTTCGTTAATTTTATTTTTGTCAGGTGATTGATGGTTTACTCGGCGGTATTCTGATTTGATGCTATTGAAGAGTACGATGTTAGTTTCTGTTATCTTTGTTGAAGTCACGTGAAAAATTGAATAAAACGGATACCTCAGTAAAACTCTATTGGTAAAAAAACTAATTAGAGCTTGAGAATTTTCACAAGTGCCCCCAACTGACGATCCAACTGATAGCCGTCTATAAATGGCACACCGTGGTACTTTATTCTTCCTCATTGATATTTTCCTTGATATTCTCGACCAGCTTGGTTGCACATTTTAAATAGATTTCAATAAATTATTTATTAATTTGATGAATAACCTGCTGATAACCGAAGTGAAAGATTTGCGCATGTTCTGATTGTAGATTGGTGGTTATTTTCCGTCAAATATTGCCTAGTTCTTCTTTTCAATTCTGGTCAAACGACTTTTAGTATCACCTCTGTAGAATCCTCACCACAAATAAACCATAAACGTATTGCCAGGGATCGATAAAAAATATTCAAGGTTTGATTAAATTTGTAGACCGTGGCAACCGATGCCTGCAAAATGTTGTCGAAGTAATTGAATGAAGACAAAGCTATTACAAAATGATTCTTGTTCAAAACCCGGGTTTCGTCTGCTCATAAGGCGAGCAACTATGGCCAACTTGACAGCGATTATTTGTAGCAAGTCCGATTAAAGCATCGCAAGAAAAAGCCATGATTTAAAAAAAACAATGTAACTAGTGTCGAATATGTTGGTTTTTGAGAATGGGTAGTATGGACTCTACAAGTCTGTAGAGCACTAGTTCTTTCACTAAGTTCTGACAAATATGAAAGTTTACGAGTTGTGTTCCTTCATGAACAACACTATTACGCCCACACAGTGAAGGGTAGAGGTAGCTAAACAAATTTAAGAATATTATTCTGTGGAATGGGGATCAGATCATTTGTTCCAAACAGAATCTATCACCTTCCGTTATTTGAGTCAGTCATGCAACCAATAACAATTTTGATAGCGGGCGTTGGCATTCAGCCATGGTTATAGGAGTGACTTTACAAACTCATTTTTTGATGAACAACGAAACGTGGATTTTAATTGTAATCAACTACACGGGTTATTCTAGAAGGATCAGGCAATAAAGAACGGTGTGCTACGTGAAATACAAACTATCTTTTTAACAAGGTACACGAAAAGAACATCTGGAGATCAGCCATTTTCTTCTCAGCAATAAACAGCCAGGGGTTGTATCCAACATCTTATCTCAATTGTCTTTCTAGGACGAATAGGCAGATAAGCCAAACAATTAGCTTATCAATAATGAAAATATGCATGATAAACAGCAACAGTGTTATTCTGTGCCGGATAATTTTTCCAGAGTATATGATTTTTTAAACTATCTGAATTTGCTCTAGTGAAATTCTTCCTCCAGTCAGCTCAACTCAACCAAATTAGTTTTTATTATTCTGGTTAATACGATCGAAATCAAATCCAAATTATCTACTTTCAGCTTAATTCTAATCAGTGCAACGAATATCATATCAATGAACTTCAATCCAGGCGAATGGCACTATGAGCTGGACCAGGCTTTTCAGGCAGAACACCTTAGAGCCCATGTTCCGATGACAAATGCTTCCATAAATCACTGGGCCAAGCCCCGATCGCGTGCTGAATCCCGATGGTTCCGGGCCAGGATGACACAGTCAGCTGACTCGAGAATACTTGATAGAGCTATTCGATCCCAGTCAGGCAAGTCTGCAACAACTCGGCATATATTTGATCATTGTCATTTTGACCTTACATTGCTGACTGTGATGGGCTGTAGGCCCTTTAGTGAAGCGTTCGGTAGTCACAGTGCAATCAAAGTCCTCGGGTGATCCTTATTAGCAGTGATTTCCGTCTTAAATTATGCTCAACGCATTTTCCTTCGTACTGATATGACCCCTGTGCCATTGGGACCCGTGGTATTTAAATCCATTTGACCTTTTGTGACGAAACTTCAAACTATCCCAATAGTCGGGTCCTCAAATGAATGCAAGAAATATATTTGAGAACTCATGCAAGAACGTTACAAAAATGTGGCAAATAACCCCGATTTTAAGTTTTTGTACTTTACTCATAAAAGAAGCTCAGAAGTACGAACACGGTGAAGCCGGTCTTGAATAAGGCTTTCTTCGGTCCATTATCATCTTGACGAAACCGAGAAACATGGATAATCGACCAACATGCTTTTGCATGAGATTCTGAAACAAGTTTATCATAAGCCCAGATTCTAGACTAAGCACAAGACTAAGTTTTGTTAACTCTGCTCTTAAAGCTTACAGTAGAACAAGTAAAGCTGCGTCTACAAATGAATATTTTGTCTTCTGATAACCTTACAAAATCGATATTTTTTTCTGAACGGCTTATGCAACGTAGGTTTCTCCATCATTTCGCAATTTTTTGGTAGAATAAACATGGAAAACCTCCATCCGCGGTACTGTATGAGAACTCGTCTCTAAGTAATCACTCATATATCACGAGAGAGCATTGGGTGGGGAGATTCATCTATTTTCATAACTTTTTTGATTACACAGCTGATACATTTTCAGAACATCAGAATAATCCATCGACAATCAAAGTTTCGCACATCTTTTCCCAAAGCCCAAGATTACAGAAAAGTTGATTACATTCCATAGTTTATCTACAGCTGTGCATTTTATTGATTTCTGTCATTAGTATTTACACCCCCATCGTGCATAGTGATATGCTAGGTTCGTTCGTTTAGCCACAGTGGCCCTTTAACCTGGGCAGTAATGTGGGGCAAACCCCATATCAACGCACACATCTGTTACGAAACGACTCTGAAGCTTGCAGATAGAATGGTTGAAAAGCGTTTGGTATCTTGGAAAACTACATTTACACTTTTTCTCCTCTAGATTAGGCTCAGTTGTCTTTTGCATCTGATTAGTAGAGATCTAGCACTGAACCAAGTATAAAGAAAATCATCACGGGTCTCCTGGATGGAATTTATCTCGCATCGGCAAATTTACTTGAACCATTCCTCTTCGTTCCCATTTTCTGTACCCACCATTTTATGGAAATTATGCCAAAGTGCTGAGGACGTGGATGAAGTGCAACGCAATGTATTGATCTTCATTGCACCGGAAGTGAAAATTTTATCCTGGCGATTGTGAGACCTGGATGTCCCGAGTTCAGTAGCGTATAACTGGCTGCGACCCCTTTCATGAATTATAATTAATAAAAGGAAAAAAATATTGTTAAAACTAGTGATATTTATGATGACGACATGCACGAATACAGAAACTGAATCTTTCAGCGTGTAAAAAATCACCTATTATATTCTAGCAACATTTTAGAATCAGCTTAGTTTAGGTTATTCAAACGAATTTTTTGTAGTTCACACTTCATTACTTTTGATATTCCGTGTCAGTGTGAGATACGAGTTTTTGACGTCGTTGTCAGTGTTCAGCATTATGAAACCAAAGTACAAACAGCACTACTTACTAAAAGAAGAGGCTATAACGACTCTGAAGAACATTCATTTGCTCACGAAAAATCAAATAGATAGGAGTTTAGTGCATTTTAGAGCCTCCTACGGAATCAAATACTGTGTGTTCTATTTGATCAATTATTGAACAAAGTGTGCGTACTTATGCGTAATGCCGTGGCTAGTTACTGCTACACTAAAAGTCGTTGAGGGCCATCCTCAACTGCCATGATATTGATTTGGATTATGGTATGACCGCTTATTTCGTAAGGATCATAATTCACCATGGTGGAGCCCGATTTTTTATGTACTCTTCTGCAGGTTCCTCTACGCTTCTATGTCCCCTGAGTTGTCACTGATGTAATCCGGAGTGGCGCACAATTGGCTACTAAAAAGGTCCTTTAGATAGTCCTATAAAAGCACAGAAGCATCTACCATACTGTTGCTGAAAGTAAGGCATCTGAAGTATTATTAAGAAACTTCCTTTAATGACTACCATAAAAAATGACCGGTTTATACTGAATGCTTTTATTCTTAGAAACGTCCCTTTCGAGACACGCAATCCACAAGGCATCTGATGATTCAACCCGGTCCCACAGAAGTTCAAGAACCACGGGTCGATCTGAACGAACCTCTTCTTCACGCAATAGCTCAAGCAGCTCAAAATCAAGTTCCAGAAAGCTGGGACGTGTTCAGTCCACTTTTATTCACCCGGAGACAGGGAGAAGAATGTTCCTCATTTCACCTCCAATTCCGGGCAGTTATACAGTTAGACAAAGGTCAGTTGAGCTACTGAGAAGCGAAGATATATGTCATGTACAACCATAACATTACAGATTTATTCCGTGCGGCTGATCCAAACGGGGAGATGAGTAATGCCATGCCATTCCATTCATGTTCACGCAGAGAACGCTTTATATACCCAACTAAATGAATATACTTTTGTTATACTTGAAAGCGTATCAAAGGATAAATCTGTACCTGGAAGTGTACTTAATGAAAGTGATAAAATGTCTAGAAATAACCTTTCAGGTGACTACCGTGGAAAGAATCAGATACCTTGGTGCAAATGATGTCATAAAATCGTGATATGCTGAAATGCAGGAATAGAGGCCTGGATACGCATACATCGGAAACTGATAACATCTATAAGAAGTTATCCTGTAGATGAAGAGGTACATCTGATGATGCCAAGCGAAGTGAAACACTAGGTTGAATCATCTTCCAAATTAGCACAAACAAAGATGTGCATGCCTTCCTGTAATGCGTTTTAAATCATATTACCAAACTGCAAGTTCTTCTGAAGATACCAAAAGGAACGAAAGGTGAACAGTCAAACCGGTTGAGGACGGATAAATGCGGTCGGAAATACAACAGTTCAAAAAGAATAGCATGGGTTCTTACAAGGCAGTCTTTCATAACTCACTTGACCTCATAGGCTGATAACAATCGACAACGCGGATTGTGAACTCATGTTGAGATATTTTCTGATCAAGAGAAAAATCCAAACGTCATTCAATGATAAGACCACGTATCTTTCAGGGGTTTTCTGTGCTCCCTTTGTAAGAACTCATTGCCAATTGTTAGACACGCTGATCAATATTTGGATGAAGTAATTCAAGAGTTGGGCACACATTGAATTAAAAACAGTAGTGAGGTTTCTTCTACATTCGAAAGTCGAAAGTACTTCGGACGAATGTACTGGTGTGAATTATACGTTGTACTGAGTTCCACTTTTAATTTTCATGGACGTATGGGTGGTGTTAAATCTGCTCATGTGTACAACATTTTGTCTAATTTTGGTTTTAGTTACTGTTGATTATCCTGTGCCATCCCTTGTCGTCATGCATCTGGTGAAACACTGTGAGACCAAACAACTGCTTTTGACGCTAATTCCCTAAGTAGACCGTGAATAACCATAAAACTAGTGACGAATTTACAGCGAGTGTAAGTGAAATATTTCGTTGCGTACCATGGTCATTAGGAGTTCAACTATTCCAGATCGATCACTGTACAATTATTGGTCATATTCGTGTTTATCTTTCGGAACTATGCACAGACTCGGCTATTTGTTGATTCAGTTCAGCCTTCCTGTGCGTCCTCTAGCCCTAGCATTTGGAAACATTCGCACGGTTTGCGTAAGCTTCCACCTCTCAGCAGCATGGAGGACTACTCGAATCTGAGTGAATCGCAAAAGGCGGAGAGAAATAAACCATAGGCCCAGTTCGTGCTCCGGTTGATCTCCCACACAATGATGGCAAAGTAGGCTCTATCTAGTTTTTCTATGCGTAGAAGAGCCTACCAGGAGGGAACAGGGAAAACTAGTTTGACGACAAACATAATTGGATTATGTCAACAGATCCCTAGGAGACAAACATATCCATATGATTCAAAAGAAGTTCACGTGCAATACTGAATAGATACTCCATTTCAAGAGGTGTCGATAATTTCGCTTTGCTTCTTTTCGCGATATTTTCTTCCACAAAATAACTGAATGGTTGGAATAACTTTTCCGAATAACTTCATTTTTACCTCAATGCAAAATAAATAAATTAACCGAAAGGCGATAACCGCTCCATGAAGTGAACCGACGTTTATTCCCTAAAGTGATTTTTCGATTCCAAGGTGTCCTTCATGTCCCCATTGCTACGCATTAGCTTAGTAAGATACGATTTTCTGCCTGAGATGTGATTTTGTTTCGGATTCATCAATTCAAGTTGGGACAGTTATTCTGACGTCCGAGGTAACCTACTCAGTTTATGTAAGACTCATATGGTAAGTGTATGATAGTGCACATTGTACTTACTTAGATCATTGCTGATTATCCACACTGCATTGAGACCACTGTCTTAGACAATTCCACCTAAGGATCTATTCCGTTCCTTGTTCGTGCTCTAGCAGGCTAGGACGGAACTTTATCGCAAACAAAAAGCGGTTTTGGTGTGTGGAATGTTCTCTTCATTTTTATTTCGTAGCGAGTGAAAAGGACAGTCAGAATGTGCTTTAGTCAACCTGATATTTACAAAATCTCTTGTTTTTTTCATTCCTGATATCCCAAAGACTGTTTCTCACAAACCTGACCTTGTGAAATGTGATGTGGTCGCCATTGCAGTTCGGAAAATGTATGCTTTTTTGAAGCAAGTAATATTTTATTGTGTCTGCATGTCAGAACAAAAGTTTTCTGGAAGTATGCAACCGCTTTCGATGTTGTGCTGCTCATCAGGTAAGCGTACTCAGGACTCCACTGTCAGATCATCCCCACACTTGAGCACACCATGACGAGCCGACGAAATAACTTTCGGAAAACCACATTGTGATTATAAAAATCGATAGTTCGACCACTTACGTTCCTCAAGATTCATATGCGAGCGCTTCTTTACACCCTTGTTTGTTGGGCTGGGGTGCAGTCTACGCAGATAGAGCACATTGTATTCAGATTATCCCATTCTGTTGAGGTCTAGGAGCGTGAGAAATTTCATAGATGCACTGTTGTGGTCTTTCAATTCTGAAAAAAATGACCTAGTCGAAGAAGGAAATGGCGTTTCATTCTCTACAGAGTTTAAACGACCATAACGAAGAAAGTCGAGACTGTGTATAACATTAGTATCAGAATAAATTATGGGGATGCATTTTAAAACGGTTTTATCAGGTTTAGGAGAATAAGATCAGGAATGCGATTATTGAAACATAAGTCGTGCATATGATGATGGAAAGTATGAACCGGGTACGTTTTTACAGGAAGGGAGCCTGATACCAAGTAACATTTGGCTTTATTATACGACTCAAGATTCAACCCAAGGTAGGTGCGTGGACAGCATTTTTGCTATTTTATACTTAATTATAACAGGGAAAGTGTATGCACCATGGTTTATTTGGCCCGTTAAATTAAAAAAGAAAAACAGGCAACAAACTAGTAGTTCCAGAGTGGAACACTATCAAATTCAATTCCTAAAAAGAAAGGTAATCAACAATACAAAAATTCTGTGTATCACAGGGACACATCTAATCGGTCAATTTATTAATTATACCTCGTGGCCATACTCCTGTTGGTTCCGTTTTGTGCAACGAACTTGAACAAAGTAAATGGCTTTCACGATTCGTCATTCAAACTGAATTTAGTTGATATCAACGTCAACTAATCAAATCTCACATCGAAAAACTGTCACGTTAAAAAAGATGCCATTACTTGTCACTGGAAGAGTTTCACACAATCAAACAAACAACGCAAACGCATCCACCACTATACTATTTCATCCTAAATGAAGCCACCAGAAGAGCCGCTGTCCAAATGCCGACAGTTGATTTGCTTGACAGGGATCACTCGTCACTAGTCCACGTAACCTCCCTGCCCCATCATGACCCATCACGGATGAGATGATCAAGGGGGGATAATTGCGAGCACGTGCAACAGAGCCTGTGGGAATAGTGGAAGTTGTGTCAACTGTAGTAATTGTGACACACAAACAGCACGACCATGAAATAATCTGTTGATCGTTCCCTTAACTAAATGCAACAACTGTCAGGGAGTAGACTGCGTAACTGAAGGTCGAGTGACTGGGGACAGATTTATATGATCAGGAACGTGGCACCGTTTATTGACGTTGAATGTCAAAATACCGCGAAAGCCACTACGTTTAAGTACTTGTAGTGAAACGAAACTAAAGCATATCTTATGAATGAAACTTGGATGCATTCTGTAAACCAGAACGATAGAAGCAAATATAATTTTACTCTTTTAGTGAGTAATTGACAGAGTAAATTACAGACACACACGAGGGCGTTTCAAGCTCAATTTTGTGGAATTTCCGATGTATGGTGGTGTTTGTAATTGAAGTGGTAAACTTGAAGCAGGCATTCAATTATTTTCCTTCAGTAGGTGCTGTGATGTATATGAATTGTTCCCATGCTTCCAAGGTCATATTTTGATAGTAATATAAGTATATGACAGCTGAAACTCGTCTCTTATTGACCATATACTTCCTCAGTCAAAATAGGGTTAAATACGTATAACGTGCATGAAAAGCCGGTGCCTATTATTCTTAATCATCCACCCATATTTCTGATTCAGTCAATTTTAAGAGATTCGATAGTGCAACATCCATGCTTACTTGCCCAACGAATTTTCCGTACATACAAGTTGACTAATTATTCGGTTGAATCAACACAAGAAATCATACCGACATCCACGCAAAATTAGCATGCTTAATTAGGGTTAGTTGATTTCCATTTTGCAAAACGTCATTTCCTGTGTCTTTATTGAAAAAGTTTACGTGACCTTAAACAAATGCGTCAAACTTTCTCATTTACGTTGACGAATTTCTGGGCCATCAGCTCCAAGCGTGATGTATCTGACCCTAAAGTTGTCCCAAGTGTGACTGAGTGGTCAAGTGCAGTGTTATTTCACTGTAATCTTTCTATCTCAGCAACCGACAATTTTGATGATCATAGATTTTCAAAGGAGTTCAACGTACACAAACCAACAGCTATGAAAATGGTAATTACCTTTTAGCTTGTAGGCATAGCTTAAGCAGCTTCGTATTGAAAACCACAAATTGGTTCTAAACTTCAAAGGACTTTAAAAACAAAATTGTATTGATAAAGTTCAATTGACACCCTGTGCATGCATAGATGAAGCAAGCTTATTTGTGTGAAAAGATACCGGAGCACTCAAGTGACTCTGGTTTCTGGTTCCTCTCAGCTTCTTAAATAACTATTACATTAGGAATGAACCATCGGACGTATAGTTGATCATACGCACCAAAATAAGATAAAAAAAAAGTCTAGGAATACGAATGACAGCAACGACTGCGGTTACGGCAGAAGTTGTCCGATTCATTGAATGTCTATGCCAACCTGATCAATTTATCCCATAGTTCCCAAATCCGGAGGACCAGTATATTCCAAAAGACACGGTTGATTGTCTTGGTCTACCGCTGCTTTGCCACCTGCTTCGGAAAACCAGGGATAACGTGGGACCCCTTCTACGGGTTTGCGTGGCACGTGTCCCAACCTACACAACCTATTCAGTTTTATTGCTTGGTCTGTAGCTGTGATTATCAACACCCCGAGCCTTATCGCACCTGACAACGTTGCTATTACAGTCCTTCAGAGCTGAAGAACAACTTATCCACACATCGAATGCATCATTCTGTCTTCTCTAACAAGTAAAGTCTCACAACGGCTAAAAAAAGAGGAGTCCTTAGAGTTCAAACATAAAAGGAAACGGTGGAAAAACGCGCTTTTCATGTAGCACGAAATAAATTAGACATCGGCTTCCAGTACCGCTGTGATCGTAAATGTAGCATCATTACAGGTGTCTGACCCAAAACACAGACATATGTCACAATCGAGATTGGTAACTGACCTACTTGCATCACTAGCGAAGACAAATCATTCAGTCAGTTCAGTTCAGTTCAGACAACCATTACCCAGGCTCTGGTGTCGGGGCTCTGGTTGCTATCTCCTAGCGGCAACCTCAAAAGGAAATAATGAAGGATTCAGAGAAGAACTACATTAACGGAATTAAGTCGATGGAGATAGTTTTTGGATGCAAGTGCGCCACTGATAGCGACATCTAGCCATATCCCCCAACGTGTCTAATCATTGAGTGGGAGCGTCTCTTGGACCCCACCCAAGTAGTCTAACACGCGCTACACGGCCAAAACCACAAGTCAGGCTTTTCATACCTCTGTTCCATACCGTGGACTGTACACCCTCACTCATCTTCCAACCAGTACCCGCCTCAGCAAACAAAGCACACCGAAGAATCTTGCCAGGGAACGGGCGCAACACATGTCCCAACCATCTTAGCCTGCTGAGCTTAAATCTTTTATCTAATGATTTGGTCCTTGAACCTAAAACTTTTCGCCTAACCTCAGCATTGCTCACACGGCGTTGCCACCCGATTCGAGCAATACTACGAAGACACCGGTGTTCAAATACCGACAACCTTCGTACATCCTACACCAGCAGTGGCCATGTCTCCGAACCATATAGAAGCACGGGCCTGACTGCTGCAGCGTATACTCGGCATTTGGTAGTTAAACGGACGTCATGTCAACGCCACAAATGACTCATGTTGACAAAAGCCAAGCAAGCCTTCTGTATACGCAAAAACAATTCATCCGATATCCGACCTCCGAGTGAGATGCATCTCCCCAGATAACAGAACTTGTCCACCATGTTTATAGTCTCCCCAGGTTTGCGTTGGACCAACCCAGTCCTGCAACAGAATCTTGCAATTTGAAGTTACAAAACGCATACCGAACATTGCTACACAGTCCGTCAAGCGGTCTAGAAAGCTAGACAATAAATGAACCGTCAATAAATAAATCTTTCGATTGAAAACAAAACTAGTAATGGATTGGAAGGCGTTCTACATATTTGTTAAACCAGATGAATCGATCACCTCGAAAGTGAAAAAGCAAATACTACACTTTAAATTTGACTTGTTGAGTGAAAAATGTAATATATGATGGTTTACTGAGAAACGTCTATGAACAAGAATTTTTTTGTTTCACCGTGAACAAAGAAAACTTGCTTGGTCCCGGTCTGATAATTTTCACCCCGTTTTTTATCGCGAGAAATAACCACGGAACTGCTTCCATTGTTTGCGCTTTTACTGGAATACGATATTGGATTTGCGTGGTAATTCCCTATACTGTGTTCTTCTGAACTGGTATTTAGTTTCCCAGAGGTCATCCACAATTATTGCTTCTCTCTGATGGATTATTAGAATAGGTAGACTGTTAGATTTTTTTAAAAAAATAAACCGAATAAGGAGAAAAATGTTGCGCGATTGGTTAACTCAAATGCGCGTCTTCGTCTGGTTTTTGAGCAAAACTAACGTGGGCTAGAATCCAAAGTAGTTCTTTAGATTCGCATTAGAAGCAAACATGACTTGGCAAATAATTCCGAAATTTTGATTAGTGAATGATTTTCAGCATTGAAGATTTATCTTGTGAACAAACATCTACGAGATATTCAAGTATTAGAATAAATGGACGGACAGAGTAATATCGCACGCGTATACGTGATGAGCGGCAAAAAACCGTGGAACCGGTCATGTGCTTCCGATAAGTTTTGTCCACCCATCTTTAGGTATCACTTATATCAAGAATGCCAAATCGCAGCCACAGTGCTGTCGTTCTCGAAATTAGTTGCATCCAACCCCCACAGGAGCAACAGCGAATCACCCTCGTGATTCCTTAGTGAACTCTTTCAAAAGCACCATCCACTAGAACTCCGGACGCACAAAGTTGGATTTTTGTGCTCAAGAGGCATCTTTTGAAACTCAAAGGAGTTAGGCGCAATGACAGGAAAGTTCGTCGTAGCAAACCTCAGAGAGATTTACTTGATACACGACCTCCACAGTATACTGGGATACCAGGGAAGATAAAACTCCCCAATAGACAAAGCCTTTCCATCTGGCTGCAGACATATCGGGCACGGATCCCAGTGCCGGAAAGGGAAGAAGTACGCTCAATACAAAACGTTTTGAAGAAAATGAAGAAATAAAAGTGGGGTATCTGTTCGAAACTCTCCAGCAACATTAGGCTTGCTCAAAATTCACAGCCTTTTGGAATGATATATAATTTCACTATTTACCGCTGTGGCCAACAAGCTAATTCAACAGACGGATCTTTTGATAACCTTCTCAAACACCGGAGCGTCAAATTTCTAATTAGAGAGTTGAAAACTGAGGTTACGAAATGTGAGGAAAGTGTATTTCTGCTAAATAATAAGGTACTCCTAGCAAACTTGGAAGACCACAGGAACCAATAAATACTAAACCAATTGCATATGGCCCAGTTTCGTGGGAGTGCTAAGTCGAGTGTTGAACTCGACCAACTCACGTTGAGCAGAGTTGGGTTAGGTGGTCGGCTCGGTGTGCCGCGTTTAGGTTATATATATATATATATATATATATATATATATATATATATATATATATATACATGCGGTGGAGAATACTGGCTTTCTAGTTTTGGGATCAAACAAAAATATATCAATCATTCCTGGTCAGGGCACATCTGGTGCGGTATCATGTACGCAAGTAATTAATGATTATGGGCTGTGGGCGATTGGGGCTGCAAACGGATCACTTTCGCTTACACAGAGGGATTAAGAAGGTCACTAGTGTGAACTTCAGCCAACGGTTTGTTGGTTGATTTTATCGATCCATTTTCCAATCAAGATCATATTACCTTGTTTGTCAATGATTCACAATGTAAAATCCCAATGAATGTTTGTCTCGCTGGGAAAAACTAGTAACAGTTAAGGTACAATGAAAACCATATGGCAACGAATCTTTCTTTGTCCTTGTGATTTGTTCACCATCCATTATCCAGTTCCGCCTCATCAGTCGTTCACACTCGCAATTAACCCTGATCAGTGTTTCATACTTCGAACGGATCAAATACAGATTTATGTATGCAACCACAAACCTAGGCCGGCATCTGTTTTGTACCGTTTCTAGTTCTAGTGAGAAAGTTCTGCCTCAGAATCGTCCTTTTATTAGCACAAAACAAATATATAGGTTGCTGTCACATTCGCCCACTCTTTGCACGCAGCGCATTGGCCCGACTGGTGTTGGCCTTGAGGGTTAAACAATGCTGACAAGACTCATCGCTCATCCGTTGGCCCACTTCAGCGATCAGCTGTCTTGTCACTAGAGCTTCCATTATCTCAAGCCTTGGGCTTGGTACCGCACCATTGCCGACTGTCGACGTGACCTGGCTGTCCGCCAACGAAGCGTTAACACATTCCCTCACAGCGTCTTCATACCCTTTCCCATAAAGCCGGGTGTGAGACACACGTACATTTCTGTGCACAAAATGTTTGGAAACCAGCTGTCTTACCTATTTTTCGAATGCACTGTTATATGACGTGCGAATTACAGTAATGAAACCCTATTTTGATCTAAAAATAATTACCAAATAGTTACTTCATTTTTATTCCCACCTCAAACTTTTCGTTGAGAAAAACTGCACTGTTCTGTTGTCGCACAAATTACGGAAACTCAATTATTTACTACTTTGTGAATCTCTCTCCGCAAATTACCACTCATTTTCCGAGTCCGCCATTCATTATTTTCAGGTTTTTATCATTGCTTCATGCAATAAAAGGTGGCGATAAGTGATTGACCTGGCGGAGGTTACAAAATGAAGTTTCAATTTTTCCTAGTTTGTTTTGTTGATTCTTCTCATTATTTGTTTACCCTCATTTTCAGCAAACACCCAAGTCCCAAATCCGCCCGCTTGCCTGGAGAGAAATATAAAGACAAAGCGGAGAAAGAAAACTCGGATAGCGAGAGAAGAGCAAATCGGATGAAAGCTACACACGATACCAATATGAGTGTACAGCGCCAGCAACACATTTTCAATGCACCAAAGTTCCCCAATACATCCAACAAGATGGGTCTTATTTCAAGCCCGATAAGAAGATGGAGTGAACAGTTCAATAAAAATAAGCGTCACATTCCGCAGTCCTTCCAAGACAGTCTGAATGAATTGAAACTGCATCAACTGATAGAACTTAACAGACAAAACAGTGACGTACAACCACCTGATACAATGCGGCATAGTTATTTGTCCTCAACCAGGCTAGCAAGTTCGACAGAAATGGAGACGAACACAGCAATTACTGACCTTTCCAAAATCAACAGACGATTTTCTGAACCAGAACTGAAGTGACTTTGATGTTTTGTTCTCTCCTTTCTCCAGACAAAGACATATTTTGATACAATGTACACATTTAGATGAGTGAAATGGAGTATAGTTTCATCCACAACGTAGAAAAAAAATATTTTGAGCGAATGTGGATCATATTTCTAATCAGCTTTGTTTTAAATCTGTCACAAATAAGACAGGAAATATAGTAAACTTATTCGTCGTAACCAGCATGATAATGGACTTGAATCTTGGTAGCTTTGAATACAAAAAGAAACCTTTGGGAGTTGAACCAAGGCACATTTTTAATACACTTCATCGAGCGTCGTCGTCAATGACGTATTACAAAGTCTATAAACAACTATTTGAGCCCTGTCAACTCATAATCGACTAGCTGTGTTCTTATATTTCGAGCAATACCGCGAAGTTCAAAATGAGGCTCCATCATTTCGTAGGAGTTTGGGACTACCAGTTCTTACCGTCAGTTTGTGTTGATAAACTTTTCTCCACTGAAAACATTGCTGGCTTCTTTTAGACTAACAGGGGAAAAAGCTAAGTGAGCTTCTGGTCTACCACCTTAGAATAGATTCTCACCCAGAAAAAGTGGTATTCGGTTTTGAAATACGAAATCTATATAAAGACTGACTAATACAGTATTCCACTCAGCACGAAAAAGTAGTCGGGATCAAAGTATCAGGTCGCAGATCCGTTCGGAGTGTATCGAAAAGATGATGTGTTATGTTATAGGTAAGTGTTTATTGTTCGGTGACAGCGTTGTTCGAAAAGATGCTTGTCAGTTAACGTTTCGGTTACCGCGGGTGAACTGTCTCAAGACCAGTTTCCAATCGATTGTAAGCTGAGGCCCAGGTCCACACCCTGGGTACAGCGGAATCAAGTAAACTAATAAGTTCTAACAAGAGCGAAACTGGAGTGTGGTGCTTCCGAGTGCCGGGTAAGTCGGATGACCTGAGGTTTGTGCGTGAAAGGTGGAGTCCATAGAATTGGAGGTCAAGCAACTCATATGTCGTAGGGCAAAACTGCAGATTCCCCAAAACCTCTGTCACCTAAAACCGACAGAAAGCTTACGTCACGGTGAAAATGCCACATGGAGGGCAGTTTCGATGTGAGCATCTGAAGTGGCATCCTTTCTGAGGGAATGTCAAGATTTCGATGAACAGTCCAAACATTTAGCGATGGCAAACCTTCTGTAACAAAGCTGCTGCTGGAAGTTGTTGTGTATCTTTCCGAATTAAATTCCCACCCGAGGCTAGCAAATTATGGACTGAGAAAATGAGACCGATTTATATTGTTGATATTTGGATAAATCTATAGTTTTTAGCCCATTTGTAAAACGTTGCAACCTAATATAGGCTTTGTGTAAGTTTGTGGAGAGAGTGTCAATTTATTTCGCGACGATTTACGCAAGCCTCCATCATAATCTAATCAGGGCCTTGGTATCAATCTTTGTAAGCTATAATGAACGGATACCTACAGAGTAAACCTCTACCATTTTCACGGTTTTGCCAATGTTAAGACGTATTATGAGGACTGACAAAAGCAGATGAAAATGAGCTGAACAAATACCATGAGTAGCCTAACCTGGCGCTGTACCTGAAGGTAAAGTATTCCCCTTAGAAGAACTTCCAAGCTGACAGACAGAGAAAATTTACAGTTTCGGTGGAATGAGTCACTTTGTAGAGGATGATATGTAGGTCAAAATACGAAATAAGTTCCAATAAGCTTTTAAATTCTTGGCAATGTCAATATATTACCATCGTGATTGGGCTTTCGATTGGTCAGAATCATGAGTCACTCAATTTGCTCCCCTTCTTCTTCGTACAGGGGTGTAAGAAGTAACACAGAAATACTCGCCCCTGGTAAAATTTAGAGCTTTTTGACCGCTCATTTTTTATCACTACTCATAAAATACCATTACCCAAGTTATTACTGTCGATTTATGCCCACCGAACCCACTTGTTACACATCTTACATGAATGAAGCGGAAAAACACTTGTTTGCTCACGGAGAGCTTCTGAGCAAATGTTATCAGAGGAAAACGCACAAAAAGCGGTATAATCACGTCATCATTCCATGAGTTACTAGCATGGTGAACATTCCCTGTCACGAATTTTGAATTTCTTCATCATCTTGAAAATTAATGGAAGGCTTATTGAATACGGTCAACGTATTCCAATAAAAGCCATGACCTTTCGTTTCGTCAGCCCATCGTCAACCGCGAAATTACTAGTAAACCACTTGAAGAGAAGTTAGTTTCTTGCTTTTGTTTCTTTCTCTTAAGAAAAACATCAATCAATACTTGTATAAACAACATAGCTTCGCACAAAATATCACGGAATTAATGTGAACAATAATAAGTGAACCTTATAACGGAGAGAATAATTTTGATGCAAGTGGTATGTTACTATATCTGGGTGACAGCACAAAATCTCCCCGAAATCACACGACTGGTTACGCGGTTTTTGCCGCTCATCAGGTATGCGTACCCGGTAGCCTCCTGTCCAATCGTCCCTATACTTGAGCACTTTACAATAGGTTCATCATCTGAATCTCATTTGAATCGGGAGGAGCATGCGTGGACGAAGAGGCTATTAATAGAATTACGGGACGGTTCTTCGGAAGTTGTTCAAGTACAGGGGCTGAGTGAGTAGGAGAGTACCGCGTATGCACACCTGATGAGCGGCCACAACGGCAAAACCCGTGGAGTGCTTCTGAGGAAATTTTGTTCTGTCATCCAGTTACAGTAACATACTAATACTACGAAAAAACGATACTTAGGACCATGGGTCCTCGTTCTGAAGGTTGTCCCAGACTAAACGGCCAAATAACTTTCGAAAATTCACCCTGTGATTCTAAAAACGAACTTTTTGCCCATGCGCGCTTCTCACGATTCAAATAACATTGAGGCTGTAGGATATTTTTGCATTCATATTTCGATAGAATCTTTATGCGTTCGCTTCTGCATGGGTCGCAGTCGTGTTCGTCATTTTTTTACTTCAGACTGAGCGCATTCATTGGCGAGTCACTGATGTTGCACCATTTAAACGAAAATAAATTACTATGCTATTATCATCATTCGTCCCTATTGGTTGGGCCAAAAATTCAAAGACCATTGTATTTCTGCGCTTAAGTTTGCACAGTTTCTCAGTCTTCCGATTTGGCATTGTGTAAAAAATGTCAGCATATATCCTGTCGCGAAATTGTTTCGTAACTAAAACACGATACGTAAAACGCGGAACTGAAACTGAATTCCCCGACTTTTTCCGATGGTATTCAGTGGTGGTATGACAACTGTGCCACAAATTGTTCGGAGCAGTTCTCAATCATTGAACAATGAACAAATATCATCTTATTAACCTCCATTAGTTAAGTATATGTTTGCAAACGACGAATCGCGTTGTACAGCAGTACCGGGCGGCATTCTTAAAGTGCGGAAAAGACAGAATAATCATGCAATCTCACTTGTTAGCTTTATTACGCTCCCAGCTAATGGCATTACCAGTGAATTCTACTCAAAGCGTTAACAGCCATCGTACCATTACTTCCTCGTTCCTTCTGAACTTGGAATCCTTCAATGATAGAGACAAATACTGTTGCAAAAGTCAGGTATGTGTCAGTGTATCTGCTCACAGCATTATTCTCCGGTGCAGTAAATGTGAGATTTTTTTAATAATTCTCTGATGTTGTCCGTTGCCCAAGGTGTACTGAGCGGCCCGTGATTTTCAGTTTCAGAGCTGTAATACAGTTTGCATGCACCCCATTCAGCTCACTGTTTGCTATGTTCTCGTTCTCGTAGTGTGCAACTCTGCCTAAAATCAACCTTCTGTCGGGGGCAGCAACCCCCCGATTCAACTGCATTTGTTCACCTTGGTTTCCATCTGTTACGCGTGGAACGCGGGGTCTATTACTCACACACCATTTCCCCGTATAAAACATCTCTAAATTTGGCACGTTTTGGATCGACGCATAAAATAATCTCCATCGACGAACCCTTTTTGGGTAGGATAATCACTTTGCTTAGGCCATTGGTTTACATCTCCCAATCAGCACCGTGGCCATCAGACAGACTGCACTTTGAGTCCCCATAGTTGAATTATATAAGGTAGGGAAAAACAATGAACGAATAATTTCCTGTGTCGTTTTATACTATGGCGAGAAGTAGTTGAACTACGTGAAATGATTTAGAGCATACCACATGCCCTTGTTTTGTTCAGATCGATAAGTGCACTTGAGCTCGAGTGGAATAGACATGTTTTGTTTCTAACATGACTTTGTGCATGTAAAGCTATTGATTTTTCTAAGAAACTTTCGGTAGATAACAGTTCAAGAAAAAAAAAACACTTTGAATTTCGAAGTGACAACGGTGCAACCTTCATGAGATTATAAATATTGGAATCAAATAGACAGGTAGATAAATTATTTTTTATTGTTAGTTCACTAATTTTGCCAGTAGAATTTATTAAGTTGGGTTCATCCAAAAGGATACACTTACAAGCTCGAAACTGTGCGAAATTCATTGGGAAATTAAAATATTTTCTGGATGTTACTTGAAATAAGAGTCAATTTGAATTGAAATTGCTGGAGAAGTTACAAAATGGCAATCTTGCCAACATACGCATGGTGTGTGGAAGCAAACCGCTAGCTGTTGCCAGAAAACGGCCTAAATTTCGGAAAACCAAATTGATAAGGCATGATTCTGTAAAATGTCAAAGACAAAATAATGGTACTTATTTAACCATTGATGAGTGAAAAAATGTAGGGGGAACAACATGAGATCAAATAGCGAACTTCAGGATAGCAGCGGTTCTGGGAGGTATACACTTTCATACTGATCGTTTACCGTAAGACGTTTTGAAAACTAATATATATATATATATATATATATATTATAAAAAGTCGAGTGGTTTAGAAGGTCTGAATACCACCTGGTATGTCGAAAGTTCGAATTCCACCATCTACCATTATTTTGGTGGTAGACAGTAACTCCCATTACCATCGGATCCTTACCACACCTGGCCCATTGGGACTATACTCCGTTCTTCTTCCCAGGTCTGGGTGTTTGGTTGTTAGTTATCTCTATTAGTGTAGTAGGCCTTTGCGGTCTTAAAGGTATATACCCGTTTCACTGCACTCATGCGCAAGCACGCTATATTGGTTCAAACCGGAAATGGATAATCCCCAAAACCCTTGTTCATTGTTTCACGGGCCCCTTTCCCAACCACGAAACAACAACATTTCCCCTCCTATCCTTCCTAACTACGCAACACCAACTTTGATGACCATCCAATCAAACTTTAGCACACAGACCTTGTTCATAATTTGTGCATTTCTAACCTATAAATGTAACTGTATTAGCCACGAGGATGATGTTACCGAAAACGAGCTTGTTCGCTATTCGTGTTTTCTATATATGATGAAATGGGATTATTCGGTGAATTACGCAATCGCAAAGAAACACTGGTTATCAAGGAGCTGAATCGTTATTTGTGCTTCGAGACCAGACTTGCAGAAACGAAAGCCTCAATAGATTTTCTGTGCAACTGTATTGATCGGAATGAATTTCCAAAAGCCTACTGGAAGACTTTGAGACGTGCTCGAATAAGACCAGATGCAATCATGCTGAAACGTCACGCGAGAAACCAACTAGACACCTTGCGAATGAACATAACTCAGTTTGAACGAAACAGTGCGCAGCACAGACACATTCTCGACCAACTAGACGAGGAACAAAGAACCAGATTCGAACAGTTTGCCAAGGACGTGATCGCGAAACGTGGTAGTAAGAAACTCGCCAAACTACAGGACACGCTAAACGAGACAAAACCAAGAACAAACCTGCCGACTGATCCAGAACGGTATGTGCATAACGTTTCCCGTTTGTTTTTGGATAAATCAACATTGGAAGCGTTATCACTAGGACTGAGTTTCTGTTGTCCTACCTCTAAGAACGATCAGTTAGACGTGGAGGTACAGTTTGAAAACTTACATGCTCAAACCTACTCCTTGACAGCGCCATCACAGCAAGCGACCGATGATTTCAAAACTACCCTAGTTGACTGCTCGCATCAATATCGTCGAACCCAAAGGAACAGTAGAAGTATTCTTAATAATCAACACAGGGAGGCACTGAGAAAGTTGAGGAATAACAATGACATCGTCGTCTCGAAACCAGACAAAGGCTCCGGGGTCGTCCTTATGGACCGTAGAGATTATATCGCTAAGATGAATGATATACTAAAGGATCCGAAGAAGTTCAAGAAACCAGAAGGGGAAAGGACAAAACCAGAATAGTAGAGGAGCAACTAACCAAAGCTCTAAAGTCACTAATAGAGCTCAATGTTATCTCCCATACAACCCTAGAACAGCTAAGACCAACTGGTACCACTATTCCTCGACTTTACGGGCTACCAAAGGTTCACAAATCGGGAATACCATTGAGACCGGTACTCGACATGAGTGCATCTCCGTATCACTCAGTTGCCCGATGGCTTGTAGATGCACTTGAACCGGTTCGCCGAAAGATTGCCCGCTACAGCCTAAAAGACACCTTCCAATTCATAGAATTGATCAGCGAGCGACATGCTGAAGAACTAACGATGGCCTCTTTGGATGTAACATCTTTGTTTACCAACGTGCCGCTTCTGGAAACGATCAATTATTTGTGCGATTTCATCGTGGAAAACGATTTCAATATCGGTATTCCAGTGATCACTCTGAAGGAACTACTTTTACGATACACTTTCAATATCCAGTTTACCTTCAACGGGGAATTGTACCGCCAGACCGATGGAGTAGCTATGGGGTCACCCCTAGGCCCCTTACTTGCTGATATATTCATGGCTAAGCTAGAAAACGGGAAACTTAGCGATACGATAGAAAGTCTACCCTTCTACTGTCGATACGTGGATGATATTTTTGTCCTAACTGACAGTCATACACGGCTGGAGTCATTGGTGGAGGAGTTCAACCAGGCACATGAGGCGGTTGATTTTACGTCGGAAGTAGAAGAAAGGAATACTTTCCACTTTCTAGATGTGTTTCTTTTAAGAGGTGGCGATGGCAAACTGCTCCGTCGCGTATATCGCAAACCAACGTGGACAGGCCAGTACACCAATTTCGCCAGCTTTGTACCCATCGGACGTAAACGAAACCTTATTCGCTCACTCGCAGCCCGTGTGCGAATGATTTGCTCCAATGAGACGGTGAGTGAAGAATTAGACATTTTGAAGCAGACGCTATTGGATAACGGATATCCCGAGCGCTTCATCCAGAAGAATATAGCTGAAAGGGCAACGAGACAAGCGTTAGTGACCGTGAAGAAGAAAGATCTATACATCCATCTCCCTTTCAAAGGAGATGACAAAAGCGAGTTACTAATAAGACGCTTGGAAAAGGCGATCGCTCGCACCTTTCCCGCTGCTACACTACGTGCCCACTTCACCAGTCGACCAGTGATCTCGACGAACCTAAAAGACAAGTTACCTGTCCTCACCTCATCCATGCTAACCTATTCGTTTGTTTGCTCATGTTCGGCAAGCTATATAGGTAGAACGACACGGCAACTATCACAAAGGATCAAAGAGCACAAACCAAGTTGGCTGTCGACGGGAAACAGAAAATCCATCACCAGCGCGATTGTGGCGCACCTCGCAGACACTGGACATCACGTAAACGACAACGCGTTCAAAATAGTCTACAGAGTCCCTACGAATGCGCCGAAAGCCGCTCAAAAACAACATCTAGCAACGGCAGAGGCTGTGGCGATCAGATTATTCAATCCATCGCTTTGTTCTCAGAAACGTTTCGTTAAAGCACTCAAACTACCCTGGCCGCGATCCGAGACCGACCCTGGAGCTCAGTGTGACCCATACGTTGACCCTTTGGTTCAAACCGGAAATGGATAATCCCCAAAACCCTTGTTCATTGTTTCACGGGCCCCTTTCCCAACCACGAAACAACAACATTTCCCCTCCTATCCTTCCTAACTACGCAACACCAACTTTGATGACCATCCAATCAAACTTTAGCACACAGACCTTGTTCATAATTTATGCATTTCTAACCTATAAATGTAACTGTATTAGCCACGAGGATGATGTTACCGAAAACGAGCTTGTTCGCTATTCGTGTTTTCTATATATGATGAAATGGGATTATTCGTTGAATATATATATATATATATCTGTATTTACGTATACATACATATATATACAAATATAAATCAAGATGGTTTGATTCACTTATTGACAGTAAAAGCAAAAGAAAAAATGAAATTCTCCAAAGGCGGACCTTTTGCGGGATTCTCTCAAAGTTTTTGTTCACTAGCATTTATCTGACTATAACTTCTTTTTTTACCTCAAAAGCCTTTGCGTCTGTTCAGGCGAGATGCATGAGTTCCGTAATCTTAACTGTTGTTTCAATGGCAGGTAAATGTTTCGTGATATTCATATAATTCTTGGTCAGGCTTATTCATACATGGCAGGTAGTATACATCAAGGAACTAGTTGTGCACATGTCTGAAGTGCGAAACCTAGTTAGAAATGGAGTCCTTTGGGCGAAAACTCTAGTTTCGATACGGAAACTTTCCATGCGAAAGATTGTGGTTACCATAAAAACGCGTGCAAATGAAAGTGGAAGAAAACTCCTATGGATGTGGTGCCAAGTGTCACCTGTTCTTTAGAATTCACAAAAGTTTCTCTCCGGAATTTGGAATAACTGAAAACCTTCCGTATTTCACAAACTCCTGCTGGTTAATCGATGTGCTCTGATGATTCTTCTTTTTACTGTTCATAATCTTAATTTGGAAAATACTTGTCACTTTTGAACAAGTACTCTTCGTGATGAACGCAAATTTCCTTAGGAATACATGTGTTTTCTCCTGAATTTATTTCATAATCAAAAACAAGACAGTGCAAGTCCAGCTTGAACTTCCTCGGACAGGTTTTCCGATTGATAAAAATGGCGGGGTCAATTCACGTCGTGAAGCCTGACATTTGTATTTGTCTCGTTTCATGTAGTTCGGCTAGTCTGAGACAAAATCACTAGGAAGAACACCTCTGAAGTGTATATTTCATTGATTGAAATAGCGAAAGTCATTACAAGGCAAACTCAGTAACAGTTAAGTTTGCCCACACCGAGCCTGAAAAACTGCATTTCATTCAGACTTACTGACGTCACGTGTGCCATATCGATCTGATTTTCTAACAGTTGTCCAGTTCTAAAGGATGCAAACATTTACTCGACTAATAAATAATTCAACGTCCGACTTGGTTTTTAAAAGTAACTTACGTGTATTTTGTCCTTTCTTATCCATGACGTTGGCCCATTTACATTGAGTATAAATTATGAATTAGCGCAGTTTTGAGAATGACTAGAAAAATGCCTCGGAGCCTGAAAAATTCTGTCTACGCTAAGTGCGCCTATTAATTCCTATTAATTCATCCTGACCGCTGACATCAAATGTGAAAAATGTTCACATGCATATAATGTGCTTTCGTTGTCACTGAAATACCCATTGAGGAACACAACAATGTGTTTGAAAAACTCCCTTCAAATTCTGACTCTGAAATGAACTTCGTTTTTCCTAAAAGATTTGCCCCGGTTACCTTACAGACAAACACCATCTTGTCATCATTCCCAAGTTCTGAGAAAGGATCTCTGACTTTTGAGTTTCGTAAGTTAAAAACGGTAAAAAAGTGGTCATACCCAGTTTAAGCACACATATAGGAGTGAAAATCTTTGCGAGAGACTTCTAATTGTACTCTCATAGCTTAGAAAATACAAGGTCCCGGAAAAAGCGATAAGCATCAATGGATTTCCTTGGGCGCATGCGTGTACAGTTGTGCGAATGCAAAAGGGCACAATACCATTGAAACACGACGGTTGATAAAACAGACGTACTTATTTTAAGAAAAATAATGAGATGGAATGCTTTTGGTACAACGACGTGACTGTAGACAGCAAAATTTAGAAAACGTGCACTTGTTGTTTCAGCGCAGATAAGTCGGGAATCAAACGTTTTATTACCGTTGTGTTCATAATGTCCAAAGTTCATGTCTAGACATAGTTTGGTCGATTTTGTTCCACTGTGGGGGAAATATTAGACAGATGACCAATTTCTGCTCAAAGAGCAGTGGAAAAAACGGAGATAGGTAAAATATAACTGGCCGATCTTAAAGAAGCCAAACCAACCATTTTTTGCCGTGACCAAGCCTTCATAAGTGAGTGACCCGTAGGATCCTAATTTCAAACCACTGGGAACATAGACTGATTCATGAAACGGTACTAATGATAAACAAGTTGATTAGGACGATAAATCATAAAAGTCAGATTGACAGTTTCTGTTCATAAGCACCCAGGCGATTGTGTTCTTTTCAGAAACACGAATACAAAGAGAATTCAACGCCCACCATGGGATAACAAGACAGCATACAGCTGAGTTCAGCGAGGAGCAATCCGAAAGAATACTGATCGGCAGGAGACCAGATGGGGCGCACGGAGTGAACCGTATGCCGGAGCATGCACACAGGCCGGCTGACCACGGAACCAGTTCACTGACTGGTGGGGGACCCATCAGTGAATAAAATCACAAGGCACATAGAATGACTGAGTCTAAGACCTGCATGTATATGTTTGTGTGTTTGTGGAGGGGGAGGGTGAACCGACTGTCGAAGCCGTTAAGTGATGGGCCGAAAGCGGAGTGTAAGCGTCAGCAGTGCGAATGTCAACGAGCATTGGCATCCGACCCCTGACGAAAATTAACAATAACCACAAAGGATCTTATTCTGGAAAACGGAATCAACACTGCTCCTACGTAAGACTGAAATTACGATGTCGAGAAGGTTAAAAAACAAACGTGAAATCTATCACGGATACACCGGCTTAGGTGTTTCGCATGGACCAAAGATAGATGAGAATACACCGGGACAAAATCAAAGTTGTTCTGACCAGATTACTGAACAGAATTACCGAATAGAACGGGCTAGAAAGACACATGAGTGCTTTTTCGGCCTAATTCGCAAACTGAACTGGTGAACGTAATAATCTAGTGAATCGATTCACTAGTCATCAGATGGGTACACTACAGTGGGTGAATGAACTAACGAAACAATAAAAGTAAAGAGCACCTATAAACGTAGTTTGATTTAGGTTTATTTCGGGCATTGATGAAAACATGTAAATCCAATTTACAGCTCTGTTTATTTCGGTGTTTATCTCCATGTCGAAGCACTTTACACAACAGCTGCTGCAACGGTTCGTTTGAAGTGGACGCTTCGTGGTACCCCAAAAGCACTTTGCGCAATTATTTTACAGAAAATTAGTTAACCTTGATTACTTTCCGGTTTTACCTTTTGTAAGACATAATTTCACACCTTTCATTTGACGAGCCATAAGCTTCAAATTACCGGGAACCGGAAGATTTAGCAGTGGTAGTCCACATTTTCCGGCGCAAATTTTGTGCAGCATGGCTTAAAGAGATGATGTCGAAAACCAATTTGGCACTTGGTTTTGACCCAGTCACAAGAGTAACTGCTTTTGGGTAGCGGATTTCAGATGACTTTTCTCCTCAATGAATGCTATTTGGTCGGTAACAACCAAGTGTAAGCAACCACGATACTATCAACATATGTTGCTTTCACCGGTGGTGGCCAAGCAGTCAGCACTACGAACTTCACATCCTTCTGTCCCGGGTTTCGATTCTCGGGCCGCCGACGGTCATTTTACCCGTATTGTTAAACGTGAGTTGGTTGCGACCCCGGTCTGAAATATTTTACCATTGTTATATTAGTAAAAATAGAGTAGGTGAGAGAAATCCAAAGGAACAATTTATTATTTTTACCAGTTGATAACTATCACATACGAACTAAAGATAAGTGATTCTCTGGATAGTGAGTATTGGACACAAAGTCGTTCAGTGTAAGTGGATCACCAATGATTGCATGTGGCAGTAAATTTGCATTGCTCTTTTCCATGTATAAATCTACCTGCATCTCTGCAGGACACAAAAATGGTACATTTTCGTGGAAACATTATTCCCGTCTCTTTCAACAGAGATGAATGTAGCCGAGAGTTTCCACCATTTAATTATCATTGATGCACTTATTTTCAGTTGGTGCTCACGGTAATTGTTTCGACAGCACACTAATGAGTGCCTGCCGGTAATCACTACATTTTCGTCAAGTATTTTTAGGCTTACAAATACGCATCATACGGTGTCGGAGGTTAGCTACTGTCTCTTAGCAGCGGTGTACACATAGCCAAAGATAGACGAAAGTTGATGAGAATAAAGTAGAAATACCCGTGCGCAGTTCATATATACCGGCGGAAAAATTGAGCTCCCCATAAGTGTAATTATTATTTTGCTTGAAGCACAATTATTCGATTTTGGAATCACTCCTTTGAAAAAGTTCTGAACAAAAATTATGTGGATAGGTCTTGTATGGTATTAGGCGAACAAGAGTTCTTCATGGTTCCGTCTGTAAATTGGTCAGATGATTTTCTCCGTAAAATAAACAACAAGTTCCAAAGACCGGGTGAGAGGAAAGTTTCAAGAGAATTGGTAGACTTATGTGTGAGATTATTTGTTCGCGCAAATATTTCTCGAGGCTGAAAGAAGCAATTATAAGGGGAAAACTAGACGGTGATAACGATACGCAAACAATCCATTTCCTCGGTTACCTATACACACTATGTAAGTTTGCATATAATGTTTTTTCATGATAAATTTCAATCACCCATTATGTGCAGTAACGAGTGGGAACAGTATTTATCATTCCCGTCTCCTAGTAAGACTATTCACGAATCATACCCGGAATACTACTTGGATAGCACAAGACAATTTGAACAAAAGAGGACTATAAAATCATTCCGTGAGTTGATAGATCAGCCTTATCCAACAAGAATTTGAGTGATAGCAAATAAGCGAAACTGACTGGGGTTGTCACTAATAAACTCAGGCCGTACTCTACAAAAATACTTCCGTACCAAAGTATGTTGTAGAGTGTTTTTGCACGCGTTGCTTTGTTTAAACATTTTCATGTACGAACCCTAGTCGGTTTCCGTATGCCCAAGAATTACCAAACAAATCACACTTCGGAAAAAATAGCAGCATTTAAAGCAGTGCTCCCTCAGATCATATGCTTGTTGTGATTTGCAGTCCTTAAGTGTATTCACAAACCTATACAGCAAAATGCTGAAAATTGCATTCAGCACCATATTTTTGTTCCTCATGTCACATTTGTCTCAGTCTTCCAATCAAAGGAGATGTCCAATTTTTGCATCGAGCAACGATAAAATTTCCTAAGCACACAAAAACCGGGTTCTTGGAAAGCAAATCGGAGAAATTTGTCGGATTATCTCCTAATTGCCTGCCCAGAAAAGGAAATTCATCAAGGAGATTTTGTCAAACTGAAGTAATCATACCACTGAAGCAGCTACATGAATTTGGTCTTAATTTTATGAAGTTTTCGAACCAGATTAGGGCACTGACTATTTAAAGCATAGATCTCACAAGTGACATGCATGAATGATAATACCTACAGTTATGTTGTGCAAAATGTTCTCAGTTTCAAAACCTTCTGGTGGAAAATGAATGCTTCCTAACCGGTTACTGAGAACAGAACGAAAGATTTATGTGTTGCGAGACGCAAGCTCTTCATTTACTTTCGTCTATTGCATGCTCTGTTCTGCATCCCATAAACTGACACGTTTTTTACGCGCACAAAAAAGATAATTTCTAACAATGAAGCTCGAAATCAGTGTAAGTTATCGTTTCGGGAAATTACATTTTAGATGCAGTTTAAAGTAGATTAGAATCATACCTTATAAGACACGCGGTGTCCACGTTTAGGTCATCTATGAATACCATGGAAGCACCTCGCTCTTGTTTCATCGGGATAAAAACAGTTGCCAAGGTCTACTAAACAGTAGAATACACTGTACATCCGTTTCATCTTGATTAGGAATCATCAGCAGCGCAATTCCAATGAGCCCCAACTGGGACACAGTTGTGAGTTGGATACCTTAAACACGAGGCTATCCCGGCCAGCTGTCGATGGTTCATTGAACTTATGCACTACATGTTTTGGCGCCCTTCCGACACTGGCTTCGAAAGTTAGCAGAGCATTTCCCATACAGAAAGCTACTCTCAAATTTGACGACTTTTCTATAGGATCCTAAGTACAACGAAGACATTCCTTCGAATAAATTACAGAGCCCAATTAGTATTAGTGCGAGGGGTAGGCTATTAGATTTTGACATTACGTGGCACCTCTTGCCGTGCAAATCTTCAACTCACTTTTGAAAACCATGCCAAAGCTGTGCAGCTGTTTCATCTAGTCTGGTCGGAATCATCAATGCTGCATATTCCCTTTGCTTCCAATGGGATTCGAACACGTTTTGGACTGTTGTCAGTTGGATATCTAACCACCAGACTGTTTGAGCTAACTGTTACCGGTTCGTCACTGGCATCAAACAGTAACAGACCCTTGAGGGCACATCGATAGACAACTGCTATGAATGACTTCTCTCTAGGGGTATACTGTTAAAAACAACTTGTGGAACTGGGTCACCTTTTGAATACACGTGAAGGGAATACAATTTATGTTTATGTGGTTCATCATTTTGTATGAAAGCTGCTAGGAAGCCATACACTATTTTCATTGATGTGGTAAGCTTCCTGCAGGATGAGTCAGTATGGATGAATCGCAATGTATTCAGCCTCATCGGCCGGCTGTGGTCAGACAGCCGGTGAACTTTATACGCTTCTTGGGCTAGAATTCTTACAGGGCTGTCCGTCACTTTCCCTAATTGAAGCTTCTAATGGACCGCAACACTCTGCTTGAGGTAGTTTGTAATTATTGCGTAATAAGAAGAAACACAAATAATGGCAGTAATAAAACTCCACTCTCCGGCATCAGTCGAGTGGTGTGAGCAGTAATTACTTCGGAGGTTTGTGTTGTCACCATTTCATGAAGTGAATGAATTGTCTAGTGCGAATGTAAGACTGACAGCTATCATATTTGTGTCTTTGAAGAAGTGTGACTAGTGGTTTCTATTGAAGTTGCGTAGGATTAACTCGGTAATTGCAGCATCTGTCCCTTAACTTTGGGCGATAAGCAGGTTTTGTCAACCATCGCCGGACGAACGTTTTCTTCCGTCATTACTTCCCTTTTCTGAAACTTTTGCGGTACATCGAACACAAAACTGAGATAAAAAAATAAATGCAGAACTGGATGTCAGTAACTTTAGTTCTGCTGTGATCCGTTGGCGAATAAAACTGTGTGACGCTTGTCACTATGATAAATTAGCCTAAACTTATGAAGTACAAAATTAGTTAAAAATTGAACACAGCTTATTGTTCAACCGATGCGTAGACTGATGTGTTGCACAGGTATTGTCGAAATTCCCAGATGGTAGGGTTTTTAAAAATGATCTCTTCCGAACATATATTTGTGGACCCTCGTAAAATTTTCCGAATTGTCTGTGAATTTCTGATAACTTCTTTCGGGGTTGCAACATTTAACCACCTTTGTTGTTCGTATCAACCCTGGCTTCTAATATGCTGAAGACAAAAATACGCAGCTTTTCTCCACCCTAGTCCACAAAAAGGCAAAAGAATGTTCTATCAAATGTTCTCCTGAAATAAATATGTATTGCCCTCAGGCTGTTACTTTTATCATAATGTAGCTAACATCATTATCCAGGTCGGATATGTTCTTCTTTTGTATACGACATCTTGTTATGGAACCGCTTTCTGAATGAATGATGTGAGAAAGCTGGTCGTCATTCACGAGAAGAAAGTGCATGGTTTTCATAAACAAAAGTGTTCCATGGGCTCACCCAATGTCATCTCTCTCCTCTTCAATAAAGCCGCGTAATCTTTTGATTTTTAGTAAAAAGTTTTTCAAAGCAACGAAAATAAAAGGGATATTCAACGAACCACACTCACACGATCTTGAAATCCAAACAGTTTTCTCCAGTAAGGCTGCCCTTCTCCGTGAGATGGCTGATGAACTGTTAGACATTGTAGTATTCCGCATACAGGTTGACTTCGTTTAGCTCTTTGCTGATAGGCAGAAACATGGCAAACAATTCAGAAAAGGAAGACTTTTCCAGTAGGATAAGCTTTTGTTTCTCAATGAAAAACCCACCCATAAGGAATCTTACCTCCGTTGGTTTAACGATAAGCTCTTTTTATTATATAGCTAATTTTGAACTTTTGAACTCCAAAGTAACCCATCTTGGTAAACAGGGTCACATAATTTCGGTTGTCAACGGATCGAAGCAGAACTAAAGCGATTACCCTCAAGTTCCTTTGAACATCGATTTTCTAGCCTTCCGTTGTAATGTACTACGAAAAGTTTATCGAAGAAACACATTCGTCTAGCCAACCTTAACAGTAGCTGCATGTTGACAGCTGTGAGTAGTGAATGGAATACTTGCACTTTGTATCATTTTCCTTCTCATGGACTGCATTCAGAAGACACAGTGTTTAAAGAATTCGTCTGAACGGTGTGACTCAGATTACGTTATCGCGGTTGGGGATGCAACGATTCGATAGTTCGAACTAGTACAGTTTTCAATCGTGGAATAACTCAGTACGAATATTAGTTCGTCTTGTTTGAAAAGATGAAATGTTGGCTTCAGCAAAATGTAGGTGAGGTTTGTTTTAGCCAAGTAAATAGAATCTTCATGGATAATTAGGTAGAGTTAAAATACCAGACAAATCAAGATCGTGTGTGCTATTATCAGTTTCAGAAACAATGTTTTGATGGAACAAATCCGTTATCGAAATATTTTTCTATTTGCATCCATTCTGTTCACGACAATGTTTCCTGGTCAATCAAAGTTGCATATTTGAAACCGACTTGAGAAAAGCAAAAAGATCGAGCAGAAAATTTTAAAATGGGTTTAATCAATAATTGAATACTGTTTCAATTGTGAATGAATTACTGAACATACAAACCCAAACATATTATGGTAAAAGGAATAGAAGTCGGTGTGATTTATCCCAAAGAAAACATTTTATATCCTAGTCGATATACCTCAGAAGGATGATCGTGTTTTGATTTGAGAATTTTATCAGCTGAACGCTTCGTTATTTTGTTTAAACCTGACCCAGAATATCGGAGTTTGTTTAAATCTACATGATGTTGCTTCCAGTAAACTTGGTTCAAAAAAGGTATCTTCCACAAAATGTTTATGTTAAGGAATTGCAATATTTCACAGAACAGTTTGACAAGTCTTTTAATTTCCCGTTTATTGTACCAAGCATCCAACAAGTACACGCACACGATAAGTAGTATTTTCAGTGTAAATTCAATAACTCCACTGGGTTCTGGACAGCTTACGTAAGGGTTCGGACAATGTAGAACATTCTGAAGATAAATGAAAATTGTTTTAAGAATTTTTTATTGATAAGGCTATCAAAATTTATCCAAAATCACCTTCGTCCTGGATTCGTATGCCAGAAAGAGTTGGTAGTTACACTATGTATTAGAGATGCGAGAGTGTGTTCTTCATTGAACTACACATACCGAGGATTCAATACGAAAAATGGGAGATATTCAAGTCAGATTCAAATGCAGTAAACAACAATGTACCCAATTCTTCATCCTTTTGCGAGCACGATTTTTTAGCTGACTGGCAGCATGTTCTACCATACCACCACAGGGTGTGTTAGACTTGTACTTATCTATGTAACTTTATTGTAGTTTGCCGAAACACTGTATTATCCCTGTTTTCAGCCTCGTTTCATACCTCTTTTCCACTGGTCGGTGTGGGATGACCTTGGACCAACCAATGAGCTCTTTCCATTTGTACTCTCTCTGTATTATACTAAACACCAACCGCGTTCATGTAACCAGTCTGCCGTTTTAGCCGGTTCTTCGTGTGCTTCATTTTCGGAAATTACCATATATTTATGTTTTCAAAATAACATTATCCGACAAAGAATTGGGGAAACTTCGCGCTTCATTCCGTTTTGGTTCACGTAAGTTTATTCGTAGGTAACTGTTTTTTATCAGTTCATTCTTCCTTGTTTCTGGGTCGGAAGTAGACTAGAATTTTCTCCAGACCAACAAATTAGAGCACGTTTGAAAGTAACATGTAGTGCTAGCACAATTTAATTCTTGGAATGATAATTTTGAGCTTTGTGACACATAAAGTATATTCATATTTTTGAAAATATGGTTCACCGAGCCACTGGGGAACTTTAGCGATGGCGCGGTCATTCACGAAAATCAGCCCATCATAAACGTATTATGCCACTTTTGAAATCATTGGCACTCAGCTGTGTTTACCAGTGAGGAGAGTATACAGAGTTGCCACACAGATGTTCGTAAAGAGCAAAACATTCCTACGACAAGCTTTTGATGATCACTTTTGCTCAAGCTAGTTTATAATAAACAATGGCAAAACTGTTTTGTGCGTCATTCCTAAATGAAAACACCGCATTTATTTACTCTATGGTATTAAAAATTTTCAGCTGAATTAGCAACAAGACATGGTAAAGAAAATGTGGCACAATAGATTGTTTTTCACTTTTTCACACTCCTTGCACCTGAATTGTCACCTGAACGATCTGGTAAGATTTACGCATTGGGTACTACAAAATAGCTTGCAGTTTGCTCTACATCACTATTCGGTTAGCTTTCCAGCTTCGCTTGCTCCAGACGTAAGGAGTAAGCGCATTTGTGAATTCTACGCCGATCATAACTAATGGTTTCAAGACAGTTTAACTTTTCTTTTCAACATCTATGAGGCCAGAGACCAGTGCTAAATGAGACTGCTCTATTGGGAGGATGATAGAGAGTATTCCCATAGCCAACGTTCGATCATTCTTATAGCAAATACACTTTCCATTCTAATTTATTCTTCCGTGAACCAAAGCCGACAGACCAACGATTTGCTCAACTATTTCCGTGCTTTAGCTAATCAATAGCTCAAATTCTTATACGGTACTTGGGCTCTCATTTCTCAAGTATTTGGCCGTGTATTTAGCGATTTATTGAACATCTATAAAAAAAAGCGCGATAATCTTGTTTAGGTACATTTTACGGCGGAAAACTCTGCCTTTGCTATATGCATTGTGAACCATGGGTTACCTTTCGTCTAAAAATATCTATGGTTAAAATATCACGCTAAATGGAACAAACACATTTATTCTGTATCTGAATTCTTCGGCTGTGAATTTCTGAAAACCTAGTAAAACCGTATTAACTTTTAGTGAATAGTAGTTGGAGTTTTTGAACTCAGCTTTGTATCTTCCACAAATTCTGAGAAAAACTACTTGTCCTACAATTGTGACTTGACGAGTAGTTTTTATCACCGGACCCATTCTTAGTAAAGTACGGTAGCAACAATGATGTTTCATGATTTAATATGCTCTTTGAATTATCACTCCAAAAGTTTGACGAGGTAAGAAGTATTTTTGCCGATTGGATTTTTACTTTTCGAGTAAAATATGTTGAATCGAAACGGCGCTCGTTTATTTTTATCGCCTTTCATTGCTTGACGTTAATTAAGACCTGGTGATAAACACACTCATGAAATGTTTCCTGATATCATAGGAGAGCAGCATTACACCTTTCACAAACTGAGAGGTGTCCGGGACAAAAAAGCCTGCTTTCAGCATGAAATTATTCTGGTCATTCAGGCACTGTTGTTCATTGACTGTGTTTCGTTACCATAGTAAATGCACATTTTTTTCTTGCGTATGTACAGTTCGATAATCGACCGATTGTCACTCACAGATCGATAACCATGGACGATGTCGAATCTGAAAGGGCGACCGGTCTATTGGCTGGAACAGCTGAGCGGAAAGCTGAAGAAAAGCGGCCGGCACGTAAAATTACCTATGCAGACGAACAATCAACCCATGTACCAAGAATGGTAAAGGTAGGTTTCGTGTGACATTTACGGTTGACTGGAGCACATTCACTTCTCGACTATTTTTTCACGAACAAAAAGGTTTTCTTTCTCGTGATCAATGGTCAGATGATTGAAACACGTCTGATGGAATTCAGCAGCCGGCAAAAATGTAAATCCTAAATTTTCGTACTGAATTTGTACAACTTTTTGCAATCTTTCGAGACGTAAAACGAAGAATCACTAGTTTCTTACGGAATATTGAAAACTAGGGGTACGAGAATTCAAACTAATGGAACAAAAGCTGCCTCCGGAAGAATTTGCATGAACCATGAGAAAAACGCGTTGATGGCATTGTGTGAACAACAAATGAAATTATGATCCAGTTTCATAATTATTCAATCCCTCACAGACAAGAGCATGCATTCACAGTAGATCTGACAAACGTTTCTACAATAACTTGGTCTGAAATTATTGTGTTTTTTGTACGTTGTATTCAGTCGGTGAACTTTCGACTTTGGCTTAGTTAATTCCATCCGCTACGTGTCGAAAGCATTTGTTTGGACGGGATATTTTGTGCATACCGTAAGTCAGTCTACCTCCCCAGTTGCACACAGCCTAATGAAAACGCATATCTTCGATTTTATTCTAGTGAAGTCAATATGAAATGACAAGAAGCGGTGGAGTTTGCTTCCGTTCTGACATTCGATGAAATTGTTAGACCAAAGAGAATCACTTATTATGTGTCAATCAAAACTAGTACTGACAATATGTTTAGGTGCGTACAACCACTGATACTATCCCGGTGGTTAGTTCAATGTTATTTACTCCAGCAATGCTATCTCCGTTTGAAAATACGGTGCTCTTCTCGACGTCGAATTTATTGTTTGCTATACCAGTAGATTTTAGGTCAAAATTCACATTATTAACGCACTCCTATGTTTATTTTCAACAAAGGCTATTTGCCATCCAATGGAATATCATTTACCAAGGATCTGTAGTTACTCACTGTGTAACATATGTCAAAGATGTGAATAGCACCAACATAGCCTTTGGAAGTAAGAATTGCTTGGTCATTCACAAAGACGGGCCCCGATTTGTTAAACAGTCTGGCCGATTTTATTCTCTGAAGTAGTTCTCGCGGAAACATCTGTTCATATCAATGGCAAAATAACAGCCATAATTTGTAGTAAATTCAATGAATAGTTTGCGTCACTGTAATTGCGATGACACAATAGGTTTTACTTGGAAAACCAGACTTCGCTCCTCATCGTAAGATTTGCCAATATGAGAGTACCACAGGACGCTAGGGACGGGGATAAAGCTGGAGACAGCAAAATATGCCCAGCAGAAAAAGCCATTCCTAACAAAAAGTGGTTCGGTGGCCCAAAAGTGACACGTACTGCACAACATCTCCAGTCAAACGTGCAAAATACGACGCAGTTAGAGCCGATAAAAACAAAAATTGCACACAACCATTGTTTGGTCAAGACAGTTTACATAACAAACGGAACAGTTTTGGAAGGGTTTCGCCAAGGTCGTTACTAAAAGAAATCAAAGCTTCCTGGAGCAACTTTCGGAGACGAACTGTATGAAAATGAATGCATCGTAGATTCGCATGCACATAGACCACCCAAATGTATACTAATTCTGATGTGCTGATTTGATTTCGATGCACTGAATGTTTCTCGCTTGATCGGGAAGGTCATTGTCAAGCCAAAGATTATTCGACCAATTTAACGCAAGATATGAAAACAGTAAGTCCGCACATCAATATGTGGGCAAAATGCTCGTCAGTACAAATTGGCAACTGTCGCAGTACGAAGCCATTTTCATACATTTTCGTTTAACTTTTGCGGCCACCATCAGACCTAGTTGTCCTCTACTAGTCCTCAGACTGGACATTACACAACAGTTCTTATGGCGTAGTTTCTCTGCATGACATAAGAGCACTGGGATTTTGTTAAAGTAACCTGCAAGGTTATGTAACTAATTCTAGTAATTTTAGAAAGTGATCAATTCTTTAACGACGAGTACAGTTTGAGGTATTGGATTGAGACTCGTTTATGAAAAAAAGGTTTACCACGAATCTGCTTATTCTGTGTTCTAGTTGATGAGTTCATCCGCGTATATAAAATCTTGTTTTCGCAAAGCTACATGGAAAAACGTTGTAAGTGACCTTGGATTGGATAAACAAAGGTATCAGGAAAGATTTGGTTTTATCACTGTGAAGGATAAGCACACAAAGTAGTTTTGATTGTCTGATACGTGACACATGAGGACAATACCTGCACAGATTGCCAGGGTCACGAGTTCTACATCAGAGCTCATTTTTTGTGAATTATTCGTCAAACGAACTGGATTTTAGCTGTGATCAGTCCGAGGTCATGCACGGCAATAAGCAATTGCCAACCCTCACACGCAAGCTAACTTTCCAGAAGGCCAATTAATAATATATGAACAGGGAACTGTCTCAAGCGAGAAGGAAGCCAAATGTTGCGTCGGCAGTAATTTTGGATTAAATCTAACAAAAATTACCACTCGGAGATTCACTTGAACATTTGTTTGCTTTCTTGTTTTCACCTAGGCAAAATTGTGGTTCAGAAATGTTGATAACGTTTTCGTGATACTCACTGTGGCGGCTGTTATTCTTGGTATGACAATTGGATTGCTGATCAAGATCCGTGTCGATCCAGCGCCGAGAACCATTTATTTGATATCATTTCCTGGAGAGTTGCTGATGAACATGCTAAAGATGCTTATCATTCCACTGATAGTTTCTAGTTTGGTCGCAGGTACGTCAATATTGTGTGGCAGTTATTATTCAATTTATGCGTGTCACATTGTTATACGATATGCGAAACAAATAAATCATTCCGGTTTCTGGGTAGGCATGCCAAAGTAACAACGTAGAACAGTATCTCTTCAGCATTCTTTTTCTCTACGTGTTTCTGGTCCCATGACCTTCGGGGATTAGAGCATATTTGAACGATTTTTGTTTCCAAACCATTTGTACGACCTAGTTTCTATCGAAATCAGTTTCTCATTCACAACGGAACCGAAAGTGAATCTGTTGATCACGTGATTAATGTTTCTCACCTTATCTCTGTGTGAGCATCAGTTGTGTACAAGCTCATGTTCAACCAATTACAACCTCAATCTATCAGTCCTTTGTTGTCTTTTGTTTTGTCTTTCCCCGTCCACTAATTCCCCGACTTTATGGAATTTTTCCACACTAGGAGAGGAAACGAGGTCCTGCTAGTTCACACATCATTCGTGAACAAGGATTGTTTGATTCACCCCAATCTTTTGTGAGTCTTCCGTGTGATATTAGATTCGGGTCAAATATACCGAATCACCAGCTAACAAAGCTCATCACTGAAAACAGGAAACGTTGTCAGGGACAACCGAAAATATGCAGAGCATCATTTTATAGCATACTTCCCGAATAACCCCGATCATGTCATCCGCTATTATTTTGGAATTTCTCATTTTTATCCCTATTGAAGGCACATACAAAAGACAAGAGTAAACAGTCAAACACGCTAGAACAGTGAAACAAGAGCGTGCGCAAAGCATTATGCCCGGGGGTCAAACCACTTTCAGAGGAACGTTTTTAAGAGCTTACTGGTAAAACGAAGAAGTAGGAGTCCTTAGGTTAGCCATCGACGAATACGCGTGGCACAAATACCCGGCGAAAACAAGGGTTATTTGGTAAAGTTTGCCACAAGATGACAGTCTTTCGGCCAATCTGAATTAAACAGGGTAATTAAATCGTGAACAGAAAGTTGCAAGAACTCAAAGTTCCAGGTAGCTCCCGCATGGTTTTTTGAGAAAATTAAAATAAGGTGCCAGTCAGGTGGACATGGATCCACGATTTTGTGCCAACCAAAGAATAAAGAAACAAATTCCCCAACATTGTATACATATATAACTTTCTTACTAAAATTTACCGTTTGACAAACGTAACACTTTGCACAACAATATGGGCTAGTTCAGCATTTTGTACTAAGATCGTGGCCTTCTGAGCAAGAGGACCATCTTAAACAGACCACAAAATTGCCATTCACATCGTGTATGGAGTTTCTAACAGTTTCCGGTACCATCCACAGACAACAGGATCAAGTACACACCCAAGGAAATCTGTTAAGAGAGAATAATTTCAACAGGGAGAACTATGCGGTAATTGCTTTTTCTCACAGTCCCACTATTGTTGGTGACGCGGCGCTGTTCTGAATATACTTGCTTTCTTTCCTTGAATTACCCCATTTTTGTTTTATCAACAACTGTTCTTTCTATAATAACTTTCGCATCGTGAATATCGAGGCACTTTTCCTACTTTGAAAAAAACTTGTTATTGTAATTGATGCCTTTATCTTAATAAATAAATGTGACTGATTGTTGTTACGTTCGAAGCAGTTTCAAAGGAAAGATGTTATTTACAGGGTGCATTTTTGGGTACAAGCGCAGTTGGTCGGATTCGCATACGCTGCAACCATACGCGTGAGGTTATCATGGTCGGTATAAGGAGATAAACCTCAAAGAATATCAAAGTCATCGGTCACATGCTACGTCGAAACGCACGGACGCAACTGATTGCGTCCAGTAATCGGTGCTTTGATACGGACTCGCGTGTAAATGCGTCTTCAGGGTTGAACCATCGGTTTACCAGTGCAAACAGGCAGACCCTGCCAATGACTGTCACAGACCTCACACAGTCTATTTTGACAAAATGCTTTGAAATGGCCAAAAAAGCAATAATTCGTTTTTCTAAACTCCACTGGAAACAATCTCAGAGTACCCTGGGTAAATATAGGTTTTCGATGAATATATGAGAATAATGTTGAATAAGAAGCTATTTGTCACACATCCTCAAATATTTAACACGGTACAGTCTACGACTCCGTATACTCGTGTGTTATCACTAAGACAACAAATGAGAAGTCGACTAAATTTAAATCAAACCAGATGACCGATGGAATAATTCAAACAACCTGGGCACGTTTGGTTCATACGTTAAATGTTAACAATTCGAGATTTAGGATAATACCAAGCAAATTGTACTGGCCTTCATCGGTCATTCGTCATTTCATTCTTTCCATCCATTCGTATGATTTTACCGAAATAAATTTGCCCTAGGTTTGGCCGGTTTGGACCCGAAATCAAGCGGAAAAATTGGTTTGTACGCATTGGTTTACTATGTGGTTACAACCGCTCTGGCCGTTGTCCTGGGCATAGCTCTGGTGCTCACAATCCGTCCGGGAAATGCAAACATCAAAGAGACCATGGGCGAGGGAACAATTGCGGTACGGCGCCCAGAAACGCTGGACTCATTATTGGATTTGATGAGGTGCGTGTTGCTCGGTTGTTTTGTTTACATCCTTTAGGGGAATTAATAACCCTATTGTTTGGCTCATTGCTGTTTGCTCTGCCTCGCTTTCGTTGTGTATGAAAGTGGAATAAATTTCGTTGATTTTCGTACACGTACGGGATGAGAACAATATTCGAATATTTACGTAGTAACTCCAAACTTCCAATCAATGAGTGATTAGGGAAATCAGACAATTTATGCATTGATTTTTGTGACGGATGGTAGCCTAATTCAAGCGGACTGCGATGCTGTGTATCACGGCTAATTTTGGACTATTATGACAAAGACTTACTCGACTTCGTATACAAGAATGAAACAATAAATTTCGTACAGTTAGATAACCTGGATTCCACAAGTCCCAATGAATGTCTCCCTGTTGATTTAATTTTAATGTGAAGAAACTGAAATTTCTCCAGAAATAAGAACTAGTCCACTCGTTTATAAGAAGCTGCTTTATTATATGACGACGAAATAGATTAAGAACAAGGCAGCAGAGTAATTTATCGCCAATTCCAATAATTTAGCCAAAATGTGAAGATTATTCTGGTTCTGCGAATCATTTGTACCTTTTCTCGTATTAATCAAAACAAAGTGCCAAGCTTTGCTTAAGTAGGTTACTTTCCTGGGCTTTCAGGTAGAGGAGTCTAACTTACTGCTTTTTGAGGCCCACGCAGTAAAATAGTTCCTGTTCTGTGTGAGGACGCCAATATGTTAGCTTTCATTTATGCATTCATGGGCGAGTATCGAAGCATACCAACATTTCAACAGGCACATGCTACTTTCTACTCTATTAGCATCGTTCCAACATCACACTAGTTTGGGGGGGGGGTACGATTTCCACCAATCTGGATAACTAATCCAAAGGATAGTACCTCGTTTAAAACCTGTCTGACTGGGTCTTTCGACCTGTCATTAATTTGTGCATCTGGAAAATGTACAGAGCTTTTAACTGATTCGTACGTATCCTTAATGTTAACTTATGTATCAGTCGAAAGATCTGGATTAAGGCACTAGTTGAACTGGTGCACTACCAATCATAACAAACTGGCTTATGATTCAAGGAGGTGGTTAAATGTGAAACGAGGTCACTTGGTACGAACAGTCTGAAGATGATATCTTCTCAGATAAAGCTGCAGCTAATTTGCCACAGTTTTCAGGTGAACATTAGGGAGGCTTTACCGTACTGGTATAAGATGATTTGAATGGGTTGAGTAAACAATACTGGGATACTTTGAGATGAATATGTATGGTATGTGAGAACTATTCTGGTTAGTTTACCAAGAACTCGGGGTGATCGATTGCTAGTCAAACACTTAACGACCAGTGTATCCATTCAGTGTCAGACTGGATAACCTGGCCCTTAGACTTTCAACCCTCAATCTTCAGTGTTTTCCAGATATCATTCCAAACTAGGCCTCGTTGGATATGCACGGCTGGTCATTCCCATCAATAGAGGGCACTTCGTACTACTCACCAAGAGCGAATGAGAATATCGTGGAACACATAAGGCCTTTTGTAGTAAAATTTAAGAAAATGACGTCAGTAGAGGTTGAGTCTACTAATACCGTGTGTAAACCAACTTACAAAAACGATTCATTAAGTGGACGTTTACAAACGCAGCACTTTTACGGTGGAAGATGCGGTTTCTGTGAATGGGTTTACGGTGTTATTTCGAGAGATGGGGTTTCGACGGTAAACGTTCACAAAAAGGTTGTCAGTTTATCTGAGCTGCTAAATTGATGATTTAAATGCTGATTAGGCCATTAGTTATTCACAGGGCAAAGTGCAAATCTGAACTGTTTTCTCGAGTCATGACTGGATAAGCTACTCACAATAACCACTGAATAGGACAATAGTGGTACCTACGTAAATCTTGATTTGTTACCTATATGAAAGTATACATGATTTTTAAGTCAAATTAATGTTTTTATCATTAAAAATTCTAATCAAAGAAAAATGATGGTAGTAAAAGGGGGTTTATTCACTTTTATGCAGGGGTATCGGGAAAATCCATATTTTCAAACTGGTATTCTACAGCTTAACAATTACTTTATTTGAATAAGAGGCTCTGAGTTCCGTATCCGCATTTGGGATCGGTTTCTTCACCCTTTTAGAAGTCAAATTATGCTTGATGATATGATCCGAATAAATTGTCTTCCCGACTGACTGCTTATGATTGCTCTGTATATTCTTGAGTTCAGGAAGGGAATAACTGAGACCAACAGTTTGAAAAAACGCGTCCATTTCACGAGTTTCCTTCAGCAAAGAGACTCTGGCCAACTGCAAAGGGTGAATACGGATAGTTCCTTTTAGGAATTGCTGGAGTTCCCGTTAGAGTTAGGTATGTGACCATCGCTGACGACCATTCCAACGAAACGTTGGCCCCATTCACTTCTTGTGTGCGTATTTCTACATTCCCAAAATCCCATGTATTGCGCCAGGCTTAGTAGACAGTAAGAATGAGTTCATGTTTTTGTCCTAAGTGTACGAAACTTGATACGGTGTCCACTCATTTTCCATCCAACCTGAGCGAAGATCGGAAGTCAAGAGTTTCAGAGAACCCTTTTCTGGTTTCTTCAGAAAGATTTGTAAACGGAGCTTTAAAGTAGCAGATTTGTTCCCGAATTCCTTCCACTTTGAGCCCATTCTGCGAAATATTCGGAATATCTGACGCTGAGAACACTTGAGGGAAAAACATTTCCCAATCTAATACTCATCTTCCCACATTATACAACCATAAATAAATAGGTATACATGACTGAGTACATCGACTACGTCACTGAATGTGGGTACATTGTTCAATTTTGAAATGAATGTCACAGACATAGCATAAATATGAAAGAAACCGAAATATGTACCTCGGAAATATATAATACAGGTAATTTCAAAGGCACTTTTGTATAACATTCTTTCATGCTAAAAACACTATTCGAAAGTGAATTCCTCCACTACATCAAGTAACGTTTGTCCGTCCGCGGGAGAATTTAAGAAGCTTTAAAATTCTGGCAACAGTACTTATTGCCGGATACATTGCATATTTTCCACCAAAAAGTCCATTTGTATCATTAGTACCACTAAGCAGCCTCTCCGGTTTTGCCCTACAGAAACCTGTTCCCAGAAAACATCGTGCAAGCTTGTTTACAGCAACAACAAAGTGAATTTGTGACTGTGCACAAGCGTCCAAAATACGTGAAACTGGATAATGCTAGCCAATTTACTGACCAGACAAACGTGATCACTACGACTTTGGCTTCGGAAGCGATAGAACAGTTGCTTAACGAAACCACGGATGCTCCAATTCAAACGTCCCAGCTTTCAAGTTATGAAGCGGTGCGGCCAAAATACGTGGACAGCACTAACGTTCTCGGTAAGACAGTCATGCTTGTTTGTTACTTACTGTTTCAAATAAGTAATCACACATTGGAATATGACAATACAATTTTGTGACAAAAATACTCCTTTGTCGTCTTAAACAAGCTACGCAAAAGAAACTTTTTACTTTTTGCACTTGAATTCACTGGGATATTTCAAACAACAACCAAACTGAAAGGCTTACCGTATATGACCAAATCACCATAGTTTGATCTTTACACTACTTTCCATCCATGATGAATTCGATTTTAATCATCAGTCAAATTTGACCGCAAATGATAAAACTTTCCTGCAGGTCTACGCTATTCCTCTCCCCGAAGTTCCTATGGCATCTGATCACCTATGCAATGAACTTCTATTACCCGCTGAGATACTCGTGGCACAATCCAAGAATGCCAAGCCTACAGTTGTGGTTTTAAAAATGTTTTCTTTTAAACAATCATAAATATTACATAGAAACCGTGCAAACCTCAACGTTAACCTTTCTGTGAATTATAGTCGGCCAAATTCAAGTGAAATCGGGGCCGCCTAAAGTTCCAACTTTTAAGTTAACGAAATGTTTGTGGATAATATGGGTCAAAGGATATAGGACAAAATCAATGCACGCACCAGCTAACGCCCGCAAAAGATCAATGTCCAATGTGTGGTTCAACGAGCAAGCAGGTGTGGTACAAAGCGCGTATGGGAAACGCGTTTGGGGTGTTGGCGCGGGTAGGGGTCAAATCTATCGCCAGCTGAAGCCTCGAATTCGGATGTCTTGTCGATTGTAACTTTTATTTACTGAATGACAGAGCAAACTTAATTGTAAGGCTTTGAAGATATTTGTACCAACATGGGTCTTTATAAAAGGTAACACGTCTTTTTGACAGCGTTTCCCTGTTATTGATGGGGATGCTTTACTATATAGCATAGTCCGAACCCCTGACCGATTTTATATAATTAAGCCTAAAGAAAGGGTATGCCCGGCAAAAATGACGATTTGACTTTCTTCACGAGCGTAAGTAGGCTGTTGTAAGAGTTAATCAAGTACTAGCAGTTTGAATATGGTGTTTCTCTGAAGCTACTTTCGGTGAAAAACCCGTCAGAAAAATGTGTCGAAGAAAATAATTGAGGGGAAAGGTAAATTTTTTGCAGTCACACATTCACATTCAATATAGTTCTGCTGATGTGGCGTTGCTTGATACACCTGTGGCAGTGCGAAAGGTCACAAAATGTGCAAACACTTCAAACGTAAACAAAGTCATACTTTTGTTTACTGAACCCTCAACACTACTGTGCACAAAGTGCTTTTCTTTCCTCACTGGAACAGGAACGAAAAGTCACATGGGTCGGCAGGTTATTGCTTTCCAGATATGCTTTTGATACATTTCTATTTGGAAGAGTAAGTTGTTCTGAAAGCCAAACGCTGAATGTCAGCTCATCGGTTCAACCCAAGTGAATGCTGCTCGTACCCCTAGAGGTGCATATTTCGTTCAGAATACGTTTGAAATCACTAACCAAACACGGACATGACTTTGGATTTCATCTGAACAGAAGAACCGCCTATTGGCGACGTTCAGGACAGAAAAACGTGAACCAGGGGGAAAATGTTGCCTTTGGAAAGCATGGCATGTATTCTTTGAAATAACGATAAAAAGGCAGAATTGATCTGCACGATAGATAATAAACATCAAGGACTAGAACAAGCAAAAACCATTTGAATATAAGACATTATACTCTCACAGTGGCTACATCAACCAATTAGAAAGGAATGCATCAAAAACTAGCATTAGTAGCAAACAGAAATTGGGAGAACACGATTTTTGTAATGGCAAAATTATGTTTATGATGGCTACGTTTATGAGGTGCTTGTCTAAAAGCAATCTAAATCGGGCAGTTTGTTTGCAATGGTGTCGTTATATTGGATACGAATAAGACGAGGTCACCCTGTGGTTTTCCAGGTGCTACACAGGAAGGGATCACTGTTTGCAAGTCCAACCGCGTGTGCATGAATTCACTACTTGTCTGAACATACTTCCAATCCAACTATAGTTCAATAGCCAATGAACTGTATGTTTTCCAAGTAGGGAGCTAGTATCATCGGTTCATTGAAGTTACCACGTTTGCGCTAACTCTGAACTAACCACACCAACAAGACTACATCTCTATCAGTGTTCTTTTTTCCACCAGTGTTGCTTCCTTGATTTAGTCGGAAAATTGCTTGATCTAAAGAGTATCAAAAAGAAGTATCCACCTGCTCCAAGGCTGAAGGACTGCCAACCAGAGCAAGCCGTACTGGTAGTATATGAGATAAATTTGATGTTCTAGTTGCTGAAAATTCAATCCACTGAATATAACTACTTTTCTTATAGTTCTTTACGCCCACAGTACTAGTCCATTTTTACCGATCTCCAGTTTTTCTCATACTAACCAACAAAAACCATCATGGACTTGGTTGCTAGTTCCCTAATACTCCAACTGCTATCTGTCCGCAGCATACACCATTATCTACTTGAACCGAGGATATCAGGTTTTACTCCGTAGTTCTTTCACACCAAAGCTGTTCTGAAATATTTGATTATTACCTCTGACGTCTAACTTATTGCAGTTGTTTCGGTTTATGGTATACACTGGAGCTTACGAAGAACGGTTCATAAACGTGCTACATGTTTACAGTTGTTATCCTTTGTATTTGTCCGTACTTGACTGTGCAGCACGCGTTCTTCACCGTAACCGAGTTCTCATTTTGCAATGCATCCCTGACAATTCCCTCGGAGTGTCAGACCAGTACCTAAATGGAAATTCCAATGACTAACAACTGAGTATTTAGAAGAAAAATATAGCCTAAAATTTATAAAAGCTCAAGGTTTATGAATATATTCAGAGTTGCTTGTCCTTAATCCAACTTAAACTCCTTATAGCTTCTGTTGGGTTCAAATACGAAACAAGAACTTCATGTGCGCAAATTAAAAGCCTTGGATGAGGAAGAATTGTTTCTAACAAGGGTCTTACAAAGATAGCCGTAAATGAAGCCGAGTCCCAGCTCTTTGAAAAATATGGATATTTCTTTCCAGTGCCATGCTCTTCGAAGCTCTCGGATACTTCAACATGAATGTCAATTTATCATCAAACGTTCTGGTCTGATTGCAATCTTACTCTTTTAAATAAATCCTGATAAGTAATAATACTTCCACCAGAATTTCCACAGTACTGATTAATAAAAAACATGTTTCTTAGTCGACCTTCCAAATTTAACTTACCTTTTATACTAATAGGAGGAAAACTTTCGAAAATAATCTCAAAAATCTACTAGCGAGAAAAAGTAATCAAAGACGCTTGTGGCACGTATGACATGCTTAGAATCGTTCATGGAGTGATACTGGTGGGAATGAGGTCAGTTAGATTGTTTAGTTAGGTAAACTACTGAACCGAATCGTTCGCGTACATTTTTGGTGCTAACCGTGTGTGCAGTCGTGTGCTGATTGAATATTCACCCACCGGGATGCATAAAGCATTTACCTGACTTGATGTAACTTGGGAAAAAGACTAGGATTGGTGATCGTGTGTAAATGTGTGCATAAAAGAAAATAAACAAGTTCGTATTTTTTTGCAAAATCAATTGTCTGGTTGAGTCGATTCATAGAGAGGAAGCCAAATGGTCACCTGTCAAATTATTTGACATTTAAAATAAATATTTTCAAATAAAAGGTCGAAAATCAAAAATTAATCGCGGAAAGGGATTTCGATAGTTTCGAATGTGACCTTTAATTTTTATAGAAAACATGGAATAATGACTGCCCAGAATACTCTATTGCATCCATAAATTGGTCGACGTGACTACTTACAATAAAAAGGAATGCCATCAAATATCACAGACATTGATATTTTTAATGCATGACTGAAATTCGCGCGGTGTTGACTCCTAACAGCGAGAAACAGGTTTTTCAAGCGGAATATTTCATAGTACTCCGATTCTGGAAATAATGCATTATGCGAAGGTCTTCAAATTAGAAGGTGCACCAACTTATTTATTTAACCGGACAATAGTTCTGATATTCATATGAATATGGGGAGGGTCGATGAACTAACTGATTTACCCACCAGTACCTCAGTTTTCACACCTAAGAACTTCCCTGCCGTTGACACGCAATCCATCGACACGTATAAAAGAAATCTCTATCCACTGATAAAAGGTTTCCTGACGTACCATCAACCCATCATGGTATTCTGGAACAAGCGTTCATGACCTCAGATGAAGAGTGCAACCACTTTTCCTTTGATCATTTTAGTGGTGAACAGCTATCCCTTTTTTTCCGGATCTTTACGATGTCTGGCTGGATCCTTCTCAATGTAGTCACACATGATACAAGCTCACGGGTTAGACTTTCGAAACTATTTGCACAAGGGGATGAAATGTAAGCATACTTTATTGTAGAAAACTTGTAGTATATTCGTCAGCTATAAACAACCGTCTTGAATTACGTGTCTGCATTCACATAGAGTCGTGCAGAGCCGATGGATAACTTGCGGAATGAATACACAATTTTCGATTGAGTCATGCATATCACAATTCCAGAGACTACAATCGTTTAGTGCTTTTCGAAGGACACTTCTTCTACAAGAATATTCAAAAACAGTACAGAAGTATAGGACACAACTCACCGCTGTCCACTACACGGATAAGAGTTGGTTCAGTCGAAGAAATATTCAAAATTGCTCGCCTATTTGAGGAGAAAAAAAATGTGTAAGCTTCCATGTCAATGAAGTCCCAGGGTGCCACGTGACAAAAGTCTACTTTGGTCAGCGTGCACTACGTGGCTCGATCAAGTAAAGAAAATCACCGAAAGTACAAGCGCAAGATAGATCAGAAGATGAGAATTAAGTCGGGAATTGGTCCAGGCCTTGAACCAATCGGTCGCAAGCTAAATTAAAATTAACTCCTCGAACAAAGCTTTCATATATCAGATAGTCAACAGTTATGCCAACTTAATGTTCACATGACACAGTTGTATTTGATTGTGAGTTGCTTAAGAATTTTCACTTGCAAAACACTCGCGAGATAGTATGATTCATCATGCTACATGAACTTTCAAACCTTTGAAAGCCATCAAAGCGTCGTATAGCAGTTTCGTCCTTGTTAGGAATCATCACTTAAAATGAGAAAAATTGTTTCAATTTAAGATTAACTCGCTGTTTCGAAAAAGGTATTCTGCACCCCCAAGAAATAATAAGCTTTCGGCAATATTACGGGTTACTCCTGCACAACTAAATTAGGATAGTTCATGACGGAGAAACGGAATGTGAGACATTCACAAATGCTAGGGTCCTAATGAGCTCAAAGTTGGCAAAATGTTTCATTATTCAGACTTCGTGTTATCAAAAACCTAGTGTCGTCTGATAATGTGTGTCATACGTCGAAGACTCATGGATATCTCTTGTGTCTTCTCACGCTCTGCTCTCGTAATTAACGAGAGGTCCACTTAAGCCCCGACAGTTATACTGCTTTACTTCTTTAAATGCACTGCGCGAAAAGATCACTCACAAAACTGTTCTTTACACAAAGCACGCATCCAAGTCTATCAAGTTAAATGGCATTCTTTTGCAAGTATATACCGTAACCGGTTCGTGCTGAGTTATCTCACCTAATTTGTTTGCAAGTATAATAAACAGCCAGAATTTGATCACTTCTTTTTCATAATAACCTCGACGAGGGTTTGACAAAACAAAGAACTGCGTGCTAATCAGCAATAAAGGTGACTATTCGGTTTCTTCGATTGCAACACACATGATTGCATCAGGTCAAAAGTTGGCCTGACCCAGTGTTACCGAACGGTGTTGCGCGATCCACCACCGAAATCATCAGCGTTCAGTGAAATAATTCTAATCATGATGCATCGGCTAGCACAGTGGGCATAAAAACGAATGACCCAAAAAGTCAGTTTTCCTTGGCATTACCAAGACAGATCTCTCTGTGCACATCGTACGTACTAGAAGAACTTCCGATAGTGCCTACTTTAAAGTTGTTTTTACCCCCTACATTAACATGTTTATTTACTTATAAGCTTTAGGATCATGGTTGACAACAGTCAACGAAATTCTTGCATCTTGAGACCTATGTCTTATTTCTTTTCTAATGAATTGGAAAAAGAGTACCCAATGTTTTAAACTCAATTCATATCCGAAAGCATAACTGTCAATCCTAAGAAGAGTGAATCAGTGCTACGCATTTGTGGTTTCCAAAAAAACCGGAAAATTCATCAGTCAGAACTCCCTTTTTAAAAAAAGAATCACTAGCAGTCGCAAATTTCCTGGAAATTTTAACTTAAAATCCGGTAGTATTCTTCCGTACCCGTCGATATAGAACCATCCCCGATCTAGAGCAAAACTGAATGATATTAATTAGTTTTACGACAGCAAATAAATATAAATTATCTAATTTGTCAAAAGTAAAGAAATTCTTCAAGTTCTGTTTTTTCCAGATTCCGAAGGAAGAAAAATCAGATCCTATATCATACATTTTATGCATAATCATCCAAACATTTTTTAAATTTGTATTTTTTTGTAGCGACGGTATTTATTCTCAGGTAATGCTTATCAAACTACTAAAAAAGACTCTCCAAGTAACCACAGAGGAGTATTGCTCTTTTTTCAGGAAAACGCTGCAATTTTTGTTTTCGAAAATTCTGCAATGAGCTGGGATAGTGCAAACACTGAAACTAATAATAAACCACTGGTTGGCTACATTCACGTACCGAATTGTTGTCACGTAATGCTAGTGTTTCGTCCCCTTGTATTTTCACTGGGGAAGCAAAGAGCCGTAAATAAGTAACACTCATCTGCTTCGAAAACGAAACAATAAACGAGTCATTGAGAATTAGCTCTGGTGCGGATCTGTTAGTCAAACCCATAGGTACGCAATAAATAGATCTCAAATACAAGCACCGTTGTCAGACATGACCTTGTACACGATGACTAATAACGGGTGAACGGTCCGAATACCTTCACTACATATTCGTGATTGGGTAAACCATATTCTCGTATCATATGGCTCAAGGAATAAAGTCAATTGTGCCCGGATTCGGCCAAGCGCTGCACGAGAACGAAACAGGGATTCGAGAGCGTATATTAGGGACAATCACAAAAATACCGATTCAAGTAATTTGCGAACATATGGTGTGAAGATAAAACAACCAGACTAACCAAAACTCAAAGTCTGAGCGTCTCTCTGGTTCGTGAACGTAGTGCTGCTCGCGCACTCATCAGTGAATAACACTGGAAAATGAAGACAGCTGGTATCATAAAAAGTGTCAGAATTCTGATACCAAAGGCAAAGTCAAAAGAAATCAACTGGAAGTTACCAACGGACTTATATGTATTCTGATTTATATTTAGGTAGAGGATGATAAAACTTCTGTTTTAAAATGCTTTCCGATTTCATTGAACTACAAATTAACATCCTTGTTCCCCTGTGAGATGTATCTTGAAACATACTACTCATATCTAGCAGAGCATCATTCGTGAAAACCTGGGACTGTATATGTCACTTTAAGTAATATCTGACTGTATGTCATGTTGACCGAAGATGGAAAAATTATTGCGGACTATATAGTATACATGCACAAGAAAAGAGTTCTTATAAATACCTCGAGATTCATGAATGAAAAATGACCACTTTTTTATCTACCGCGTCGCGGAAGTGACGTAGGCCATTGATCTTGGCCCTTTTAACAAATTGTCCTGATGATTTCATGTCCATTTTAACTGAAACGGATGCCTACCGTAAACTCCACCAGGTTTAAATGCCCGATGTTACAAGTGACCATGAATTGTGTCCTTATCATATTTTAAGCAACCTTTCTAACCGCTGAATCGACTGAGTTTTCAATTCTGGGTTTTTTGTCGGAATAACTTAAGTTTCGGATGTCTGCATATAAGTATTTTTGGATTGTTCACTTTGCGTTGTCTTATTCAAAACAAAAATTTCAATCCAATTCTGCAGTAATAACTCACTGAAACTAATTTAAAGATAATAAAAACTACACCCATCCCCAAAAGTGACGATCCATCAGGAGTAAACTAGTATTTCGTCAAAAGAGGGTGGCAAAGTGAAAACATCCAGCCATTTCAAATTCCCACAAAACACGATTTACTCCAATAGTGTTTTTCCAAATACAACAGACAAATGCAAATCACTTGTTACCAACTCAAAGAAGTAAGCGCCCTGTCGTTCTTTAAAGTATTATGGTCATGATCTAGAATGCCAAAAAAGTGAATTTGAAGTTTGCATAACAAATTTCCCACGTATTTCTCTTTCATTTCAGGTTTGGTTTCATTTTCCATCATGTTTGGTCTTGTTCTCGGACAAATGGGTGACAAAGCCGTAGTCATGGTTCAGTTCTTTTCAATTCTAAACGAAGTCGTCATGAGAATGGTACAAATAATTATGCTGTAAGTGAATGTTCCCAATATGTCCCAGAGGAAAGTGGCTGTATTTATTATCTGCCTATCTCCTCCTCAGTCACATGATTTTCATTATGCTTCTAAGTAGCTTGTTTACAGGATAGGACACGGAAATAAAAGCGGTAAAAAGTGACATTTTTCAATGCATCTAATATGATTAGAGAAAGAACATGCCATACGTTCAAACGTATTAGGATGTGCTTTCCTCGAAATAAGCCATTTCCCATCCGGATCGTAGATAGAAATAGAGTCATCTAAACTGGACAGGGAGATTATGGAATTTCGGCTGAGTGTGAAAGTAGTTGTCTATGAACAAAACTACAAACATTGCTCTCTATATTCTGTATCAGAGCTGTAAAATAAAAGAAATACGTGAATGAATCACCTGACACTCTTAGCTCTCCAATATTTGGATCAAAAAATACACTTGAGAAACCGTCGTGCGGTTTTTTTAAGTGTCACACACTTCGTGTTATGTTACTGTACGCAATATGTTATCACTGGGGACCTAACTGCTACAGAAACATTTGGTTTCAACCAGAACATTGGCGGTCGCATTTCAAAAAGGGAAAAATATTCATGGAAGTAATCGTTGAAAACAGTTGGTCAGTTTTATCTCATGAAAGTTTATGTAAAAATAGAACCAAAAAGCGAGCCAACGGACTCATTGGGTTTTTTAGAAATACTGAGAAAGTCATGACGTGACGGATACTTTCGTGTTGCTTTGTGTAAAAGCTTACTTATCCGTCCCAAAAATCACATCTCAGAGTGGCTCATTCCCTTTTAAAAAGCCTACATAGACCAATAATAACCGTGTAAAACTGTGTAAAAATAGAAAACCGGATTTTCATGTATGCCGTGATCAAGATTGCAAGCCTGTCTATGTTAAGCTAGACTGTTCAACACAGTACCAACTTCCATACAGGAATTCTCAAATGTAAAAGTAGCTATAAACTCCCAGAGGTATCATTGGTTTTTGATCTTTGATGATGAATTATTTGGATGAGAGGCAAACATAACTGATTAATCCAATGGTTTTCACTGAAAAGAAAGTTTTTCCAGTATACTAAGTGGTCATCCGATTACCGTATTGCCTGAATAGATTTATTTATGCTGCTTAGACATCCTTTTCAACAGGAGTATGAAATTGTGCAGTAGGCAAAACGTTAAAAATTCAAATATGGTAATTCATGGTTGTGGTTATTTATAAATTCATGGATAACATATTACGGCTGGCCGCAACTCAGGAATGGAATATTGATTGGCGGTGTCTAGAACATTCGCAGCTTAACTAATTTCGAGGTAAAAGTACATTTATCTTATCTACATGACACTCGTTTTTGGATTCTTTCATACTATTGGAAGACAAATAGAATGTCTCTTCGTAATTTATGTTGCTGAAAATCGCAAGAAAAAGGCGCACCTAACTTTCTTGGAACTTAATAATTCACCGGTAACACAAGTGAGACCGTGATTCAAGAGAGTGATTAGTTGTCTTCTTTTATACAGATTATGCATATGTACCGCAATATTTAGGCAAAAACCAAGGCAAATGTAGAGAGTCATACTTGCTTAAATCTTGATCTATTTTTTCGCCCCAGGCTTCTTGTTCACAGTTCGGGGGTACTATCTAACTAGTACGTCACAGCTGTTCATCTGGTATTTCAGCCACTTCTAAATCGGTATTCTAGGCCTGAACAACAACTCTTTTTTCTAGTTGGATCCAGTCTGTCGGACAAAACCACCTGGATTTTAAACGTGTTGCTCTAATGTGACACGTTTGCTAATGTATTCATTTGTTTTGTAGACAACAAATTGCACCGGGGAATATGGTGAACAAAGGGCATTCCATTTTGATTCATAGCTTTTCGACGACTAGTTTTTGCATGATTTAAAAACAAACAATAGGCCTACGTGTTGTTTTTTGCAGTTGTTTTTTGACGTCGACCGTTGAAGTTATTCAACCTTTATTTCAATTTCATCAGATATTCGCCGTTTGGTATATTCTTCCTAATTCTCGGAAAAATGCTGGAGATCGACAATTTGAAGGACACGGCTACATCCTTAGGATTGTACATGACCACAGTTGTTACCGGACTAGCGATTCATTCCCTAGGAACATTGGCACTGATGTACTTCGTAATTACGCGGAAAAATCCATACAGGTTTTACAAAGGCATATTTCAGGTAAGAGTTTTAAACCTTTGAAAACTTAGAGGTATTTTGTGACAAAATACACAAGCAGTGTGGGTACCATCAGTTCTTAGAATCAACCGCTTTCTTTCTTCAATACCGAACTTTATTCTTGAAGGAAGGCATTGTAATTTGCCACTAAAATTCCACAGGTGTTTCCAAATAATGACGACGAAGTGCTTGAATAGCGGGTGGTAATGACAACTCTTGCAAATCAGTACGAGATGGTGAAAGATAAAATTTGCGATTCTCATGTGCTCTCACTTCGTAGGACAAAAGCCAACGAGGTTTTGCCAATTTATCTCGTGAAAACAGAATTCCTCTTCACCTTTATTAGCATGATTACTGCTCTGAAGACGCTATCGTTTTTGGTCTAGACAGATGCCATCTGTGCACGTCACAAGAACTAGCGCCGAATATTCACCTGCCTATGTGAAACACAAAACTCACAAGGCGGAAGGGTAGACTGAAAATTGTTATTTTATAAAAAATCTAGCAGAGAAATCTCCGTTGTTACACACTTCTTTTCAGAAGACGACACACTAATTGCACTATCCTAATTCTTTTGCTTGCCACGATCAATTAGCCAAACTAGAAGATATTTTTCCGCCCCCAGAAATCTGCCCCCTTTGCAAGATCTGACCATCGATTGTTTATAAAGGGGACAGAAGCAGTGATATGGGGAGGGGGGGGGGTTGCATTCGATCATATTTTATTTGTTCAACATTCGGGAATTTAGGCAGTTAACCACGAACTGACACTGATAAGAATCGACAAATTATTGTACAAGGATGCAATGACAGTCCGATAATTTGAGAAACCGAATTATAGCATTAGGAGTAACTTGTGAGACAAGATAACTCTCTGTAGTGGCTCAAGGTTCCTTTCCGTACAATTATCTTGTTCACTTCGTTATTAATCTTCAAATATAAATGGTAAGCAAGAACGAACTCCCGCATTAGACAAGGTACACTTTTTCCGGTGGCATATTTGTCTTTACTGATAATTTGCAAAACAATGTTCAAGCCCTGGCTGACACAGAAACTATTTTCTTTAGAGCATCCCACATTACTCAACCAGCATCCCCATTGATTGGTAGCATTTAGGCGCGCAAGCCAACAAATGCCCACTTTTTGAATAAAACAAGCACGTTTGACTGCACTTTTTGAGAAGTTCATGTACAATGGCGACCTTGGTTGTGTTTACGAACGAACAGTGTGCGCCTCACCGCGAAAAGCCATACAGAACCTACGCAATCAAAACAATTAATTTGACGGGTTGTAATGATTCCATTTGGGCTTTTGAATTCGTATTCAATGCTTCCATACAGTTCATAGAATTCTATAGCAGATATCATCATTACATGTGGTATCCGTACTTCAGTTATTGAATACGTTTCAGTTTTTTTATTCCCACGGTGAAGAAACGGATTTACCGTGAAGCAACCTATATAATACACAATCAATTTAGAAAACAGAAGTCAGAAACATAGAATGCACAATGTATCCTGGATCATTTCGCTGCATCTTTACAAAGTGCATACTGCAGTAGAAGTGATTATTTTTATAGCAAAATAAATGAACGAAATGTTTATAAACAAAAGCAAAATCACATGACGCACACATTCACATATGTCTATCGGATAATCACAACAATTATCACACCTCGTTACCACGGCAAAGATAAATTGACTACAAGTTCGCGTTGTTTGCACAGTTCAGGTTTGTGCGCACGGATCGACAGGGCCTCCATGTATGTGTGCGTCATGTGATTTTGCTTTTGTTTATAAACATTTCGTTCATTTATTTTGCTATAAAGATAATCACTTCTACTGCAGTATGCACTTTGTAAAGATGCAGCGAAATGATCCAGGATACATTGTGCAATCTATGCTTTTGACTTCTATTTTCAAAGTTGTAACGGGGAAAGGTTGTTTCTTGTTTCTCAAACAATAATTTTTGTTGTATCCCCAGTCTTTTCCTTTACATACAATTCCTCAAAAAGGTTTATGTATCCTTTTTGGCTTATGCTACACGTACACTGATGTTTTATCCTGCATAGGCATGGATCACCGCTTTGGGGACGGCATCGAGCGCTGCCACTTTGCCCATCACATTCCGTTGTCTGGAAAACAATCTGAATATTGACAAACGAGTGACACGATTCGTGTTACCTATCGGTGCAACAATCAATATGGATGGGACGGCTCTGTACGAAGCGGTAGCATCCATATTTATAGCTCAAATCAATGCAAAAGATCTGAGTGTTGTCGAAGTATTTATCGTCAGGTAAGAACTCCCCGTTGCACAGCGACATGATAGAGATATTTTGGTGAAATTTTCAGATCTTACCGATATATCAACTCAGAATCTCCTATTGACTGGCGTTTAAGTAAAGCATTTTGAAAAATCATGGACATTTCAAAATAGAAGTGTGTCGAATAGTAACGGATTTTATGATGTTCTCAGCTTTTTTTCGAAACACAAACGGAGTCATTAAAATGGTCCGTTGTTTAAATACGATAACGTGAAAGTTTCAGTGCTTTATAACAATGAGTCTTTCTTTTCTTTGGCTTACGGCTACTGTGTAGAGAGTAACGTTATTGGATATATTCAGTAAGCTTTATTTTGAAATTTTACAGGTTTCAGTAACAAAGAACATCCGAAACTAACCACTGCAGAATACCTCGGAATATATATACACCCTTCAGACAGCCCAGGAGGAAAACTCATCACTCGTGTATGGTTTGGCAAACGTGTATCTCTCTAACAGTGGAGGGCAATCAACCAAAGGTCCATTGACCAAACAAATGTACAAATAACTGTACCTGATAATCAATAAATCTTTCACAACACCCGTAGCGGAAAAGCAAACCAGTTGCACGCGCTGACGATATCCCCAGCGTGAAAGCATCAAACTGGTTGCAGAGTATTTTCCTTGCTGTTTCCGGTTGGATCTATCCTCATCGAGAATCCATACTGAGTGTTCCTTTCAGATGTAAGATTTCCCTCTACATAGACTTCCTGGAATTATCTCATAATTGATTTCAGTGTTTTAATTTTGCCTGGAGGTTAGTTCCTTTGGTTATCTGAATCAAATGGACAAACTGTTACAGCCTCAAGAGCTGGAAAACTAATGAAAGTCAGGCAGGCTGCATCTGCTACCAAAGTTGACTAGTCGTGATGATGACGATGCTGGAGGAGGTTTTACATACTTCTCCCCGGGATCAAACTGCTGAAGAATTACACCAATAATATCACCCGGCAATGAATTAATTGGTAATATGAAGCACAAATCGAGTTGAACTTTTCAGACAATTGGGACAAATGATAACTTTCCAAGCTGTCCAAATATCTAGCTGATACTTTGCCGCAACATCACATTATTTGGAAAATACCTTATTTTAATTGAAACGGAATGTGAAATACTCTTGTTTAGCGGTAATATGGCTTAACCGAAGCTGACAAAAAAGTATGCACCGTTTGCAGTATCACCAAACAGTTGTTGTATGCAGTATTTGTTCCGATGTGTTTCTGAGAATAATTACGAAACAAAAATCAGTCCAATCTTTTTAAATTGTACGAAGCGAGCATGGACGAAAAGTCTTTTGTTAGAATCACAGGGTGAAACTTCGAATGGTTTCTCGCCGTCTAGTCAAGGATAATCTCCCGTACGAGGTCAAATAGTCCCAAGTCTCGATTATTAAAGTAAAAATGTATGGTACTGTATCTGGATGACAAGACGAAATTTTCTCGCAAGCACACTACCGGTTTCTCCGTAAGTGCCGCTCATCAGGTACGCCTACTTGGTACTCTCCCGCAAAATCGCCCGCATACTTGTATGCTGCACAATAGGCTCATCATTTTAATCTCATTTGAATGGTCAGATGCTTGTGTGGACGAAGAGTCCTCCTAATGTACAGAGGGTAGGTATGAAATTTATTTCGTTGATTAGTCAAGGACAACATTCAGATCAATGTTCTGCCAGGAGATTACTGGGTGCGCTTACCTGATGCGCGGCAACAACCGTGAAACCTTTCGTGTGCTTCCGAGGAGTTTTCGTCTTGTCATCCGGGTAAATCAACATACTACTCATGTTAAAAAATGAATGATTTGAGCTAGCAGCTTGGTATTGCTTTAACTCCGTGTTCGTCAGGAATCTATAAATCATCAACGTGTTTGAAACTTAAACAATCTGCACCACCAGGTCTCAGAGTTTTCTGTCGTAAACAATGAAACAGCGCCTGGGGGTACTGTTCTTGAAAGAATGTGACATATGAATAACGATACTCAGAACCACAGGGTGAAGAAACAGGTTTCTATCATTCCTTTAGCTCATGTGATTCATTGGCAGAGTAAAACCACCCACAATTTACTAATTACCTGTTACTGATGTACAGTTAATATACGAAGATTTTCAGTGATTACGTAAAAGTCAGCACGGACCACTACGGCAAAAACGTTGAAATTATGTGAAGGTCAAAAGAGAAAAACTTGATGCAAATAACACTGCTTTTTCGGTAGAAACTATTGATTACCCGACTTTTTGGCTGCCGCGGGTAACCTTTTCTAAAATAATTTGCTTAGGTCAGTCTAACACACCATTACAAGTATCGTTTTTTCCATACATTCCGGACTTTGGGCAGTCCTAACACACTGAAAATATGAAGGTAATTGTTAGGAGGGTGCCACAATAACCTGCAGACTTGAAGTATTGCTTTCCAATCCAAAGAATGTTGATTGTTTTCCTTTCAATAACCTCGCGTTTTTGAATTCTTTCTTGCATTTTATTGTAATAAAACCTCTTAAGGCCGTTCATATTTGCTGAAGAATATTACTAAACAGCGTACAAGCAGCCGAGTTCTACATTTTTCGCGGCGGTTGAGAATTTGAGGTTCACGAAAAGAACTTGGATTATGCAGCTTAGCATGGCTTGCAAAAATAAAATAACCTGGTTTACGACCACCCAGCATCCATTGAAGCTCAACTTAGACAAGTAGCTTGTCGTGTTTCAACAAGTTCAATCATCATAATCAAAGGACTCTCTGGAGCTATGTTTATTTCTCAAGCAATCGCAAAATTCGGCGTGAGTCGAAAATGCAATTGGGTATGATTGGAAATATTATTTCGTCTCAGAGTAGGAGAAAATGAAATAAGCCACAAAGCTGATTGCTTTCCACGACAACAACCTCAAACCGAAAAGTTGTGCTATTAACTTCTGCGTGCAAGCTTCAAATCAACTTTTCTTGTTTCCAACAAGAAGCTGTTTTTATCACGGCGTATATGGAAGTTAACCGATATGTTGTCTCAGTGGCGTGGTGAAAAAGAACAAAGATGAAAAATCATTTGTTTCAACTACTGGTCAACGGTTGATGGAACAGATTTTTGCATGGAATGACAACTGGTTTTTAGATTGGCAGAAATCGACAACCAAAACGTTCTTGGAGTCTCATACACCCAAAACCCTCTATTTCCCCACAAAACAAGGCAGAATGAGAGTAGCTACAAAGACCAAGCCCGTTGTGCATTTGTTAACATGTACGTATGCTGTTTGGATCATGAAAGACAACCAGGATTGTTGGGTGAAGTTGGAGCATTTCCCCCGGGGTGCTTTGCAATTCGAGTTCAAAATCTGACAGTCTCATTCACAAATGGTCGTGAAGCTCTTTATCCTAATCATCAACCGGTTAGCCACTAACAAGCTGAAACATTACTCACGTGATTGAGTGATCCCATAATTCCTAATTTTATGTATGATAGCTGGATAACATTCTGGTACATACTGATCAAGAAACATCGTTTTTGTGCTGAATTTTTCCAAAACCGTGATTGAAACAAGAGCGAAATTGTGTAAACGTATCATTACATCGATTTCATGATTTTGTGTAACGCAGGTTATCTAAAAAATAGGGCATATTCAACATGATCCTTGATGAAATAGAAAGTCTACCAGAAGTGCAAATCAACGTTGAATCTCATATACGTTCAGTCCTTATGAACTTGATCCGATTTTTCTGTTTTAGAAAATCGTTCAAACTAATTGGCAGACAGCCTTTTGCGGCAACGCCAGCTACGTTTTACTTTTACGTGTTTTCTACGTTGATGACTAATAATTACACAGGGTAGGGCCGGAATATTTCACAATAATTTTCCACACAAAATAAAATGAGACAGGTGTTCTTCAAATAGCCGTAAATTGGAGTCCCCCAGTGCAAATTCGTATGAGAAATAATATCTCCATCAGTCGAAATGTTTGTCCCGAGTAATAAACAATTCCGTTTTGTTCAGAAAAAATCAACTGGGTTCAGATCGATCGGGGGTATTTTGATGGAAAAACACATCAAGTTCACCTCTGTTGAATATGAGTACTGTTTCGAAATATCAAATTTTATTTTCTTTTCCGTTCCACGTAATTTCTCCGAAATGTTTAAAAAAACTATAAACTTGGTATTGGTCTCTATGCTAGACATGTTAGACCGTTGTTATAGAATAAAATCTGTTCTTTGTTACTAGATGGGAAATCATAGGTTTTAGTAAGGTCACTGGAAAAGAACTGACATAAAACTATCCCATGACTTCTGGCAAGTGATTTCTTCTAGCAAACTTTTGTTGGTAGTTTTGATATGTGACCTATTTGTCAAAACGGTTACAAAGGTCCTCTTCACGTTGATAGATATGGCATTCATGATTATCTATAACGGCTTTGCAAAATCATCAAGCCCACAAACCGTTCCCTTCAAAAGAAAAAGTCAGAAAAACTGATTTGTTGCATAGGTTGTAAAATTAAATGTGCACTTGACTGGGTCCCTTTCTAGGCAAAGGGTTTTTCCGGTAGCAAAATTTTGCTTTCCAATAAAGTAGTTTCTTTCTCATTGAATTAGAAAAACACGAATAAACTCTACGTGATTTATTGTAATTCATGTGAATAATAACATAATTTATTGCCAATCCTGTCATTTTTTATTTTTCCCACAAAAAAACAACCAGTCCTATGAAGACAACGAATGGCAGTTAAGTAATCATTTAGAACTAAATTTCATACTCCAATTTTCTAAGCCGGTCGTGGAAAAAGCATTCTCAATCTCCGTGGGAATTGTACTCTAAAGGTTGTTCTATTTTTCTCCCAAGGATAATCATTAGAGACATTTCATTTATAACTTTGGAAAAATGAGTGAGTCTATGTTGCGTTTAATTTTCTATCTATTTCTCTTTTATAGCAAATGTTTCTTTGTCTTGTGGTTGTTGGCTCAGTGTTGTCCAGCCATCAACTTGATGTGAGTAGAAGGACGGAGTGTTTGTTGGGCAAAAACCTTTCCCCCAATAAGAACAAAGAAACACTCAAAAAGGCATGTGGTGAGAGATGAGGAGAGGATAGTATTATCTAAAGCTGAGTTTAAAAGAATAGAACACAAAGGGGAATCAGTAAGCTCAGCAAGCAGAGCATTTCCAGATATACGCTAAATGTGAGGGCTGAATATATTTACAACCAATTAAAACCAAAGCCGTTATGAGTCTGAGATTAAAATGGGTCGCCTTCAGCTTTGGAACACAAGTACTATTTATTTCGGATCCGTATGGACAGACGTTTCAAGGGATTTATTGCATTTTACATTTTCAAAAGTTCAGCGCGGATGGTAATAAAATTTAGTTTCACTGGGAAGTGTGATATTTATTACAAGATAGAATACTCGTTCTCACCTTGTCGTTGTTTTAAAGTAGGATTTTTTGGCGAAAGCAGTTTATAGATCGATGATTATTCTGAGAAGTTCAAAAGGCTAAACAGACGAAACTTTTCTGTTGGTGAGCTTGCTTTCGAAACTCACTTGAGAAGAAGGAGAGCGAAGATGGGTTTTAGATTTCCGAGCAAAAGGGACAGCATCAATCGAACCCCCTTTTCATGCTGTTGTTTGCAGTTGCTCCTTCTCAAGCTGATGAGTTGGCCGGATATTGTTCGTCAAACAAATCCACATGATTCCACATGATGATAAACAAAGACCCAATTCAATATAATGATAATATATCAAAGTCCCAGTTTCAGTTAACTTCATTTAGGACACCTGTTATTGTGTTTAAATACTCGTAGCATGGATCCGCTTGTGAATACTTTTGAATCCTACATTTCCAAGTGGAAGAAACGAATAAAATGCATGAAACATCGGTGGGAGCACTTTTTGTTCACATATCAATTTCATCTGTAGAAGTTAACAGATAACCTCAAACAATTATCCAGCCCCCCAATAAGTAGCCTCGAGAAGCTTAAAACTGAATGCCATTAAGGGATGACTGGAAATTCCAACTTCCGTGATGGAAAAGGATTTTCCAATATTTCTAGGTCGATCCAACGAAGTGTGTTTCTATTTCGTTCAATATTACTTTCTTGCTTACACTGGCTAGAGCAAAAACGAGATTCTCTAGATTTATGGGTACATTACACTCAAGGGTTTCAAACGCGTTCTTCGCAAACTGATTATAAATTCGCTTCAAGAAATTGTGGCCTGACAGTCTAGGCTGTTATCCAAACTACATAACAGCTGCGCACTCACAAACGATTGGCAAACACGAGGTGATGTCCGTTTGGAGCAGTCATTTCATCGCCAGACCATTTCATCATTGTTGTAGGGACAGGTTCACCCCGGATATGTGACCCTGTCAGGAAGTAAGCTCAAAATCCACTGTTCATAGTACAAGTCACAGGAGTGCGCTTCATTCCATACTATGTCACAAACAGTGTTTCTATTCCACTGAACATTCATAATGCCAAACGATATGGACGGATCAAGTTACTGCGGCCATTCAGTGTTTTCATTATTTGAGATAACTTTTGTCTTGTGAATCTGACCCATCAGAAATCTCATATTAGTCAGTGAGATTAGTTGAAAGGAGCTTTTTCTGATAAATCTCATCAACGAGCAAACAGAACCAGCATTTCTCCCGTTTACCCTATAGAACGGTTGATAATTTCCGTTGACTACCTGTGTCAAAATCCCTGAAAATTCGGTTATCTTCACCATAAATGTCACCACCAGCAACGCAGATGTCCTGAAATGCACAGCGTCCTCATAAAACACGAGCTAACTGGAAACAGACGACAGCTGTTGAGTAAAACCTAACGGAAGATATTTGTTTTTTCCTGACTCAACCAAGGTGACTGAGTATTCTTCATTTGTCAATCTTTTCCTTAAGAAAGAAAGAAAATCCTCTTCCGTTTGCCTGAACCCGGCGTATCCTCATTGCCCGTTGGGTGTACATCTATGTCGAAGCTGTTTCTGATAGTCTAACCTGACCTTCGTTGAACCTGAAATCAAAAGAGATAATTCATCGAAAGAGGTATGAAAACCAGAATTCTTGATATGACAAGAGAGAAAAGTCAAGTTCTCCCGCGTTAACTCGAATCTAAGAAAGAATACTGCTGCAAATATTTTCAATTTTTTTACCCCAAAACACTCATAGAGCAGAGTATTTGGATTTCCATTTTTTATGCTGCTTGCAAAAATTACCAATGACAGTGGTGAAAAAATATTCAAGGAATTCCCAATAAAGGTATTTTGGGATACCTATTCACGCTCATTGTTACCGTCAAAAATAGTGCCTGAGGATGAGATTCATTTAGGAAATTGGAGGTGAATCCCTACAGCCTGAAGCCATAGAGGAACAAATCACGGACTTTCAATGTCCCGCCTTCTGCAGTCGTAGTTAGATCGTTAGGTCAGCTATTAATTAGTTATTATTTATTCCTCATTGGTCTTCTGGAAAAGTCTGTTTCACTGAATTTGGTTTCCTAATTTAGCTATGATTTGCTCTGCGTAGTAAATTTTACCAGATTGAGAGAATGGAAGCAATCAATGCACGTTGACCGTCGATCTGCATAAAAACCAGTCACTGTGTTATGAAGAAAAACAAAACACAGCCATTAGTCGAAAAAGCAAATCATAATGATAGAATGACTTGCCAAACTTTAACTCCGTAGCTTTTGATTCTGATTTCATGTTATTGGAGTGGTAGGCAGAAGTGCGCAATAGATTATGATAAATTAAAAAGTGGTTCTGTAGAGGGGCTGTGCATGCGTCAAACATTTTCCGCCCTTGCTCAGAATAAGCATGCAACGCTTTTCCACTGTGTATTTAGTCAGTCAAACGAAAACAAGAGGGAATGACACGAAAACAATTAGAGGTTCAAGTTGGGTGGCCAGTGATTCCTTCGCGCGTTTGACTGTAGTCACTCTAAGAAGACATGGCATCCACCTTTGAGATACGCACCGTAACAAACCCGATACTGGTTGTCCACGAAAGTCCAGTGTCTTTTTTTCTGTGTTTATCCACGAAGCGCTTTGATCTTATCGGCCTTATCCAATTTATCACCAATCGTGGAAGTCAACATACCCTGTGAGTGAGGTAGATAACGAATGGTTATATCGAGCAACGCAAATATTTGATTCTTTCCTCAGAAGTACTCCGAAAGTTGGCACCTCATTTCCTTTTTTCGCATTTGGTAATAGATGGACCTTGTTTATTGCACTCAGCGTAAATTATCCATATCTGATCAGTTTCATCTCACTCCACAACAAAATCTGAGTTTCTGCTTTTCTCTGATAGAGCAGTATATTCTTGTAATTATAGACATCGTATTGGCGGTGAACGCGTGGATCAACCTGCGTCACAAAACGAACTGCCCTACTGGTTCAGTCATCAAGAGCATTTTATCACTTAGCAGTATGATATTCATCCACTTAGTGTACTGTTTAACGAAGGACGGATGAACTTGAGTCCACTGTGGCCCCGCCGGTTTTGCGTTCAATTACATAGTTTCCCGTTGGGGATTCTTGCCAAAATATTTTGCGTGCACCTTTGGGAACAACACGGTGCTAGGGTTACCCATGGTTTAGGTCTATCTGTATGCAATGATTTCGCTCCTAAGCTATCTCAACATTTCAAATCTAGAGATATACTGTGCCGTTGCACCAAGGATGACAACACACGGTAGGATACTTGTACTTCAACGGCCTAACAAGTCCAGTCATGAAACACATACAATCGTTTATATAGGCCCATTTCCAGGCTGCGCGGCACCAAGATTGCTATAGCCGCTGCTTGAGTGCTTCGGCGGCCTTCTGGACAGTTGCTCGTGGCCGATAGCTTGCCTCCCTTGGGCATCATTTTTCCTCTGTTAATCTGATTGTTGGGGTTGTTGGCTTGGTCGGCAGCCCCTCACTTGGGATGTATTGTTGGTTGCCGGAGATCCCGCTGTTCCCCTTGTGGTAGTCCTTATGCCTCTTTTCGTCTGCTTCGGGACGCCTCTGACATATTTGTCGTCTGCTCTTGCGTCTGTGGCCCTCGTTTGTTTTGTTCTTTCACCTCGATATTCCGTCGTTCTCTTGCCCCAGCATTCCCCGCCACAATATCATCCGTTTCATTATTCGGTCTGTTATTGGTTTAAATTAAGACAAATAAAATTAGAAGCCAAATATCATACGGATCGAATCAGAGAACACTTCTTAATATTGCAGAATGCTTTTTTACTTTGTTTTCTTAAGTAGATTGGGGTAGCGGGCCGTGAAGAAAGATAAATTAGTGTTCAGTTTCCGCATAAAAAGGCAATTCACTCGATCACTAGGGTAGCTGGCTGTACCGGTTTTTGCATGAAAACCAAGCCCTAAGGTAGGGTCACTTTTTAGGTCAGGAAACTGTCACCTGAAGCAAGATCCGCTTTCGCAGATAACTAGTACTAATTATAAAATGGATCTGCGTATTTGCTCCGGATCCATGCAAAGCAACCAAGCACAGTGAGTTATCCTGGAGAACCAGTGTACACATTGTTCGAAATTTTAACAGTTGACGAGAATGCCAAGAGATCGTGTATGAATGCTATTCTAACGAAGGAGCATAACGGGGAACGTGTGCTGCTCCTAAAAACCAGCAGGTCGTAAGTTGAAATCTCCATTTGTGACTTCATGATAAACACTGACTTATGGAACCGAAGGGTTGTACATTCATTTCATGACGTTTTCAACTGCCAGTGCAGTGTTGAGTGTGCAGTTGTAGGTCAATTTACATTTTGCAATGAAACTGAATAATGACAGTCGAAAACTCATGTCTAATTATTGGTTCAAGAATAGGTTCTTTCAGATCCGAATGTGTTTTCAGTGAATCAGATAAATCTTTTGATCCGCACGTGACCCAGTATCCAGTTGAGAGCTATTCACGAGTTGAATCGACAAACAGTAGCCTAACGTTCAGTGCTTAGGTGACCTCATCTGCACGCTTAAATTCAACAAAACCGGAACATTGTAAACGTTTATTCTGATTTGTCTTGATCATAAGTCGGGACTGATAATAAAGATTTGCAGTGAATTCACTTAGTACACAAGCAGATCGCAAGTGTTTTGGCATTAGAGTAGTAGAGTGTGCTTACAACGAAGGTAGTTGATTGTCCAGAATACAATTAGCAACAATACGTCAGCGACAATGAATGTGATCACGTCACGTGGGCCGACAGCAATAAGACGCAATAATACATAGAAACCACGTGATTATATCATCCGACTGGATTTCGAATACTTTCATTTGGACGGAAAAACTATTCTGCAACGAAGCATTATTGTTACGATCGATTGATTTGTTGACGTCCGAACGAGTGTTTTCCAACAGACAACCTACTTAACAGGCATGCCTTGCGGATTATTACGTTAGTAACACAAAATGACTGCATCGAAAGTTCATTATCACAGAACGGTGAACTATTTGTATCCGGCTTCCGTGCACTTTTATCACTTGCATCAGTAAACAGCATTGATAACTTTACATTTTCAGGTAGTGTCATTTTTGTGTGGGAGCCTTTTGTTTTGATAAATGATGTCAGTTATCTGAGGGAAACCAATCGAGTTCTCTTACGTTTTCAAGGACAACAGGTACATTGGATTTTTATTCATTTGTCGTCCCTTGCTTTCCCGTAACGCTTCCCCTTCAGTCTCACAGCAACTCTGGCGGCCATCGGAGCTGCAAGTGTACCAAGCGCCGGTCTGGTTACAATGATGCTCGTTCTGACCTCAGTCGGTTTGCCCACGAAGGATATTTCACTCATTCTTGCTGTGGATTGGCTTCTGTGAGTCTTATCTTCTCACCATTAGTAGAATTTTTCAACGCGGAATAGAACGATCAATAACTTATTACAAGAGGGACAAAAATATGCCCGTGTTACAAAATAACTGTTCGTATGTCGAATGTGATTTACGTCATAACTAATCAAATAGAGTGTAAAGATTACCAACTGGGAATTTGGTGGACTACTGTCATTATTGTTTCGTTATTTTAACAACGCCTAGTGAGTTTTTTGGCACGTTTTTAATCCCACGTTTAGGAAAGAGGGTACTTGAAGGAGTCCCATCCAGAGCCACCATTCGCAACCTTAAGGCCGGAGCATAGACTGGTAGCCTAGAAAGTAACGTGGGATAGTGAGTGAACTGCATTAGGCGTAAATTCCGTTGGCTTTTTAAAAAAAATTACTGTAGATATATGAAACTAAAGGGGATGACGCAATCACGAACAATTCGTCTTCAATGTTCACCTACTCGAGTAACCAACCAATAACATTTGACTGATCTACCAAGTGAAGGAAACCGTTATCAAATTAATCTCCGGTATATTTTATTGTCTGATATTCTCACTGAGCTTCCAAAATAAGTTCAGTGAGTAGGTGTTTATAAATCCCTGAAAAAGATGAAATATCTTCCAACAATTGCGGAAAGTACTGTTGCACTTGTTCTGCACCTCCAAATCTGGTTCACAGCTTGAGGTTCATGATTAGACTTGGTTGAATTCCTTCAAAATAATTCCTCTTCGTCTATGTTCTCGGTCCACGACTATTCGTTTGCTCAAAATGCGACAGTTTAAGGACCATATGAGGGACAGTTTGAAAATTATTTAAATGTTATTTGATTTCTGTTCCTAATGTGTTCTACTACATAACCCTTCCGTAACTTTTAATTCCAGACATTTCATTGGAATTTAAAAAGCTCTTATTCAATCTTATTACAGCTAACGATTCGTCTAAATCCGTTAGTTAGGCCTTTCTTGATTACACGTCGCCTTTTATAGAGTTCTATAAGCTTTGCTTTAAAAGAAACGATATTGTGGGAAAACTGCATCGATTGTCATTTCCAGTTAGTTAGCTATGACATTTCAGCGCTCCACAGTTTGCTATTTCTTCCTTCGTACACCGTAGAGTATTTCCCACAATTCTGTATTATTCTTTCGTGACTTTCCCAAGCCTAATGAAAAAGGATTACATCACTCGACATATAGGTCTAAGCGTTATCAATTTTGTTCCTAGCACAGACAAGATAGCCCACATATCAGTAGATTTTGATAAACACAATGGCATTCACCGAAAAGATCAATACTGACTGTTCACTCCTACTGCACTGCGATCTCTTACTTGGTCAGTCACACTGGTTGGCATGTTCCTTATTTCGATTGCTTTCTTAAGGGCTATCATACAGCAGAAATCTAGTAGTTTCGTTTCTTGCTGATGTTTTAACGAACAAGAACGAAGATTTACCTTGTCTATCTACCAGCTTTAGCAAGCATAACCTATAATTATTTTTTCTACGGCTCAAAAGTCCCATAAAAAGGGTCTAGCCAATGCAAATGATAATAATAAGTACCATTTCACTCCGAGGCCTTGCCAGCAGATGCTTTTATTCAAAGATGCTTATGGCATCGCCTACTCCGCCTCTATCGAAGAATGGCCCTATGAAATAATCTTCCTCATAGACAGTTGCCATAACATCAAAACTATCATTTTCACTCATCAGCTTTAAATACGTCTTATAGTTATTCAAATTTGTGTTAGAAACTCAACCATTTAGAACTGCCAAACAAATGCGCAGTTTTATCATCCCAAATCGAGGAACCGTGGGACCCACATTTTTTTCTTCTAAGAAAAGTAGCCCGGATGGGTGGTTTGATCCATTTTGCGTGCATATCACCGCGTATATGTGAAATCACGTATTCCATTTGTCTTGTTCAGTGATCGCATTCGAACATCAATCAACGTATTGGGTGATGCAGTCGGAGCCGGTATTGTGGATCATTTGTGTCGCAAAGAACTAGCAGAGAAAGATGCAGAAATCGAACGTGAACTAGACGAGGCCGTAGAGGCGTTCAGTAAACGCATGTCTTTGCCATCTTCTCCCAGTGCCACGGATCAACCAAGTGACAAACGTCGATGGAGCAAGAAAAGAATGAGTGTCGCGGCAGCTTTGAAGCTGCAGGAGAACGCCTCCCCATTAACAGCGGCCATGCCAGCCACAGCTATATTGGATCAAGGTTTACCCTCAGGGAACCAACCGTACACAACCTCTGAACCAGTCGAAGATATAGATGCATAAAGCTTTTCTTTCGGGATGAATTTTGAAATGTTGGCACCACAGATGACCATTGCACATTAGTTGTTCAAACCCGGATCTAACAATCCAATTCGTCCTTTTCTTGTAGTACATTTCGTTTACCAGTATCCTTTGTGTCACCATCGTTATTGCAGGATAATGATAAACTAATTTAATTGGGATATCACTAGTCCAAAATAAACTAATAATTATGATCCACACGTAAATAAACTAACCCAATTGGTTTTCCGGAACTGATAGAGTAACTTCCAGACAGCTATCACTAGGATATTTCACTTTCAAGTGAATAATAGCAATCGTCACCTTTTCTATGCTTCTCTTGTTATACCCGAGCATACACTTATTTTATAAAATTCCATCACTCAAAGCAGACTGTAGTTTGAAGCATTCATTGGTTTGGTCGTGAAATTCAAAATCATTTTGTCTATTGTATTTGCACATAAAGTAGTAGTTTTCGGGTCCAGTCTGATAGAGAGGAGTTGAAGTGTCAATCTTCTTGTGACATGATTTCATCAAACCACAACTTATTCGCTTATTTCATCCCTTCGTGAAACCTATTGTATCACCATCAACCACATTTTTATCCAACCTTTTTACCAATTTGTGGCTTGTCTTATCGGTATTTTGACCACTGTACCCCATACTCCTAACTATCCAAATCTTAAACGTTTTAATTCCAGGATTGTCCACGTGACGTATTTAAAAGAACGTTATGATATGCATCTTGGTTTGTATCTACTTATGTTCGGTCCAGGATGTGTATGTAGTATGTGTGTTTAAGTGTACATAAAATACATATTACGACAGGTCGAGTACTGAACAATCAATAGGAAATTCACTTAGTCCAAGCATTTTCTATGTTTCTTTTCATGCCAGGTCACTGGAGTCGTAATTATGGGTATATGGACAAGAGGATGCTCTATACTTAATGAACGTTTGAGTCAAACTTGACCTGCACAGAGTCAGATGCTAGTGGTTCTCGAATAATTGCTTAGAAAAAAAGGGCGGGAATGTGCATGTGTCTGAAAAATGAAATGATTATCTCATTCGAAGAATGACTTACGCACTGATAGAGAATACAAAATACAGCTGGACTATCAGTCAAACATTTTCCACAATTTGGGTCCAGTCAATCACTTGAACTTTATCCCCGAATCCGTTGGTCCAGCAAAAATCAATTGACAGAAAACACTGTAAAAATGCTTCCGCTTGACAAATATGAGTTTTTTTCCAAACGAATTTGGACATAAATACATAACGAGCAACTTACAGAGCATCCGGTTTCTTAGACAAAAAGCAAATTGACTTTGCAGGACAAAGTGCGATTTTTGTTACAAAAGTTGCAACGGAAATTTTCATGAACAAACAATTTATCACCTATTTCTATCCAGATGCATCAAAATTCATTGTTCCTCATTCAGTTTGCATGTTTCTTATCTCAAAAAAGTAAAGTAGATAGAGTTTTCTTTCCAGAAAGTCGACCGTGATTCTAGGCGTCATGCACGGAATTCGTCCACACCCAAAAATATTGGCTGACTGTGAACTGTATTCATTTGTCCAAAAAAGTCATATGAGTGAATAAAAACCTACATTGTTTCAGACGAGCGTGCATGGGCAGAAGTCTACCTTTGAATCACAAGGTGATTCTCTAAAATGTATTTGTCTTTTAGTCAAGGACAAACTTCAGAAAGAGGACACATGGTCCCACTCTCCCATTTCTAATGCAAGTAGAATGTAATTCTGTCTGGATGACAGGACAAAATTTTCCACCATTCGAATGAGATTAAGATGATTAACTTAGTGTAGAGTGCTCAAGTATGGAGACGATTGGGCAGCGGAGTACCGCGTAAGTATACCTGATGAACAGCAGGGACTGCGAAAACCGGTTGTGTTTCCGGGAGAAATTTCTCCAGTCATCCGGATACAATACCATACTACTTGTCCCAGATAACGTTTGAAAAGATCATCTAGTATTAGTTCTACGTCCACCTCGGCAACGGTGGAAAATCCGAATTTGTTTTATCTTTCTTATGCATACGTTGATGTTAAATAAAATATCAGTAAAAGGTTGCGTCACTTATAAAAAGTGGACCGGTATTTTGATTTTAACCTAAGTGAAGAGACAACACAAATGCTCACACGTGGAGGAAAGAAGATAGGGCCAAAGTATTTGTGGAAAACAATCAGTTTTTGCTGCATACCTGCGAAATCTTATGCAACTTGGAAAAATCAGTGTTAATTTAAAGAAACTACTCGGTTTTGTTCCTTCTTGTGCACAATTTAAGTTCAGAACCGATACAGGTATCAAAGATTGGGAATCTGCCTGCGAAAATAAACATCTTATTTGAAACTACAAAATATTCGTCTGTAACTTGCTGAGAATAATTATTTACTGATGCAGAACGCTTCCTATTCTCTGATTATGAAAGCCTCTGTTTTTTCATTTATGACTTTGTCAGAGAGTAATTCTGCCATCTGATGAAGTTTTAAAATCATTTTTAAATATGAATAATTCAGTCGTTTGACGTCTTTTTGTCTGATAATCCGACTGATGTTGCCGTTGTTGATGATAGTGACAAAAAAACTCGAGAAACTGGGGGGGGGGGATAACTTGGCAACACAGTGACACAGTGACTGTTTGCTTCGTAGCTTCATGCATATTTGACTAAATATGCGCAATACAGATGGATAATTTGGCTTCATCAACTTTGGGGTGGATGCTCACTTGCACATGCGAGGTTCGTGATATTTTACGTTCGTTCGTGTAGTGCTCATCCTTACCGTGTGGGCATTGTATCACGTGGCTCACTCCGGCGTTGTGTGCGTTCATGGTAGAAACCTGGTCAAATAGAATTAATTGGAGTGAAAAGACAGTACGTTATTGGAAGGTTCATTTCGGATATAATCCCTGTACGCACATTCGGTAAGTCTTTCGCTGCCTCATAGCGACTTATTTCATAGCCCTACGGTGCAATACGAAGCATTGGCCGTTTGCCACATCCTATCATGTCCCCTCTAACCGGCAAGCTTTTAGTGAATTTCTAACAGGCAGAAATTTATTGCAAGCTAATAGAAACTGGGCAAAATATCCTTTAAATTGCAGCGAAACGGACGCTTTTTCTCAAAATATGCCCAGGGCTAACGAGGTTCTCAATGCCTTGAATGAAGTCGTCGTGAATCTTATATACTCCTAGCCGACATGAAGAAAAACAGATAATCGTGATTTTGAGTCGGATTTACGTAGTCAACCAATCAATATTTGGTCCCTAAATTTCCTAAAACGCGTCCACGTTTTCACAAACAGCTTATCAAAAAAATAACGGAATCTTGTCGTGCCATTCACTTTTCAATTGGCAAAACCCCTGATTCATTCTTACGGAAAAAGATCACCTGTATATTTCGAGAACAAACCATGACCGTCGGCTTTATTTGGCTGTAGCTAGTGATACTGTTTGTTCAAACATTCAAAAAGTACATTTTCTCTTTAATGGGTGTCAGAAGTCATAAAACAATTATATTGAGTGACAGAATAGGCCGTGAAGCGTATAATAACTGAACGTAGCTTCTCCAAAGAGCCATGTCAATAAGTGAATAAGAGTTTAAACAGAATAGGGTAATAAATTCATATAGTGCTCTTCAACGAGAAAGCAATGTGCAGCTGATGTAAGTGATGACGCGAAATAAGGAAGCTACAGTGAATTCCACAAATGCATCTAACTGACTGGTTGGTCATTCAATTCAGGCAACGAAATTATATACCTTATGAGTGCATATAGCTCCACATATGTTAACCATTTTGCTTTTCAATAATACCAAGTTGACCTTCTTTCCTTTTATACCAAAATCAAGTTATGCCGCATCTTATTTCGATGAACACACTGGTAAGTCAGAGTCTGGATGAATTAGCTCACTTCAGATCCATGGACATTGCTATCAACCAAATTACAAAAAATCCAAAGACCAGCTGGATTTTGCAAAATGGTGTGCACTCGATCCCTCAAATCGTTCTTTTCTTCTGAACCTTCTTCTACAGGGAGCTCAATTTCCACGATCGTCTTTCCTAACAGATGGGCCAAGAAGGTCGTTAGGACTTTCCACCAGATTGTGATTATTCCAGTCAGTATACTGATATTGCACCATTCATTTTTAGGGAAACGTTATTTTAGTTAGGTTGATGCAACCTGCAGAGCAAATAAATTAGCTTCTTAGAAGATACATCAGCTTCCAAATGTATTAATAAGCAAAATAATGAAATACAGATGCAAAAGCTTTGTATACGAAATTGGAAAACTATTATTTCACTGACGAAGCGAACTGCTTCTTTGAATTACTGTAACTGCCTCGAGATACTTCAACGGCATGCCGTTCTTTGGTGCGGAAGTAACTGAAAAGGCAGTTCTGCTTCTGTTGGATATTGTGTACAACCGATGACGAGCCACGGCTGAAAGGGCGGTCGTATCGGTTGCAGCTACGCGGAGGAATCGTCTTCCGCGTGGTTCTTATGGAATTCACGTTTATCTCTGAAAATATCCCCAGGACAATGTATGTATTTTGCAAACAAGAAAATAAATCAGCCTACATGAAATACGAAGTTCGTGAATAAGCGAGATACCCACCAACCATCAGTAAAAGTGTCTTTTGTATTCTGATAACCTCTCTGATTTTGATTACTTTTTCTCAGCTAAACATTATGCTTATTCCTCTGAACTTTTGACAATGTGAAAATTATTCTAAAATGTGCACCATTCTGGAGGAACTCTCGTAAATCCTGACAGCGGTAAGGGTACAAAATAGACAGGTTTCCAAATCCATATTTTCGATCGTCTTTTGTGAAACGGACAGTATTTTTCTCCAAGTTTGTTCTGCTAGTTCAGAATTAGCGCTGTGCCCGGACCTGGGCAGGCGATCTTTTAGAAGGAATCGATTGGGTTACAGTGAACCGATAACATTCTATTTTTCAAAATCATCTAAATAGTTTGGAATTCATGGGTCCACAGAATAAGCTTGAATTTACACACGAATGCCTAATGGGCTGTATTGTCCTCCATTACTCAGGCCCACTGATAGGCTTCCTCGGCGTATGCAATTTTCCGAGTCCGGTAGTGGACGGAGGGTAGGTTGAGGTGGTCAGTCTGTGGCATGACAGAAAGGCTAGTGGATTTGGACAAGTAAGAGGTTTTAGGCTTCCGGTTTGGGTTTCACCTGATTCGCCTACCAGATGGCTGAAGACAATGAATTATCTGATATGAACTGAGATATCAAGGTATGACTTGAGGCTCAAGCAGTGTTGAAAAACAGTTCTATCATTACGACTATAAGTGAATTCATTGCTCACTAGCTACCAAGAAATCCCATCTGGACGGTTTTTTGCTCAACACTGACCAAGAAATCATCACATATTTTTCTCACGGAACCAGGCAAGGCGTGCATTTACAGTACCGTGAAATTTTATGAGAAAGGACGTAACCAGACTTAGAAATTCAGTGTATCCCATGCATGGTTACAAATAAACAGTGAAAACCCAAAAGGTTCACTTAGTTAAAATGAATAAATCTCATGAGCATAAAGGCTAACTTGACACCGAACAACTAAGGAAATGCAAATGTTACGGTGAAATCTTTAGGCATAACTTTCGTCTTGTCAAACAGAAACCTATTCGCTTATATCCTTCAGCAGTGCACCAGGCTATGGATAGATCGTTTAATCAAGCAGCTGGGTAGGAGGAAGAAAGTAGAGTTTGTAACATAAAATAGAAGATTTTCATCATTCTCAGTTGAAAAAGTTTCAGCACAAAAGCAGTCACTTTTATCTCCTGTTAAGTAGCCGATTGGAAGAAGCCACTATTATTCTCAAACTTTTGATCGACGAGATAACTTCCGTATATCCGTGAAGCAAACTGTGTACCACGGCGCATGTTTTTTCAAATAACGAAACCCTCGAAGGCGAATTCGATGGGAAATAAAGTGCGGGTGAGCAGACTTTTACTTACCTAACTACCTTCTTCTGGGGTCACCAGAAAATAATAAAAATATGTATCCACTTGATCTCAGTTTGATCATTTCAGATGCAGGTTCGTAATGTATGCCTTGACAAGGTTGTCCTATTCAACTCTTGCTCTTTAACTTCGCAACTGACAAAGCCCTTAGGAAGTCGGTCGAGGGCTTCGTAGGTGATGGTGCCGAACTCCTCTCAGGAAACGTAAGTAGAGATCTGGAATAAGCCACCGACTTCGTCCTGCTAGCTTCCACCGTCTCAGCTGCTCAACTTCTACTGAACCGCATAATAACGGAAAAGGCTGGACAATAAATGTACTTGACCCCGACAATTTTTTAGGTACTACTCTAAGACTGGCAAGAGCATGTACCCGAGCTCTGCTCGGGCAACGAAAGTCTGGAGATTATCGAAAGTTTAGTTGACCTGGGCAGCAGTATTACAGGAAATAGCGGCGAGAAAGAGAGGAAATATCTATTCGTATTTCAAAGTCCAGATCAGATTTTTCAAACCTCAGGCATGTCTGGTGCCGACAAGACATCAGTCCCCTCTTGAAAGTGCGAGTGTAAAATATAGCCATGCACCTCGTACTGTCGTATGGCTATGAAACATGGCCCCTCCGAATTAAAGATATCCGTCGCCTGGCTGTGTTTGGTATCCTCTGCTTAAATATCACTGCTCGTGTTTGGTGCAAGCAATGAGTCAGCAGTGATCGAGTGCGCAGGTGAGTGTTTTGTACTAGTTACTCCTACCTGGAAAAGACTATGGCAGCCCTGTCTCCTCTGGACAGGACAAGAATCAAGAATGCCTGTGCAGCACCTGCCGATCCGCCTATTGTTTGCGCTCCCCGGACCGGACTGGAAGAAAAGGCACAGAGCACAAGCGCTGACTTAGAGCAGAGGAATGAAGAATTGATGGGCTGCTTATCTCGTGCAGGGCCGTTTCGGCGAAGTGGTGGGAGTGTATCGGTTCCTGTTGTAGTCATCAAAAATGAACAAAAACAACCACAAAGAAACAAAAGCGCACACAAAACAAAGAATTTCGCCTTCTCACCTTTGTCCGCCCCTTATTCTGATTCCATCCACTCATTCCTACCTGGTTGTACCGTTCTTTGTTCGGCACACAGCCTGAAGTCAGGCAACGGTGTATATATATATATATATATATATATATATATATATATATATATATATATATATATATATATATATATATATATATATATATATATATATATATATATATATAGTCAAATCCAGTGAACAAAGGATGCTATATAAGGTATTGGTGGCGTGAAACCAACCAGTGAACTTCCCCCCGGATAACCTAGTGCTCAAGTGTTCCACCAATAACCTTTCGCTCGGGACTCCTTTTCCAGAGTGGTCTGGGTGGATGTGCATTTCTGATCGCTTATGACAACAATGAAACATCTTCACAGTGCCTCCGAGGTTCGCAGTGATGAATCAATTCAGGCATTCATACAGCACGACGAAACTGGTCAGTTAATAGGCGGTGACCAAACGGTTATCATCAAGGACTCCGAGCAGTAACGACCGGCTTTCGATTTCCACCATCGGTGGTCCCCTTCTCTTTTTGCGGCTTTTCATTTGCCTCGGGCACCTCCCAGAAAAGTTATACTTCGCTGTATCCTAAACGAAGCAAGTACAAATGAAGAGATAAATTACCAATATACGAGGTTTGCTCGAGCATTTTATCGCACATGAAACATGAGCGAGGTGGAGGAAAATTGGGCTTTCACTTCGGTTTGGAATTTGTAGCTCTTATTTCCTGTTGATCATGTCATTGGTTGGTAGAGCTCTATATCATGCAGTGTATAAACTTATTAAACTATTTAGGGCCAGTCTCAATAGCCCGTTTGCTATGGTGTTCGATTCACAATAGTTCACTCCAGGTTCCAGTACCATTCAGGGCTCAAAGGATACGCACTGCTGATAAATCCTGTTTTGAATGAGAGAGTTGTACAGTGCATCTATGTTTTTCGATGGTTTCAACGTTCACACTGGATGACGAATCATGTCGTTTAATCCAATATTTACTTGCAACCGGATTTCAGTAAGCTTTCCTCTTTGAGTATCTCTTCCATAACTTCTTTTAATTTATAGTTGACTAATACCACAAATGTTATATTTATCAGTCACTTAACTGTCAAAATTTGGCTTCAAAAAGCTGCACGCACAGGGCCCGCCGTTGGCTCTAGTGAACAAGCATACCCCCGTTAGCTTACTGTTCCCGTGGGACACCTGACTAACCAAACTCTGCTGTTTATGATATCGTTTAAAAGTAGAAACCGGAGATTGTGTTAACACCTCCAGACATCACTCGACTACCCAGGGAAAGGAAAAAATTATTCGTATCACGCAATGTTTTCGGTCCTCTCGGTATAAATTCTTATTTTTGGACACAAGCAAACTACTAGGTGTGCGCAGCCAACTCCATGTTGTTGCGAGTGAACCTATAGGACCACCCATTAACCAGTGAAACTTGCACCAACAGTTTTCCTTTAGTCTTCCACTGCGTGTAGTGAGTATAAATACAATAATTTTATATATATATATATATATATATATATATATATATATATATATATATATATATATATATATATATATATATATATATATATATATATGCCCACGCTTTAACCTCAGCCGCGAATGTTTGCGAATTGCTGTCATCAGTTCAGTGGTTGAGTAGAACTACAGGTATTTTCTCTAGTAATGTTCTGTGTCTATATTTCAGTATCAGTGCTTCACGATCAAGCAACGTCAAACGTCGGATTTCTTATTAAGAAGTTGAGAAAAGGTAACTATTTATTTTACCAACAAAGAACATAAATTGTCCACGGCACTAAAAACTGGGGGGGGGCTACGAGCTGACTGTGAAAAGGAAACCCTATGAATTGATCATGGTTTCCGTTCAGTTCAGTTGATTCAAACACCAACGTTGCACATCTGAGCCCAGGTTTTGATTGCTATCTCGGAGCAGTGTCAAGTCAAAGGCAACGTAAATGGTTCTTCATGGAGGACCTGCCGCCTTTCATATAAGTCGGTCCAATCATTGAGTCGCACAAACTATTTAGAGCTTGTTCCTTCGTCTATATCAAAATAAGGGTTTGTTAAAACCGACAACAATGCTGAGCCACCCTCTTTGAAAATGGGAGGAGGCAACCAAACCGGTTCAGCAGCCTTGTCTTTCAAAATAACTAGTCCTCCGACTCTGGTGAAGGACTTTTATCTACATCCAGAGCTCTCAGAGCGGTTCATTTCATTTGACTATGAACTTTGTACTTAGATACTCTGTGTTTTGATCGCTTCCTCGCATTGCTCTCAAGTTCGAGGTAGTATGAATAGAAGAACACGCAAAAAAGGGAGTCGAAGTCGAAGTAATGGGCGGAAATAAAGAAAATCAAGAGTCCGATGCCCAAGCTTTGACCCCCGAACAGACCTTTGGACTTCATACTGACGCCACAGTGTGCAGAAGCTCTCAAAAGTCGGAAGCACCTTCTGTGTAAGGGACGACATTTCAGGCGACATCGGACCATTTGGGGAGATGCAACAGTCCAGGCGACAAACCCATCCAATACAGCTAAGGATTTTTCTGTGTGAGCAGGGTTTGGTGTAGACAGAACCCAGTCCTGTAAAAGCATTTTGGACTTTAAAGGCACAGAACCTTTTTGAAAAATGTAACACTTATTTATACGATACAAAATAACTAGCAGACTACCTGTATCTGTACAAAAAAGAACAACATCATCTTTATCTTCTGATTCAGGTGATTTAAAGCATGAGCTCGAATAAATACCAATTGTCTAACAATAAGGTAGCACTATTTACTAGCCGCTGCACTACTTCAAAAAATCGGTCCAGTTACAAAGGTGAAAAGTAAAGATGACCAAGGGTAATCCCGACCATCATCAGTTATCGAGAAGGACTTATATGAATGATCACCGTAAGCCCGAACTTGACCTTGTCTGTTCAAACACAAGCATTGAAAAATAAGAATTTCCCTGGTGCACTATCAAAGGGAAGACTGTGCCAGAGACATGTGGTCGAATAATTCGACCCCCCCCCCCTTTTCGGATAAAGGAAGTCGACTTTTGTGTGCCTACAAATGATGTGCCTGTGTTCTCTAACATTTTTCGAAGGGCCAAAGTAGGGTCAAGACAACCCCGACCGAGTCTGAGACCAGGTTGGTTCTCATTCATATAACTTCCGTATGTACTGGTTGATTGGCGAAGAAAGATTCCAAAGAGCAGTTTGGACGCAACACTTGGAAAACTGATGATGCACAGTATTCACACTATCCAGGCTTGTGGTTATTGAGGACACTGTGGTCAATGCGAATCCAGTGCTGGGAAGGCTCATGAGGGAACGGTGGTTTTGATGCTGACACGAACACAGACAAGAAGCCGACAATTTATAGAAAAGCCCTACAAATGAATAGCAATGCTCACGGATATCGACAGTTTTTTGGGCTCATGACATGGGGTAATCCCGCGTAGAAAAGCGGTCTTTCAAAATGACTTTGTGTACAAGAGAATGAAAATATTCATTTATGGGTCCAGCAAATTCAACTCTGATTCGGGTGTTGTTGATGAAACTCCCTCCATAAGGATGACCATGATTCAGTGTATCCCATATCAACTGGTTTATTGTGTTGCAATATTTAATCCCTTGAAGAGAATTCCGTCAACATTTCTCATCGCAGTTCATGTTTTGGTGATCCTTATGCTTGTCACCATCAGGCACTGGCAGCAGATCCACAGGATAACGACTTACAGTGCAATTTATATTCTTCCTGGACTGCGCAGCTTGACCAACTTGGTTGTGTGCATGCTTCCCACGTCAGCCTAGTTGGAAACTGACGCAGCTAAGTCCGTTTCACTCTCGTTCGCAAAGGCCCACAGGAGCTGACTGATGCATTTTCCCCTTGTACTGATGATTAGATGCCTGCCTCTAATTTTTCGTAATATCCATAACATTGTTGTACAAGTCTGATGTGCTGCATTCTTCCACTGCATTTCTTTGAGACACCGCCTGTTGCAGTACTGTCACAAAATGATTGTTTTCAGTCAGGAAAGGAATTCAGGCAAAACCTACGAACGAAACAAGCGTTTTACTGATCAGCTCTGAAAAAATCCATCTACTGAGTAAGAAAAATAATAATTTTCTGGTTAGTAGTGAAACTTTTGACGGGTTTTTCGATGAAGGTTACTCACATTACGTTGATGTGAAGGTCACGAAGTAAAGTAAACCCAAATATTTCCCTGCTATGCCCAGGGTTATCACTTAGCTCAGTGTCTTCGCATTGATTCTGTGCCGTTCTAATCGTCAAACGTACGGTCATAGTTCTGATAAAACAGAGCTGGTCCTCATGATAACACCTTTGATCTATTAGTAAATAAAAGAATGTGGTGAACTCCCCATTTGTGATCTAGAATATAGATATTACGTGATATTTTATCAATTTGTACATTGCAGTCATCGCGGTAAACAAGGTCGCGCAATTTCGATTGACCTCAGATGACCATAAAGTTAATACCCAAAATATTCAAGTAAACAGACTCCGATATATCAGTCATGGTATCGTACGCCATGAAACTTTTGGAAGTAAACACTTCAAGAAAGAAATATTAAATTGCGAGTCAAATTTCGAGAGTACCTAGAGCTACCCCTCTATGCCTCAGCATGCCATGACCGTTTCGTTTAATCCATGCGTTTATTTTCGACAAAATCTATCAAAATAGGCTTACATGCAGTTCTGTGTTCAGATTACAATAAATTTAAATTGCACGTCAATTTGGATGACTCAGATCTTTCTTGGTCACCGAAGTTTTCCTTTCCCTAAAATTTACCAGTGAAAATGTCAGTTGGCAAGGGGTTCACCTGGAAACCTATAGCAAAGCCATCTCTCGACAATAGAAGCAGTCTAGTAGTAGATACTTGTCAATGGGTGCACAGCATGGCAATAATTGCTGACAGTCCAAACGTGCGTTGGAAATATCACAAATCAACGTAGACAGTCATTGTTTTCTAGTGAACAGATTTATGTGGATAATTACATCACATCCATTGATATGGTAAATCCCAATAACCGAGTGAAAGTAATCTCAATTTGACTCCTGTCCAAGGCTGAGGAAATCAGCATCCCGGTGACAATTTTTGATCTTCGTGCACTAGAACTTCCAGTCAAAACATTTCAAAAATTTTAACACACATTAAGATCCACGTAGCTCAGCGTAAACCGTGATAGTCCGCCCTTTCTGAAGCAAGTGTTTTATGGAACTTCACCCCAATTCAACCTGGGATAGCACTACATCAACAATTTTTAAGCCCATCAATGGCCAACCAAATGCACGGATCTGGCATATCGTATTTGAGAACAAATTTTGAAATCAGTTTATATTGTCGTCATGGTCGCGTTGTTCAAAATGTTGTCAGAAGTAAAGGTCATCTCCGGAGTATAGTTATCTCGAGCACACGCTTTTCCAACTAGTCAGAAATTACGCAAAAATCAAGATGCAACTGAACCTAGATGCTTTACACCTACGGTACTATCTTGTGTTGTCAGTGCTACATCACTGATGCGCAGTAATTTTTAGGAAATGACCACAATCACTGGGCAACTTATTACCTTGAAATATTCCGGAAAATCACACGCAATAATCGTTCGCTATATTTAAAGGTATTTGCTGTCAAAAAGCGCGGTGGGATCAAATTCAAACATTCGCGCACAAAGACTAATTGATTTTGGCGACGAGAGGATAGAGTAAGAGTAATTAATCATAATATTCTTGTCCCCCGTTTCTCTTCGAAAGAATGTGAATAAGCTCTGTCCCTGAAGTCTAGTACCGTAGCAGCCAAAGGTAACCGAGAGCGCAACACCAGGTTACAGGACTTAGTGAAGTCGGCAGATGGTACCATCACCATTGCTCAAGGCGAGAGACGGACGACTCTGGCAATCCGTATATGACAAAATTTGAATAATGGGTCAGAGATGTAATATATGCTGCCGAAAAAACGACGTTTTTTTATTTAATATCGAAGTGAGTCAAGCAGCAAAGCGAAGTGAAGAAATCTTGTAACCTGCATGATAAAGCTTGCAGGAATTCCTAAAGGAGGAAAGAAACGCAAGGTATTCAAAGTCAACTGTTATCAGTCGGGAGAATTTATCATGAAGACCGTTATTGTTACAGATACCAGCACAATTAACTTGAAATTTCAACAACAAATTCAATCGTAGCTTTGGGCGGTTTGTGTTCAGGTGTACTTCTAGATGCCAACAGGATGAGTGAAGCAGACGGGAAATGACATCTGAGTATTTGATAAAATCATGAGTACACAGGCTTTATCAAGAATGACAAAAGTTCTTATATGATCGGAAAGTTATAGATGCATATACGTAAAATATGCTATAGCTGATTGCTAAGAATTCGGTCCATCTAATCACCATATTTTGTCTACTCCGCATAAAAATCGATACGGTATCGATGACCGTGATTGTTATGATGATAAGAGTGGTGTTGTTGTTCATGAAATGTTGATGATGACAATGATGATGAAAAGAATGACCTTATTTTATTCTTTATTTTTTTCACCTTTGGGAATAGCGAAAAAGGCCTGGGCGCAAGTCGTACTAATCCATGTTGACAGTTGTATTTTCATTCAGTTGTATGTTTTCTGTGGTCTAAATCAAAATCCCAAATAAAATTGCAAGCAAATGTGAAGAATATGACGCGTAAGCTAATATCGATTATGAAGCGATATCAGCTAACTTCATAGAAAGCACCAGCAGAAATAACAGCTAATCCTCGAAATGGAGCTCACTCCACTTAAGAGAAAATCGTCTGTAAAAAGACAGCCGAAGGCCGACATATGGCCGAGCCATTGGTGAATACTCGGCGGCAGCATTGCCAATCTGACGGGGACGAATTCTGAAATAACAAACAACTAGACAACATTTGTTCATCCATTGTGTTTTATTGTGGAGATGTTTGGAGGCTGGCTTTTTCCAAATAATCGTAAGATCTGGAGTGGCTTGTTATTCCTTCAGCCTTACATAAGATTCAGGCTCCTCGTGCTAACAATACCTTCCATGAATATATATATATATATATATATATATATATATATATCATATACATCCGCGTGAAGTCAAGCTCGGTTCCAACTCAGTCATAAAAATTACAAGAACATGGATAAGCAGTACACAACAAAGGAAACATTTGGCGAAAAGTAAAACTCGTGCAGACATACTTTTCAGCAGGTCAGCTATGTAGCACCAAAACAAGCTTCATTGTTGACTCCAATTTCCCAGTAGGAAATATAATTATTGCTTTCATTGATGTGGCTGTTTCGAAAGCATTTTTACAGTGCTATTCAGTAGCTAAAAAGTGAGAAAATTGTACTTGCAAAAAGGCAAAAAGTCATCATTGGTGAATAATACAAAAACAAGGAACAAAAAACACAGACTCCATGCCTAGCAGTCTTGGCCAAAGGATTATTTGACACGGCAAAAGGGTCACCCTGTGGGACAGGCTAACAGGGAGGTCGCAGTACAGAGATGATGAGTTTTCTGAAAATGATTTGGATTCTGTTATTTGCTTGTCACATACGCTTAGTATCAGGCGTCATACCACAAACACGACTAATGACTCGTCACTCTCAACCAAGAATGATGTGGTCCTCTCTGATTAAAACAGAGGAAGTAACGCAAAGCAATATAGGAATTATGAGAAATATACTTTGGTGTACAAAGCAAGCTGTGACGGATTGTGTAGCACTAAACAGTCGGAGTTTACAAGTTCAAACAGAAATGACACTGTTTTTCACAGTAAACTCCATAAACAAAGGCCAGTGCAAGTTCTGTTTTAAAAATCTACCGAGGTATTTTGCAGGTTTTACGAGTACAAATAGAGTATCACCGACAGTTTTAGTTTTGTCTTATAGAATACTTGAACAGCTCTCTTGAAATTTGAATTTGTCCTGCCGATGACCGAATTGATCAGAAGGTTACCAGTGGTGATAGAAAAACCGGCTACGAATAATTTCCACCGATTAGTCAATTTTTGACATTAGACCTATTCAGAAACTATCAAGCATGACGCATTGGTTGTTCGATACACTCCAGAAGTCATTCTGGCTTGCCATGCTTTGGTTATTGAGTAATTAGGGTGCAAGAAATATTCCAGTTTTTTGGTAGGTATGGAAGGCAGTGCACTGCACAGGTTCATATGTAATAGATGAGGGAATATGTCTTTGAGGGATTATGCGCTTCAAGGGTAGCTCTTGCTATTTTATCGATTGCTCAATGCCAGCAGTTGTAGGCAAACGGTTATTCTGCGGTAGGTCCTACAGAAAGGCTTTTGGGACGATGAAGCAAAACGCGTTCAACTACATTTAATGCCGATGAAGTAAGTGATAAAGTACGGAATTACTTGGATCCCCATTTGGTTAAGAGGATGTTTAGTTATGTATACGATGGCGACAGGGAGCGAAACGTCAGGAATGTAGAATGATCGGAGTGAATGGTTAATTACGTAATTTATTAGTTCACAGAATTGTTCAACCACGTGCTCGAATACCTCCCGGTTTACCCGAGAGGTTCACAATATTTGATTACCCTCGTAAGATGGAGCAGACTGTAGGCTTTCTGCTTAAACCTTATTTAATTTGAGAATTGTCAGGGCTTTGGAAAACCAGTACAGGGTGCTTCGAACAACGAAACATTTGAGCGATAAGGTGGTCAATTCCACATCACCGGAGAGGAACCTTCATTTTTGAACACCAAGTTGATTATTCCTTTGCCTTGTAGATTTGTAGGGAGATATAATTCAGACGTTTGATTTTGTTCCTGATCAGTTATGACAGTAGACGAACATCTGATGTGTTGCGCTTCTGGTGCACAAATGCCTTCTTTAGAGGAGTTTGTTACGCCCCACTCATGTGCAGAATCATCATCTGCAGCAGTTGTAAATACGCAAGAAAATGAAAGCGTGATTAGTGCATATAATTGAAATAGTAACTGTAAAATGTGAAATGCAGGCACACAAAACGTGTAACGACAGGCCACAAAAGTGTTTATAAACTTTCGATGCAAAAGAGGTGTTCCGTTGTTGCGAATTTCATCTTGTTCAAAAGCTTCATTCGCAAAACATTTATGCCGATGAGACGACTTCTTGGAGTAAAACTAAACCATTTTTATGGGACAGAAGACACTTAATTTGTGGTTTACAAATTTAGTTGCAAGATATGGTGAACGGGAATCGATGGGCTCGTGGGCTACGGGTTATTACACTCCGAAGTCATTTACGGTCAGGTGCTATAGCATTCAGCTTTTTGCCCAACAAACCGTTGGTAGTTAGCGGGGATAGCCTGATTGTTAGGTGCTGGACTGATAGTCGTTCGCTGCTGGTTCGAGTACTGCTGTGTGCTTGGTGGATATGCTCTGAAGCTGATGATTTCTAATGAACTAGACCAAACAGGTCTTTGTGCTTTTCAATAAAACTTTTGCTTTCGTAGTGTATTACGAATCACATCAGGTAAAATGTGAACTTTAACTACTGACACTGAAATAATAATATGTATAATAATATTTTTAAACTGAAACTCTCCGTAGTCATATTAGAAGAACAACTCTGGAATGCCAACAGATATTTTTATTGAATTCCAATTCATTGCAAGGCAAAGTGTAACCGAACTGCTGTCCAGTGAATGAGTGACTCGTAGAACACGAACCTGAAACCCAAATCGAATAAGGCGAGTCGGTGATCTGCGTGTACTTCAGAGAACAATCATTAGAATTACGAGCAACAATGATCCATGAATAGACTTCAGATCGTCTGAAGGGTCTGTCGGGAAACGTATGCTGAGCCATACAAGTCCGAGTCATCAGAATAGGGTGAAATCCATGTTTTACGGCAAGAACAGTCGACCAATCAGGGGAGATTGGGAAGCGAACATGAGACGGAGGGACAGATATGACTATGAAATCAGGTCAGACAAGGACCAAGAGAATTGCACGCACGCTTGACCTAGACCCTCATGCAGGCGTGGAGTGATCTCCATCAAGGAAGGAAAGTACAAAGGTCACTCGTGCGATGTGGGTGAGAAAACGGGCAAAGAACGGAGGCAAACATGACACACAAGGTCAGGCACATATGACGCACAAAACTTGAAGATCGTAGGCTCCTGGATTGACTGCAGTGGAAAATTGGTCCACTGTAAAAGTGCACGCATAGGAAGACGGCAGGTGAACGGAGGCAAGGCAACCGGGTTCAACATGTGGATGGAAAGGTAAGACGTATAGGTGGAATTGGCTGGGAAGGGCCGCGTAAGAAGCTGATTAGAGTCACGGGAGTGAGAAAAGGAAATTGCGTGGCAATTCCACACAATGCACTCAATTACCGTTACGCGATTTGTATTGTACTTTTGATTACTCTTGAGATGGGAAGCTGAAGAACCCCACTTCACTCCACCCCATCCATTCTAACAATGAACTGCAAACCAGTAACGGCTAACCAAATGCATGGGTTACACTTGTAAGATCTGTAAGAGCAGAAACGACCATCAATGCAACACAACTGTCCGTGTGTAGTTGGTCTCAGTTCAAGGGAAGTTTTTCGAGAGCGATTCAGACAATCCGAATTCTTCTTGGGAAAAGGCCCATCAGTTCGCGACATTCTTGTTTCCTTCCCTGGAACAAATGCCGGGTTGTCAGTTATACGCGGAAATTTACACAGTAACACATGTTTATCTGATTCGAAATACAAACACCACACGGAATACGTCTTACCCCGACTGCCTAACAGCCGCTCGTACTCGTATGGTGACCTAATCGGCTTCCAGGATTAAAATTGGTGTGAACTACTGAATCACCTTGGACTTGGTATGAACTATTTGAAGCATTCTCCTTCATTGAAAATTACACCGTAACACTTCAAAATAGGTTGGTCACTGCATACCGCTATGGACCAATATCAGTGAAGAATGCAAGTGAATTTTCCAAAAACATACGATTCAGGCTCCACGTGCCAACAATACATTCTCTGAATATATTTCAGTGTCCGATGGATCACCTTCATCTGTGTGCTGTCCGTCCCATTGGCGAGTGACCGACGAGGCTAGCCGAATGATTAAAGCCAGGATAGATACTGTGTATCATTGGAATAGTGGTTTGCGCACTATCGAGTATTCACTAGCATTATTCACACCGGACCGTTCGGACGGCAACGGCTCAGCTGGTAGAGCGTCTGCCCGGTATGAAAAGGGTCGCCGGTTCGATTCCTGCTCGCGGCCTCCGACTTTTCAATGTGAAGAATGCAAGTGAATTTTCCAACAATACATTCTCTCAATATCAGTAACTTCAAAAACGAGCAAACATCAGCGATAGTCTTTATTTCAATTACCCTTTGTGATTGTCTAATCAATCCTTATATTTTGAATAATACTATCTCTTGGAATACAAGTACAGGGAACTGAATTCAGTATTTCGAGGGTGAGTACATCATGTGGTGTATAAGTTTATTAAACTATTGAGATCCAGCCCCGAAAACCTCGTGGTTGGGGTATTCAACTCACAGTCGTTCATTCCAGGTTCCAGGACCATTCACGGCTCAATGGATGTGCACTGCTGATGAGTCCTGTCACAAAAGAGAGAACTGTACAGTGCTTCTGTCGTTTTTGGATGGTTTTACCGTTCACAAAGCATGACGGGTCATATTATTTAATTCAGTATTTATTTGCAACCGGAAGTCAGTTCGCTACCTTCATTACCTATCTCTTCTATAATATTATTCTGTCTTTAGTTGACTAATATGACTCACGTTATATAACCCAATAACCTACCTGTCAAAAGTGAACTTCAGAGAGCTGCACGTGAAAGACCCGCTGTTGGTTCTATTGTACACACATATCTTCGTTTGCTAAGTGTTTCCGTAGAACACCTGGACCAATAAACACTACTGTCAACGGTATCGTTTAAAAAATGAAACCGAAGATTGTGTTAACGCCGCTGGACTTCACTCGACCGTCAAAGAAAGGGCGAAAACATCCAGTGAATTTTATCGACGGAGGGTGCCTAAATACGGAGTGAAAAATGTAAGCAAGACTGCAGACAATTCCAAATGATTCTCAGCAATTTAGTTGGAAATACACCGAAATAGTAAGATAATTGTCTACGAAAATGCATTTTTCACTTTGAGTATTGACTGACGTAAACTGGTTCTACCGCGTGTGCATTAAATGCTTGTCTAATCAATTTGGTCTAATCAATTAGATAAGGCGATGAACAAATTTGGTTTTGCAGTTGGGAGGTTTGGTTGAGTGACTCTCATGGACCACGTTAAATGCGAGTCCATGCTGCTTTATCACATGGTACGGCACGGTACGTTTGCTTATGTTTTACCACTGAATTAATTATTGTATCGGCCACATTTACCAGCCAGACTCTTGTACACAGTTGTACTCTCATTCAGATTACGGCGAAAGTAAACATTGAGATAAAACCATGGCTAATCCAAAATGTGACTTCGGTCGAAAAAAGCTGCATGGAATATTCGTGGGGCGGAAGTATTTACTAGGCATTGTAAACTCCTAAATGATCCATGTAACATTTAATTCATCGACGTTTCCTGACTGATCTTGGCGTTAAAATCACTTGGTCTGCATAGGTTCTAAATATCACAGTAAGTCTTCATTATGTATCTGAAGTTCTCGCCTTCATGTAACAAAAGAGAAACCCAGGCTCTTGTAGAGGAAAAAATGTTTCTCCTGTCAATTTCTTTCGGCACCTGGAGACCCATGCCTAATTTCTCCATCCCTTGACCGTTTTATCCATATTTTCTGTCGGAATTTTTAGTCTGATAGTCATAAGGTTAACTGGTTTCTGAATTATTGGTTTCTCTCTAATCAAATGAGTAGCCCACACAAACATTCATTAGTACGATTGTTAACTAAGTGTTCGCAAACTTGGTAAACTACAACAATGTAATGATCCTAACATATTATCATGCAAAAATTTTCTAAAATGGAAAGCTTCTCCGCCCATACATCCTAGGCCAACATGGATAGGCCATACAAAACTTTTGCCCACTTTGAGCCCCTAAAATGTAGAGGGAATCTAGTCCGACCAGAAGAGTCTTGCATACGAAAGATATGTTCAAAGGAAGCAGTGTGTGAGGAGTTAGGTGAAGCAAGACCGACGTCAATAAACAACGGGCACGCGGAAAGTTTCTTTCAAGGAAACTTGTCGGAAGTACCTTAGCGACCATTGTTTATGATCGTCAAAAAGAAAGAACTGCAAAGGCAACTCCCTTTCAAAGGAGATGTTAAAACTTCACTACTAGATCGGCGCTTAGAGAGGCAGTCAGCGATTGGTTTTTCGTCGCCGCCCACTGCCCTCACTTCACCTACCTGCCAGTAATCTGTGAACCTCACAGAGTCTGTCCTTTCATCCACTACGTTGACCCATTCATTTGTTTGTTCATGTTCTGCGGTATGTGTTGGCGAATCAAAACAGCAGATGTCTCAAAGATTCAGAAACACAAACAGGCTTGGCTAAGGACAGGAGAAAGAAGAACTGTGACTAGCGCACTCGTGGAGCACCTTGCCTCCGCAGGGTAAGATAACCTCTAGCCTTGAATTCCTCTGAGGCTTTTTATCAAATCCATTTGGGAACAGCGAGAGCAATAGCTACTAGGCTGTTAGTCCCGTAGCTTTGTTCACCGAGACGAATTGTGTAATCACTTCAGCTACCCTGACCGGGACGGCGACATGGTTAACAAAATCCACATGACCTCAAGGGTGACCTTTCACTCGTGACAAGAAGCAGTTAACTCGTCGGTAATGTACTGTGCTTGCCGAAATAATCCAACAATGATCAACAGTCCCCCCCCCCCCTCGTTTTTTTAGAACCACAAAGTACCCACCACCAGATTTGACCAATATTTTGACATTGTAAGCCTTATTCCGAAAATATACCCTCCTACCACATATACGTAGGCGCGTCAGCAACGGGATGAATCTATCGAAAACCAGCTTGTTTTTACACTCTAAGCACACGGTCGCCCGTGGTTGCTACCAGATTGTATTTGATTTGTTTTATTAGAAGGAAGTCACCATGACCAAGTCGGTCACAGATGGATTGAAAAGTTTGGTGTTTTTACTATGCTGTCCTTCGCTGTATGCTTTTCTCCGTCTGCATGTTTCTCACTTGAAGCATTTACTTATTCCGCGTAACTCTAGTTCATTTTTCAGTAAACCGGGAAATCCTTTCTGTCAGACTCATTCAAAATTCTCCAAACGACTTGCTTTTTTTCGCAGTTCCATTGTGCATCTGATCGGTCGGTAAACGTTACTGGTAGTCTAGCTGAAATGAGCATCGGTAAGTGACTGGGAGTTCACTCGAACACAGACCTTCTTTGGGCCAACCATGAGCTCTATTCCCCAAGGACATTAGGACCACTTTAAAAGCAAAAGCCCACAGGCGCCAATAAGAGTAAATGCTAATTACCGAATTTATCTCCCACTACGTTTGCTTTCATTTTATTTTGTTGATCTCCACCCGATTCAATAAAACTTTAAAGTTGAAACACTGGGCTACTTTATCCAACTCATTAGAACAAAGAGAAGACGTAAGTCGTGAGATGCAAGCACTTGGTTTACTCTTGTCAACCGCGGTTGTAAAACGGGTCAGCAAATATACGTGGCACAGTAGGGGGTTAATGCAACCGTAAAGTGGGCACGAACGAAAGTTCTTACAGTACATACTTTGGGTAGAGCGAAGTCTGTTGTGATAACGCCAAGGTAAATAAACATTTTGGGTCAATCGTTTTTGTGCGCAGAGTGATCTCCTTTAAAAGGAAAAGTGGTCAAATTTTGCTTCTTCTCTACGTTCATAGTTTTCTGGAGCACAAGTCTCGGCTTCTGATGCTATTTGACAAAGTTTCCCGGATTACCGTTGACCAGCAGCTTTCTTTTCATGAACTCTTCTTCGTTTTATACCTGACCAACTGTACAGGTTTTCCGGGCTGTACTGAAGAAAGTTCAGACCCATCCACCATTGTAAACCACCGGAGAAAAGCTAGAGAATTGTTAATAACGTCCTTCCCTTGTTGCTTTTTGGCGGATTCTGCCCCGTAGAGTACCATCCTTACGCCTAGTTATTAAATCATCTAGAAAAGGCAAACTGTTATGGCTTTATTCTCTGTGAGATGCACTGAGGTTCGGATGGATACAGTTAGGAACTTTAACGAAAGGGATAAAACATTCTTCAGTCTTAAAAATTAAAATATCATCTATGCATCTTCTGTAAAATAGAATTCAGGAACTATTATCACGGAGCTGTTTTTCGATCATACCCAAAAATACATCAGCCGCGGTTGGGACTAGAGGGCTTCCCATGGCCACACCGTCAGTTTGTTTGTAAGCTTTGTCTTCAAAATCAAGCCGAATGTTTTCTGCGTATAAAAGAATGAGTTCTTTTAGATATTTAATAGAAACAGGCAAGTGAAAATTGTGCCAAGAAGTTTTAAATGTAAATTTCACCGTTTTTTATCAAGGAAGTCTAACTTTCTACCACACAGTTCCATTTACTATAGTCTATAGGTTCACCGAACTACGTGAACGAAAATCAAAGGTCTGCAGCTTTTTTCACCAAACTGTTCACAGAGATCCTGTCTATTACGAATTCAAAGAGGTATCGACAAATAATTTTTAAAATTTAACTGCAATATATTTTTTCTTTTTTTGTCTACAGCTATTTTGTACTGGAAAATGTTTTTGCACGACTGGTTCTTATAAATGAAAACAAATCACAGATAACAACGCAGTCTCTACATAAGATTATCCATTCGGTTTTCCCTCTCTCTCGCTTGAACATCGGCTGAAGTGTTCAGCTTTGCACTGGTGAACATTCACTTTCTTTGTTCGTGCCCAAAGAACCACGAAAGCCTACGTGAAGAAATACGTTTGCAGTGATCAGAAGGTGGCCGGTTAGATCAAGTTCGACTTCGTGCACATTTAGATTGAGAATGGATACCCAAATTTGAATAAAACACTAGGGAATCACAACTGATTACTCTTAGTTTTTTGTAGATGATTAACTGCTAATGCAAAGAACAAGGAGGCTTCATTTTCAAGTCCATATTTTGTTAGTAAATAGTACGTAGACAACATTCCATCGCAAGCACGCAACCAGGTTCGCTGTTTTTGTCGCTCACCAGTTACGCGTCTCCTGTTCTCCTCTTCGGAGTCATCTTCAGGATTAAACACTCCGTTTGCCAATCGGTTAAAGTGTAACAACGGAAAAACTGGTCATGCACCTCCAGAGACTTGTTTTCCACCCATCAACATACTACTTGCTCATATAAATATGTATTAGCTTCGCTAGTATTTCCAAGCTTTAACCTTCTAGGCTTGGTGATTAATTTATGGGGGGTGCATCGAGAAACTCATATTCGATGAGCTGTTCACAAAGCATGCTTGCGCACGCACCCTGCGAGAGGAAGTGATAATATTACTTGATTTATGTGCAAAAGCATCAGACTTCGACTAAATTGCTATTCTGCATATGCTATGAATCATGATCAGAGTCCTCTCGAATGAAGTTAATGCATATATGTGCATATATATATATGCATATATACATATATATATATATATCAGCTCACAATTTTCAATTATTCCGGTTGTCAAATGAAAATTCCCCAAGACAAGCTTTTATTTTGCTGGCATGGAAAGGAGATGTCACGGATTTTGTTCTTCGATGAGTATTTATTTCTCACTCATATTTTTATCTCATAAGTTTATGTAAGTGTGTTTTTCAAAGATCCATGTGTCCGTTGATTAAACTCCTACAAATCTTACTCCAGGTTATCAACAAAACGAAAAAATAAATGAACGAAAATACTACAACTTTACTTACGTCAAAATTCTTTCTCCAACATAACTGATAAAAAAATTAATGGGAAAAATCTTCTTAGTTGCCGTCAACAAAACAACTCTAAGAACTCCGTTGTCGTCCCCGTATTTGAGCCACTAGTTAAAACCGGCAGTAGGGAAAATTGAAAAAATCAAAAGGGTTTCATCATTAGCTGTAACTAGTGAACCTGTCCTCAAAAGTTTCCTCTTACTCTGATTAGATCAAATCCAGCTGATTTGGTATAACAATTCATATTAACATTGAGAAGTAACTGGCTTTCAAAAGCTGATCATAGCCACCTTTAAGTAAGCCTTAGACCTAGAATGATGGTCCCATTTTAAATCCCACCACAGATCTCATGCTGTCGGACTGGGAAACAAATATGAAAATGAAATGTGGCGCACTTTTGTATGCTGATTGTTGCTGAACAAGATGTTATGCTGGATGCAATTATTTAAGACATGCATTTACTTGATTATAACATAGCAGGAAGCTTTAGATACTGAAGGATCCTTACACCACAAATAGAAAGGCTTATGCAATCCACATGCATCTCTTCTGAATTCTAAACCAATTTTACTCAAAATGTCTTATACACCAAGCTAGACGAAGAAACAAGCTCTCTTTTGAATTGATATTGTATATAGTCATAAATCACGAACTCTGTAAAAAGTAGTTGAAGAGCTAATGAAATGATCATCTTGTACAGTACATTGCTCAATTTGGTCTGCGACTACAATTAAGTGCCGCTTCTGCCCATGAAATGAGGCAGTTAAATTGATGTAGCATGGATTCCCGTTGTATACAGCATCCCGAAATATCTACACACCATATTTTCTGGAGGGATTATCCATGGGAGGTCCACTTGTATTTGTTATGCGAGTTTTTACGTAAAGGATACATGACGTTTTAGGCTCCGTGTGCACTGGTTAAATTTACTTTCTACAGAATGTATATACCATACTTGGACGTGACAGAAAAAAGTACCATTGACAAATCACTCTATTGAATTTGTGGAACATTTACGCAACTGTCCCGAAATTCCTCAAACCAGGTAAAACCACTTGATAATCTGTCCAATGACAAGTTGAATCAGAGGAGACAGAACAAACAGTCGATTTTATCGTGCTATCAGCTTCAAAGTGCTTTTTTACTTACAGAGTGCTTGGTAACTACAGATCTTGCACAGGCAAGCAAATTAGCATATCATGTAACCTTTTGTTAGACAACCGCTTCTTCAAAGAATAGACTGACATTAACCTAACCTCAGAGCTTGAGATTTGTGCTTTTGCCTTCGAATCCACGTTATGTGCTGCTATTTATATTTCATTTAAAAGTGGTAACATAAAACCTTTATTGGTAAGATGAATCACTTTTGTATCATAGTACCTCATGAGCACCCAAGTCAATGTTTGTAATTTGAACGGAACATCTCCACATAATTTCAGACTCGCCTAGGTTGGGTGAGCAGAGCAGCAATCTCGTGTAGTGGTGCCAAAACTCATCGTGAACAGCTCTCGGGACTAAGCTGCAAATTAGCACCCACCAAACTCTTTGGTAGCAGAACCCAACCGTTCAGACAACAGCAAGAATATTTGGCCGAAATCCCGATGTACCAAAACTTTAAACATGTTTGGATTTCCCTAGTTATCTATGGAAATAAAAGTGATAATACCTGCACTATCGAAGACTATCGCAAAATGATGATATGATATACCATCCGTACCAACAGAAGGATAACAGCCTCCGTCATAAAACGGCTTTTTGTTTTTCAACTCATACCCAAATCATTTGATGTATGCTTATAGTAACCACTCTAAGTAACAACCGTGTAAAGGTCCACAGGAGGTAACAGTTGATATACCACAATTCACACAGCGGTACGAATTATATGTTCCAAATATAATGGTTTCCTGTTCTGAATGCCATCGTGTAAAAAGTCTGAATACGGCCGGTCTTGAGGAACTATCCTATTTACCTTTAAGTAAAATGGTTACTTGGTAAACTTTCGCCATAGATGTCTACGTGCAACAACTGACAGGGCCCCACAGGACTGTAGTAGTCGTTGATTAAAGGGCGAGATTATTCAGTCGTGATCCATGTTGCTTTTCTCTGCTTTTTCAACTGTTTGGGTATCATACTAAGCATCAATGCTAGCCCATAGAAGAGGTCTGCCGTGGATGGTTTTATTCGTAATACGACAGTATTTAAATATCTGGGATATTTTTTGACGTTCTTTGATTTATTAAATACGTTCCAGTAAATGCACTGTCTTACCGTTTGAAACCTTCTCGTTTTATCCATAAAACAACAAATGATTTCCTAGTTCAGAAGAGAGACCAAATTTACTAGTAGTTTTAGGGAGCAATTACAAATAATTGACATTCAAGTAAAGTGCGCATTTTTGCAGCAAAATACACTATAGGTTGACAGGTCAGTATGTATGCCTCTTGCAATTTGTAGTGCCACACTTAGCTTCTTTTACGGTTATTCCATTTTTACCGCCTTTTCCTTGAAAGTGAACTCACCGTAGTTACCCATGAGACAACAAGTGGACTCCCACTTGCATTCAACCACTCATACACGAAATCCCTACAAATACAATCAAAACAAATGAATATGCTACAAATCAAATACCAAAGAAGCAATAAATGAACCGCTTGCAATAAAAGTAGAATCATTTTATTCAAGAGTGATTAGGGCTGAAAGCAGCTAGACTGTGGTGATTATTTTCGTTTTTTCAGCGGCAGATGAAAAAATACGAGATTCCTAGAAAACCTTTAGTTTGATTTTTCTTTCTAAATTATTTAGCTAACTATTTTATTGGTAAAAATTATTTATCCATGTGTTTTTTCAAAACTATGCAAAATTCAAGTTGTTGTCCTGCAACGGATGGAAGAGAGTCGTGAATAATTCTTATCTGGTGTGATCCGTTTTAAGTAATCAAAACAATTTATTTCGATTTCGAGGTTTTCCTAAATTCAAGTAATAATTTCCGCGGTGCTTTTGATAATACCTTGATGTGGATAAAATCAACAACTTGCACTCGTCTGTTAGTCGGTGGAAAAATCAATGACTCACAAATGGTGTTATTTGATTTTTCCGGTCCAGAAGAATTTTGAAAGTATCTCACCTGGTGATCATTGGGCTGCAAACATTCGAATAACTTTCGAGAAAACTGCCACGGCCTATAGTAACAGCAAAACCAACGGAGACCAGTCTGATCGACAGTCTCTTCATGAGCCATTTCTAAGAAATTTTTTTCTCAGACTGACTTGGATAAACTTATTTTGAATAGACCTGTTGTCAATAAGAAGATATGCTTAGGGGTGACATTTGCAACCGTATTTTTTTGCTATAAACCGGACGTTCATTAAATCCCGGTCTTTATTAGTTTGTGAATACTTACCAATCCCGGTAAACAAGCTCCCTTGCAGGAACAAAAGCCACGGTTAATGAAACATATTCTGAAATAGTCCTGAAATAAAATTACTGTTGGGGACTGAATCAACCGGAAAAAAATTCTAATTGTTCTTTGATAGTTATTATTTGTATCTTCAACCATATATTCTATAAAACGGCAACTTAGTGAATTTCAGCTAGTTAAGAGTTGCTGCATACCAGTTTGTGCTCACTGGTATGCTCAATGACCAAGGTAATAACACAGTTCTCGCACGACAAACCTTACTGGCAAAATGATGCACTCAACAGATCACGGAAGGTAGAAAAACGATATGAGTAGTATGAGATTGAATCTTGATGACAGGACAATATTCCCCCGGAACCACAAGACCGGTTTTGCGGTTATTGCCGCTCATCAGATATGCGCACCTGGTACTCTTCCGCCCAATCATTCTTATACTTGAGCACTCCACAACCGATTTACTGCTGTAATCTTATTTGAATCAAATGGAGCTTGCATGAACGGGGAATACATTTTGTTATCCCACAGTGATTCTTTCAAGAATCACCGTGTGATTCTAGTATTAGTTTTTGCTACTATTGTTGTGTAGATGGTGTTGTTGTTATGAATTTCATATTACCTCAACGTTTCGTACACAAGCCTGGGAATCATGGTCGGCTTGTTTCATTCCCTTCATTTAACAACACCAAAGATGTTTTTGTTCTTTGAACTCCAAAAAACACTTTCAAGGAAGTCTTGTTGTTCGAAATCATAGCCAGTGTGTCGTTTCCAAAAGTGTATTGGGAATTCCCCTTATTGGGCAAAGTGGAATGTTTTTACTTGGGAGAAAAGGAAAGTCACAACCAAATAGATGCCCTGGAAAGTTCATGTTGGTCGACCTCAGAATAAATCATTTAAAAAAATTGATAGACAACACAGTTGTGGCAGCACCTAACTTTCCATATGCCGTGATTATTTCGCTTTCAATGGTAAGTAGAAACTTATTCTTATTGCAATTTATGCATAATGTATTTACGTCTAAATGCTACCGTTTCTCGTATATAGTGAATGGCGTATGTCTACACCTGAAATGCGAGCGACCACTTTCACACACTGAAGCCCTAAACATGGATTTCTCCCGAATGAGCTTTGGGTCGGACGTTACACTGAATTTTCAGATATCGAACCGACGATTAGTACGAGTGATCTAGAGCAAACTGTTCTCCACAGGATATCCGAAAACCAGCAGCAAATATAAACTGTGGAAAACATAGGAATTCCTGAAAGGATGTCATCGACAAGAAATGTCTGTGATATTTGGCAAACAGACTCCTGTAACTGAGAGACTTTTTACAAACAGCTATTGCAACCTAAAGGAAGAATCAAATTTTGAAGGTGATTTATTGCCCAAACACGTAATCAGCTCCCCCCACTTCTATATTCAGACAATAAGACAGAGATATACAGGTCAATTACCAAGATGGTCCTGTATATCCTTATGTTTCACATATTAACCGTTGGTTCAGTTGCACCTGCTGCAACATACTCATACCAGATAGAGTGAACACTGCTTGCCTCCACGAGGACCGGAGCAAGTGACCACGGTTTGTTAAAAATCAGTGGTTAACCCGTTGTGATTACGCACTTGCGTGACATTTGATAGCAAAATGTTAAGAAGCTGATGTGACAAATCATTGAAAATGTTGTGCGATACTATACCCAGGCTTTCGAAATTAATTTACCATACGCTGATTATAGTTTTTTTATCTCGGATTAGGTGGTTCATAACAGACTGCTCACTAGGAGCATTAGGTCAGACACAGGAATTTGGGGTTGAAGATCCGATAAAATTTCGATGACGGCTATAGTAATCGAAGCAATTTGTTTTCATGTATTCGCAAATTATGCTTTTGTTTTCGCTAACTAGGCAACCTACCAAAAGATCCTTGGTGATACCGTTGGTGTTTGAATGTGTACGTTTTAGCTTCCAAGGTAAAAGGATGTGGGTAATAGCAGTTGAGGAATACCAAGGTACATAAATATAATTAAATTCCTCAACGAGATCACTTGAATTATCCCAGGTTTTCTGGTAGCCAGTGTTTTGGACAATTGAGTTCTCGTATTTGTGCCTAGATGATAATGTCAAAGTAAATCCATTCACAAATGGAAAACTGAGCATGGCATGTAACTTATTACTGACTCCTATCGGTGACTATCTGACACATCGGGAAAAGCCATTTCGCGCGGGAGATTCTACCAAAGCAGCATCCCTCCGAATTTCAAGAGTTCATACTCACAAATGTTGTTGTTTTGGACTGGAATAAAGCATGGTTAGAATTATTGATGAACTTGAATTATAAACACCTTGAAAAGCAGAATAAACTTCACCTTATGAGTGGCGAAGTTCTCGGGTTCATCAAAAAAGCATGGCTATTAGTTAGATGCTATTTTTTCCGCGATAGTTCACCATGGTACTCTTCGTGATTGATTTCCGAATATATTCACGCAAAACGAGTTGTCTGTTCATTATTCACTCTTAGACTTGTGAAAGTAAGCTCGACTTTACGTCTAGTTTTGCAATTACCCGCCAATAACCAGATTCAAAAGTTACGAAAAAAGCTTACTGCATTCTACAAAGAAATTTCAGTGGCATTCCGTGGTGGCCATTGTAGTAAAAAGTGAGACTGATTTCACAGCTGGCTCGACGGAGTCAATGACGAGGAGACTATGTTAATGCCTGAAGAATGATATTCGATTCAGTGATTTCTATTACGCATGAATATTGCGCTTCTAATAATATTTGAGTTACTTCAAGGTGAATGAATCTCATTTATAATTCTCCTAATGACTCACATTCCGCCTTTATTATGGTCGGATAGCATTACCGGAACCAGGATTTCATGCAGATTTTGAGCATGTTTGTTTGTCTTATTGAAGCATATCACGTGCTATCTTGCCGGAGCCCCACCACTACTCGCCAGTTATCATAGATATAAAATTATGCAGTTTCGAGTTTATACTCGTGTACGACAACAGAGTTTATTTATCAGATGCCCGTCCATATGGATCTCTAAGACACCCATCGTGTAAATTGTAAGATAAAATCAATTGTCACCTCGAGGGAAGTTTACAAGACACTATCTTCTCCCCTTCCAAGTAAATGCCGTCTTACTCACTGTCCTGGTGATGGACAAAAGAACAGCTTTTCATTCACATCATGTGGTGTCGAAATTCCCCAAACATCTTGGTTTGTGGAATTTATCTACCCCCCCAATGACAAGCTTACATGCTGGTAAACTTTTATACGATAATTGAGGAAATAGACAAAACTTATTTTTTTAAACTAGGAGTAAATTATAGATCGACATCAACTCAGGCTATTACCAGAAAATCGTTGATGATTTACAGCTGCCCATTTCAACTGGAGTGGCAGGTTTTCCTATCCCAGAGTTATTGAAATGGTTTCTTTCGCGAATTCATTTTCATGACTAAAGTATTTATGAGGCTTCCAATTTTTAACTAACTCGACTGCCAAAATTATTTGATTTTTTTCTTGCTATTTTAGCGGCTAACCGGTCCTCTTCTTCCTATGAAACTAACTTTCGATCTATAGTAGGCCAAACGAACCTCATTTTATCGGCTCTCGTTTGCAGCGATGTATGGGAATTGGTTACCAGATCGCCTCCAATACAAACTAAGGTAGTGATTAAATAGGAGAAGTTCGTTCTCTGCACACCGCATATTTTTATGACCCTGTGTTTTTTACATGAATAAGATGAAGAATATGCTGTCGTATACAAAAGAAATAGGAAATAAATTTTTCATAGGAAAAAGAGTTTTAAAGGCTCGCCCAACGTCATTCCTCGCTTATTTGATAAAATTGTGCAATTTTCCGGTTTTCTGTAAATTTGTCTTTACCGTAAAGAAAACAAAACGGATAATCAAAGCCCAACGCTCACATGAACTTGTCGTTTAGGTCAGACATTCTCCTCCGGCAAGACCAGCCTATTTGTCAATGTAACTGAACCGCCGTCCAGTGGTTGAGTGACTCGCATAGTACGAACTCGCATTGCAAAGTCAAATATAGGGCTGGTCAGTAGTCTACGTGACACCCAAAACAAGGTATGTATGATTCAAGGAAAACTCGAAGTTCATAGTATTCTAGATTGACCGGAGTGGAAAATCAGATCAAATTAAATGTGCACTGACGGAGAAAAGATAGTTGATCGAAGACAAGGTAACCGTGTTGGGCACGGGAAAGGAAACGGAAGACGAGTAGATCTGTGCCTCTGGTAAGGACGAGTAATACGCCGATCAAAGTGAAGACAGGCAAACTAGGGAACTGTGTGGGAATTGACGGTACAGTCAGCCCATAATTCTGCGTATATGTATGTTAGGACTAGAATTTTTTCATCAATGACTGTTATCACCGTTTGGGAATTTTACCCTCATTGGTTTAATTATGATCGATGTTCAGCATTTGAATAACACTGAATTTCAGAACGCAAATAGATTCATCACCTTGACCGAGGTTACACAATTTCTATGGCTAGCAGACCACAGCAGAACTAAGGTTACACATATCAAGTCCTACAGAATTGTGTACTTCAGCCTTGTGTTTTGATATACTACGAAACTAATCAGTTACGAGGATACCCGTTCGCCTCGCGGGTCTAGATAACACCTGCAATTCATGGCTTTCACGTATAAAAGCTGGCGGACCAGTCACGGTCTGCTTCCGGTAGATAGAGGGGAAATTTTGCAAAGTGGATTAGCAACAACTATTAGGATTATAAAAGTAAAGCTGGTTCCACATTTTCTTTACCATCAATGAACAACTAAAATGACGTTGGTAATCCATCATTCTGGATACGGATTTGCTGAGCACACGAGATTCTCAAGTACAGTCAAAACAGCTCATATGTGTATACCGTATTACCACTCTTCTTTCTAAGAATCAACTATCTTTCTACGGTGGGCTAAAAGGAAACGAACCTCATTCACGGTAATAAACCACGGTGAATCAAAGGAAATTATGAAAATTGAAACCTTGAAAATATCTGTTAATCTGCCGGTACTGCTCAAAATGTCATCATTATGGAATTTGGACCAAGAGGCTCCGTGTTCGACTGCCGCCCACGCGTTCATTTTCCCAGTCAGCTGCTTCTGATTAGACGCAGCCTTCTCCCAGAGCTACGGCGTATTGTCTTGCAATAAGTAGAAGGAAGCAATACTATTGATTATACACCAGTTTTAGGACTAGCAAATCCATGGACACGTCAACGGTACATTGTCTGCAAACGCACCCTAACTATTCCAGCTAGAGTAAGATTCAATAATTTAATAACGATGTTGGAGAAAGGAGTACGTGCACTTTTACTGTCTTGTACTTTGGGGATGAAGATGTAGCTTCTAATGCAACATGTGATAAAGATTGACATTCTTACCATTCTGTTGCATTCTGTGCCAAGAGGGCCACAATAAATCAATGAAAACGTTATAAAACCAACGGATTACTAACTAAGGTTTTTATCATTTATTTTCCTCATACAGTGAAGTTTGTGTTCCTAATAAGAACTGGTTTTTACACTCTTCGGACACTACGGTTGTGGCGTGCAAAACCAAAGATTTCGCTGCGATCAGTAGTCTACACTATTCGCCGAAAATCCACCCCCACGCACTAACTGAACTATGGTCTTGACGCTCCGCCGTCAGTTCTTTAAATTTTAAACAAGCTCAGAACAATTGTAATTTAACGTCACACAGTCTATCGCTGAATGGAATTTGTTAAAAGGTCAAGCACGTGCATTTTTCAGCCTGACAGCCCAGTCATCTGTCTCTTTTTCAGAGTTCGCGTGATACTCACAAGGTAAAATTCGTCTGGCATACAGTCAGAAGGTGGGGATCAAGGAAGTCACTCCATGAGATTACCAAGTATCTTGATCTTTTCAGATGGACATCAAGCAGATGAATCGATCGGTTCAGCAATAGAAAGCTACCTTTTGGACCGGTGAATCAGAATTTCCGTTACTCAGACATGGTCTTCAAAGGCGTGTTTGAAACCGAAACCCAGAAATTAGTAAAAGTGGTATGACGACCGCAACAATACAGCACAACGCACTGCACGTCTGAGGAGCCCTCTGGTGGGAAGGCAGGAGCGAGCTGGCATCTCTGGAGGGCATTATCAATGACCATGGTTATCTAGAAGTCCTGATCCGAAACTTCTTTCTACTGCTGAACACAACCTCTATAACGATTTTCTAGAATGATAAGACTCCTGTTCATCTTTCCCCTGTAGTACATGAGTTTGACGCGTATCACGGTAAACTGACCCTCCCATGACCACCTAGAGCACTCGATCTCAATCCAGTCGGATTTTGCTTTAACAGTTTGAGAGAAAAGTGGATCAGAGGCAGCAGTAAAAATCTCTAGGGAGCTGAAGGCTGCCTTCACCAAGGGATGAGACCGTACGCCCCAAGATACCATCAAACAGTTCATAGAAAACATGATCGGATGGTCAAATGCTGTTATATCAACAAGAGGTGGCTAAGCCGTACACCCATGAGTGACCGTTTGAGAAAGACCAAGCTATTCTGTTCACAACAAAACATTCTGACTTCAGTTGGGGATTTCCTTAATATCCAATTCTTTCATGGAGGAGTGGCGGATTTGGTGAGTAGTGTAAATCAACTCATTCACTCCGGCACACGCTTTACCCGATCGAGCTGGTTATCATGCACATTCCTCCAATCTTCTCACTCCAGCTAGCTCCATACCCTTGGATATTACCTGGTCACTCCACTGGGTTTATCGGACCCCTGTCTCAACTTCCTACCACTTTTTCTCGTCCAGATCCTGACAGCAGCTCCGGCCGCGTTACGATTCAGCCAACTTGGATGAGTTTCGTGATTTTCTGGTTTTCCACCCCTTCAGTGGATGCTGTTTTACTTCTCGTGTTCTTTCCCCCGTTGTAAACATCACTGAGGCGGTTCTCCAAAGCTTACTACCCTTAGTTCCACACTTTCGTAACTACGATCCTCTAGCTGGTTTACCTGTGCTTGCAGTCGTGCTCAGCTCTTGAAGAAGTCAGGTTTCTGAAGATGATGCTTCTCCGTACTCCCCGGCCTCTCAGTCTATTCGTACAGGCCAGAAACAAATGCCCGCTTCCTATACAGTAAGCCAAGGGTCTTTCCATCCGCCACAAAGTCAAACAATTAACCTTTACCTGTACTGATAGCTGATCATTTCGGTCACTATTCAAAGCCGTTTTCCGCAATCTTGGTCCCTCCAATTTCTCCCCCTTCTCTAACGCATCTGGCCCTTCAGTCTGTCAGTTCCATTCCCCATTTGCCGCTAATTCCACTTTGCGCAAATATTCTATTCTTCCGTCTCCAACCACTCTTGCTAGCCTCCATCTAATACCCTTTATCACAATCAGAAAGGTCCACCAAACCTAACAATCAATCAACAAAAATAAACCACCTGGTCCAGATGGTGTTCCACCCATCATCTTGAAAATGCACCCCACAGTTAGCGCCAATTTTGCCATCCATTCTGCTTTTCTCTTCAGTCTGGTACTTTTCTCGTTCCATGAAAAAAGATGCCGTTAATATTTTCTACTCCCAAATATGGCTAAGCCATCGTCAACACGGGTTCCGACCTCGTAGTCCCACCGATGATCTATTAGCCTTGGTCTCCCACCTATGGTCAGCTGTACTCAGCAACCACGGAGAAACACACCTGGTCACTTCAGGCATATCGACGGATTTTGACCGTGGCGTGCAGACGGTTTACTGTCTAAATTGACCACTTTTGGATTTATTCCATCTGTTTTGCAGTAACTGGACCTTCTCCTTTCAAGTCGATCGCGTTCGACCATAAACTTTTCCTGTGAATGCTGGTGTTCTGTACTTTTATTCTTCCTCTTCCTGCTTTTCAATAATGATCTCTTATCCACCGCTTTCAATCTCATCCACGCTTATGCCAACGATGCCATCCTTCACTACCGCCTTTCATATTTCATCTCCCACTATACCACCGTCAGCATCGACCGTGATCGTTGGGCTCTTGAAAAGTCGCTCTTTTCGGACCTTGGACAAAACACTTCTTGGGGCTCTCAAAATTGTGTGCTCTTCAAAGCTTCCAGAATATCTATTTTCTAAATCTATGTCAAACGCCATTCTTTCTCTCCCCACTTTAACTTTGGTTCAGTTCCACTTCGTTCTTCCAACTCGATGCTTTTCCTGGTTCTTTCGATCGTCTCACTTCTCTCCTGTTTATCTTGGTCTTCATACTTATATTTGTTCCCACTTGTGCTGCTCACTGGATTGGTTTTCTATTCTGTGCCAGACTTTTCTTCAAACCAGCCAACCTCTTCTTATTGTACAAAGCTCAAACTCGTTCCATACTTGAACACTGCTGTCATTTGTAAGTCGAGCTTCTGTTTTTCTAGAAAAGGTTCTGCGTAAGACCATTCGTCCAGTAAAGTATCCGTCTTTATCATCCAAATGAAAATCTCTCTCATAGTCAGGCATTCTCTTCATTTGCTATGTACTACAAATTTTGAGACAAGTGTTTTCACCCCCATTTCTTTTCAACGCTAGTCCGGAGCAGAGGCAGCTACTCATCCTTATCAGGTTTCTGTCACTAGATCTCGGACCTCGATCTTTCAAACTTCTTTATTCCCGGTCGTCTAAGTTACAGAGCAATCCCTCGCTGTCCTTCCCCTTATCTGCAACCTTTCTCTTTTTAAAAGAGAAATTAACAGTCTGGTTCTGAAGTAAACATTTCTCACTAACTCCCATTCCAGTATTTTTCGATGGGCGGCCTCTACCTCAGAGTTGTGTCCTGGCTGAACAGTCACGCATTCCGCGCCGAAAATCGATCAACATGTACGTTGTGCTTCGACATACTCCATTCGACATCGATTACCTTAGCTGGACTTGATGAGATTGTAACTCAACCCAAAGAAGTCAGTTCCATTACTTGCGTTATAATCCTCAGGGAGAGCTTGAAAATCGCGTTATTCGCTAAGTTATTAGTTTAGGACCCAACATAATTAACCATAAGGAACAACAATGTTTAGTTGAATTCCAGAGGTCCAATCGACTTGAGGGCTGTTGTTTTCTAGCCACAGAATGCAATCAAGTGGTTTACGTGTTTTCCTTTGCCTTATTGCGTTTGTTCCTATGACAGCTGAGTTCGTTGTAAATCCACATTGTTTGTAGTTTGGTTTTCAGCGGTCAGTTACTTACTAAGTTGTATATACACCCCACTACACTTGTGCCTGACTGTTGCTCACTTTCACCTCCACGGAATACTATTGTTTACTTTCATATAGATATTTGGAGTGCCACAATTACACGTTCTGCTGCCAACTACGAACACAACTTCTGAACTCCGGATGTCTGACTGTTCAGTTCGTGAGCAGTAAAAAAATGGGACAACAGTTAATATCATTAACGATCTGGTGGATTTCGTGTTCAAAATGCTACAATCCGAGTCTCTACCTAAGCGGATGACATTTACTGCCCCGCTTAGGTCACATTTGTTTGCTTCATCCCCTCTACGTTTACCCAGTAGACAGCTTTATAAATGCTCTACTCAGTATGTGTCACTGAGGCCTGAGGCAGTCCATGTGGTACATACGGTAAATTACTCGGGTTTTTATGGACTGAAAGGAACACTGGGAGAGGAGGGGGGGGTGGTGGCCAACAGAACGCACACAAAAAACGACCATGACATTCGAACTTCGCCACAACCTTTAGTTAGTTAGGCACAGATTGTTTCCCAAGCAAGCCTCTATGTACGCCAAACAATCCTTTTGTAATCATCAATTGCCACAAAGTAAAAGCAGAAATATGAGCAGTGTTCATTTTCATCGTCAACGCAACAGATCAATGGTTCATCCTGAACTTTCAACCGTTCAAACGAGCAAAACGTATGTGGGATATGAAAACTCGAAATATGTTACTTCGGTGAGAAACACATCAGTTACTTTTAATTCCATAATTACAGAAACGTGAACCTTGGTGATGAGAGAATGCCTTGAGTCAAAAACTCATTCTGTGTGCAAGAATTCCGCTGGAGTTCATGCTTGACTGAGGTCTAAGTGAATTGCAACAATTTTGTATATTAAGATCACAAGACGACACGAAAAGCTTTATCCATGTCAGCAAAACGACCGCAGTTGAGCAGAAGCCTCGTGATGCAATTCGCGAGTAGCCTCGTACCATGGAGCGAGATACGTTTCAGCTGGCAGTCGCTTAAACCCCGAGCGAGATGTTTTGTGTTGTGTTGCACAAGAAAGTTGGAAATTGTAAATACTTATGAAAATGTCTGCATTCATTCGTCGAAGCAAGTAGTACTGTTTGGCCAAGCCGTAGATCTACGCGGATGAATAATTTATTTATTGATTCATTTGTTTCGTAAAAACAGTTAGCTTCATTTCGACGGGTACTAATGTACTTCTTTCTAACAAGTCTGATGTTCTCCTATTACTCTATGAAATAATAGTTCTCGAACCAGGCGTAAAATGTGAGCCACTTCTTTTTTTCATTCTCGGATATCTCACTTATTTGCAGGTAATTATCAGTTTTCTGAGAGTGGGTGTATGGTGACATCTATAGGAATTTCTATTCTCTATCGAACGTCTTCCAAAGATAATAGTTTTAAAAACACGATTTTACCAGTGTCACTAGCATCCATCATTCGCTTGAGGAGAACGTAGTAAAAGAAAAAAAGAACGATCGCCCATTTCCTTTGTGGGCAATTTCTCGACACCCCGAAACAAAAACGTCCTTTGAGATAATAAAGCAGCCTAAATGAACAGTAGATCTTGGTAAATGGAATGTGCACACACGTAGACACACACAGAAGGGGCAAAGTCGTGTGTGTATGTGTGTGTGAGAGAGAGAGAGAGAACTAGGTGAACAAAGAAAAAGTGGCACGATAGCTTTCACCTTCATCCGCAGAATTATATCTGAGTAATCCGAAAAATAGCCACATACATTCATTTCCGGTGAACAGCTAATCCCCTTTGTTTTTGACAGTAGGCACTCCACGTATTGTGCGATGCGATCTCTCGTCCCGGACAAATACCCGCAGGGACAGAAATTTTGATAAAGAGGAAAACGAGAACAAAACTTGCGACGAGTTTGGAAGCGAACTGATTTTGAGTAGTATATTTCACATGTATAGTCACTGTTAGCAAAGACGATTCGTAGAAAGTGGAAGAAATGCAATTATTACTCAAAGCCCAATGAAATTCAAAAAAATGAACTAATGACAGTGAGTTATTTAGGGAAGTGAACTATTTTTTGTTTTTGAACAACAATAAACAAAAGGTCAACCTTTGTTCGTGTTAGACAGTTATCCACTCACGCCTGGCCTTTCACCACACCTGGCTTCTTTTGACCTTATATGGTTCTCCAGTCTAAGTTGCGGAGTCAGACTGACGATTATCTCTAACAGTGCTTTGGATCCCTGAATCTATGAGGAAGAATGGGAAGAGGGGGTGTACTCCTTCTACCGTACTCGTGCAACAGCGTGTTAACAAAACGAACTACAAACAGAATCATATTATGATACGTTTTTCAAACAACCAGTTTTCTGCAATACGGAATCACAATGTTCTTAGAAAGGAACATTAATGTATTCATTTGAAATTAAATGGCTTGTTTCGTCAAGCATCAACGGTAATGCGTTCCATTAAATAGACTCTCACATTCTGACTCACGAAAACTGATCGATATGACTGAGAGACACCATTGTATTCAGTAATGAACACATTTGCAATGGGATAGCGTTGCACTGTAGACCGAAAACAGTAGACAGTACAGGAGCTAGCGAAAGAATAATTTAAATGGGAATCCATATGTCCTCCGCGTGACTAGCTGAGACGGACTCAACATCGCTTATCCCTTCCCCAAAAAGGAAGTACGTGGCGCATGACCGGTGACGTAGTTGAGATAGTAATACTGATAACTGCAGCAACAACTATAGCCTGTCTAACACGGAGACCACAGAAACCACGATTTTAAAAGAGCCTAAAATATCCTAAAAGGTACTCTTTTTCCGCTACCAATCTTCGCTTCCCCAGTGAAGAACATCGTCATTCCCCTGTGGATAGTAGGCGTCGTCATTCAGACCAAAGCAAAATGAAGGAATAAAACACTTATTATTCAACAGAATCCATGGTTATGCATTGAAACAAAAACGTTATTTTTTCTGAAAAATGAGAATATGTAATCCTACCACGAAAGAGTCACCGGATCTTCCTCGACTGCAAGTCAAGAGAACCGTGTGAAGGTGAAGCCAACAGGTGGACAGTTTGCCGTGGAAATTTGAAAGCTTTCATCGCCTTCGTTTCAACTGAATTCATGGAAGGATATTCTCATCGTTGAATTGTTAACAATGAACAATATAATTTTTGTTTAAAAGCAGGAGTGCAATAAAAGCTTCATATTCCCTTTCAAAACCATAATATTTGTGGTATTCATTATCGACATGAATAGATCGAATCATATAAGTGATAGAAAATCCACTTGCATGGGTCGCATCTAAAGTTTACCAGCATCGATCCGGCGACCTTTCGCTGAGTAGGCTGTGACCCGCAAATTGACAGATTGTCGCCAGACCAGTTAGTGAATATCCAAGGAGGCGCATCCGCTATTCCGATGACCAGCAGCGATTATCCTAGTTTTAATCACTGGACCATTTTTGTCGGTCACATCTCAATGACACAAACAACACACGGTTGAATATAATTTAGTGAACTATGTGACTTTCGAATGCGTAAATTACAAAAAATAAATTTCACCTTAACAGAGATTGCATGACTAAATTAACTCATTTTACATTTTTATTCTCATATTTCAGCTCACGCGTCATTCTGCTTTCCGCCAATTTTCTGGCAAAGCATAACGTACAACTATTTGACAAACAAAAATTGTCTCCTAAAATGTTTCCAAGAAACGAGAATCCTCTGGTCAATATTTGTAATCAACTTAAAAGCAATATTTTTTGGTTTTTGTAAACAGTTGCTCATTATGTTGAAGGTTACAACGTTAATAACACAGCGTTGTTGGTGGATGTAATAAGCCAACGTTTTGGTCACCGCGGGTAAACGTTTTCAGGCTGTTCATTATTTCATACATTTTTTCCAGAGAATACGCCACCAAATGTTACCGAGTTCTGCAGCCTCCTCCGATTGTTGAGTCAAACTGGTTCCCTCTATTTCATCCAATCTTTGTCTTCTGTCGCCAACCGCCTCTCTTTACCACCCCCTACCTACCCATACAGCTCCCACTGCTAACACGCCCGATACTTGCAACGGAACATCGTCAAGTAGAGTCGGAACAATCCTCTGTCTTGTAAATCACTTCTTCTCAAGCCTCATCAGCCCCCGAATCTCGGCTTCTTCGACATGTGTACACTCATGCAGGCCGGTCAGCAGGCATGCCTAGCCCTCACATTAGATTCTCTGAATATTGATGTCTGCTGCTTAAGTGAAACGCCTATCCAGGATCCGAATAGTGTGATTCAACGAACTGCTGCTGGTAGCTATGTCTTACGCATTTCGGGAGATGAAACAGCTCGAGCTGTGGGTCAACTTGGTGTGGGAATAGTCTTGACTGACAAGGCTAGAGCTGCCCTTTTAGACTGGACCCCGGTTAACAGTCGTTTATGTGCTGTGAGATTCCAACGGTCAGTAGGCGTTCGAAGGGATAGTTGTGTTAAACGCTGTTTGTTTGTGATTTGGGCATACGCTTCAACGGACTGTAGCTCTGAGAAGCACAGTGGCGAGTTCCATAATAAACTCACCACTCCCGTTCGCAGGAGCAAAGGCTCTGACATTGTAGTGCTAGCACGTGACTTCAATACACAAGTTGGCAAACATAGTGTGACAGAAGCTTGTTTAGGTTGCCATTTTGCTTTACCCGCTCAGCGCACAAATAACAAGGCAAGGCTTCTCCAGTTTTGTGCAGACAATTTATTATTCCTGCTTCGTAAAAATTCCCGACACAGCTCGCGTCGCAAGACGATATGGAAATCTAACTTTACAGGTTTTCTGAGTCAGATCGATCATATCTCAGTAAACTACCGGCGGTTCTGTTCAGAACTGTAGGTTCTACTGATCCACTCTTTTGTGAAGAGTAAGACCATGTATTAGTTTTATTACGATTATCTCTCCGCTTCTATGGTCATGGATACGAAACGCAAACCCGGTAAACCGTGCAACGTTCGTCCAATCCAGAAGTTAGCACCATCACATGAGCTACGATCTACGAAGATCAGTAATGTAGACGAGCACTGGTCCTATATGGAACTAGCCATGCACGTGTCAGCAGGTTTCACGTGATGCCCTAGATCCTACGTCCATCAGAAACATTGGATTCCTTAAGAGTCGCCGAGTCTAATGGAGCAAGGACGTCAGATATCAAACTGTAAAGAGATGAATAAGGTATGAAGACACCTACAGATGTAAGTCAAGCAAGGCTTCAGAAAGGATCGAGAAAGCTGGTTGGTCAAGATAGCTAAAGAAATGGAAGAAGCAGCTGCTTCAGGTAACAGTTGAAGACTGTTCAGACTTATTCGTGACACAGGTGAAAGGTGAACCCCGGTC